>CM060260.1:26105378-26687878 GCA_030684275.1 Acipenser oxyrinchus oxyrinchus | reverse complement strand
AGTATATATATATATATATATATATATATATATATATATATATATATATATATATATATATATATATATATATATATATTACGAGTAGGCATTTATTTTAGTACTGCCAGCAAAATTCTTCTTTGGTTCAGGAGATATTACCATACACTGTTGTTTAGAATGATTTGGATTATGGAGCTTGGCCTATTTTTAACAGTTATTAATTATTACAAAGGCAGAGAGTTTATATTTAAATGCAATTAACAGTTTAGGTATGAGGTGTTTGTGCAGTTGCTGTAATTAATCTAGCTCTGTCACAATTTCTGTGCTAACATTGCTTCATAGATTGCATTTAATATCAAACTATGATCTGAAATATTTGCTATTTATTTTATATTTATTGTATTGCATATTTATTCTGTTTTGTATAACAAAAGGGTAAGGTCTTAGAAAGTTTCTCAGGTCAGAATTATAGAATACCATTTTATTTGTATTTAGGATCTTGGACCTGGTGAGATACTACAAAATACAAACCTGATATAGTCCATACATTATTATACAAATACATACAGTAAACCAGTGTTCTGAAGTACTTTGCCATTAATCTAAAATTATGCATGACATCTGTCTATACTTTTCCATAGAGGCTATGTCAGTCCCACAAACAACAACAGCAAACAGCTCTGAAGAGCAGGTGCATTCGCCAAGCACTCCAGTGGAAGAGTGCATTGACCATATCATGAAAAGTTCCAGATTTATTCAAGATCTGACAATTAGGTTGAGATCTAAGCTTAGAGGTGTTGGCTTTGAGTCTTATTGTGCACAGAAAGGCATGATGCAATGATAATTAACCTATAATATCAGTGGGAATAACCTCAATGACCCCTGGGGTCACTACTGCTATTTAACAAATGTATTTCCATGGATACCATTCAGTACAACACAGCAGGTACCCAATTACAAGCAGTACTGGTACCTGAGTTAATCTGATGCATTTCTATGTCATTCATATACTGTAGCTTTTAACCCTTACAGCCTAATACAAACACCAGGATTTTAAAAAGCAATTCACTAGTGAATTGGAATTCTGTGAGAGACAAACTGGTCCCATAAGTTAGGGACGCCAATAGATCGGTCAGAGTGTCCTGTTCAATTGCTTTATCCAGTGCCAAGTCATCTTGTATACCCACCAAATTTAGTTGGCTTTGAATTTAACAAGGACCACTGCACAAAGCTATCATTTAAATCCTGTCTGCATTTTGAATATGAATATCCTTCTGTTCATATTTCTCCTCAATCTCTGTCAACGTTATGATACAAGGCAATTGGAAATACTAATTTACCCAATGAGACTTATTACAGTAGGTTTGAAAATCAAACCTGAGGCAAATGTGCTATTTATCTCTCGCTTTTCTCGACTGGGCTATTCCTGTCATAGACAAAAACATAATAATTTAAAGTTCAAATGGACATGATTTCTTCTTTTTCTTGAAAGGGATTGTGAAGTCTAAATTTTCATACAACCTTAGGGATGACTTGTAACTGCTGGGCAGTGCATGTTCTGTCTTGAACTGAATTTTGTAATTGCTTACACAGCACCAGGTATTCCCAACCCCCCCCCCCCAACTCAGTTGCCCAGAACATATGCTATTTGCTTGATTATGTCCAAACATGATTATATTTTTTCCTCAGATGAATACAAGGTTTTCCTGAAGAGACTCCCGACTGATCGCTTTTTGAATACATCAGTCATATTCCAGTTCTGGATGGCAGACACCAATCTCCAGCGACGTTATGGACAACTGGGAACCAGCAGCAGACTGCTTCTCGAGAAAACGCAAAAGATTGTCCGCAAACTTTTCACGTTGAGCAAACGCTGCCCAAAACAGCCAAAGATTAGCCTCCCCAGGGAAAGGTAAATGGTATCTGGCACCTTTGTTTTAAACAGGTTTTAATTTGTATTTTTGCTTGAGTACTGGTGTAGTTAACTGTTGGGGGATGGGAGTCGAGACAGATCAAACTATTTATTTGTAAAAGTGTTGCTGATAATTAATTCTTTGACCCCTACTCTTTGTTTTAAATGTCTTTCTTATGTGACTGACAGAAATAGCCGCTTTTTATTGAAACTATCATAAGGATTTTTTTTGTTGCATTTGTTGTATGTTAAGAGGCCATTAATACATGCTTCTCTCCTATGTTGTAAACTGCCCCCGGGCAAAAGCAATTTTGTTTTAACACAAATCAATACACAGTATGTGCCTGTATTTTAAAGTCAAAAGCAGTATTGGCCTTGAATATTATTAGAGCAAGACCTGCATACTGTAGTTTACCAACTCAGGTACATCAGGCCATTTTATAAAGAATAAAAAAGACAAGAAACAAGTGTGAGCAAGTAACACTTATTTGAGTTGAAAGCAGAGCTCTCCAGCACAATGCATTAGTCACATGTTAATGATAGCCGTACAAGCTTCAGAATGGTGATGACAAATGTAAAAGGGGGGTTGAATTTTTACTCAAATTCAAAATGGCTCAGTAAAGTGCTGTTGTTTTTTGGCTCTGTGTAATCAAAAGCTTTGATGTGTTGGTTTTAGCCATTTTATTCTGCTTTTTAAAATAGGCATAATCCAACTTTCAACTCGTCAGCATATGAACCCAGTGAGACTTCCCCATTAACCCTTCTCTTCTAGGAGCTGCAGCAGATTTCCTCCTCCTAAGCGGGTTTTTGCGGTGCTTTGAGTCTTTAGTCTGACTAAGAATTGATTACAATTACAATGAGTTTCTACAGCAGCACAACGTGTAAAAGTTGTTTAATGCTTTTATTATGTACACAACAATGACTCTTTAATGACCAAGCCAACAGAATATAAATTTATATTTTACTCGTACCTGAAGCTCTCATAAGAAAGCAAAAGCAGGAAAGGAAAACAACCTTCAAGTCACCTAGAGGTTCTTAATAGTTTTTATATCAATGGCTACAGCTGGCATGAAATGTAAGTTTAGGAGAAAAACACCAAACTGTTGAAAAGAGGAATCGAAATCCCTTAAGATACGAATCGGTCACTGTTAAACTTAATCTATTATAACTTTAAAGGGATAAGAACACATCTTCTTAGTTTGTACTAAGCTTTTGCTTTTTTCTGTTTTCTACAGACCTTTGAGTTTTTGGCTGAACCGTGCCCAGTCCCTCTTATACTGCAATGAGCACAGCACTCCAGGAATCTTTTCTGAAGAGGTCCATGGCTGTACCTGCCCTTTTGATCAGACAGCCTGCCAGGGGACAGTCCCTTGCATGGTGGCGGACGCAGCAGCTTGCTCCTCCTGTGCCCCTGACAATCTCACCCGCTGTGCCAGCTGCAACCCAGGCTACCTGCTGCTTCATGGTGCCTGCAAGCCCAAAGTTGCTGACTCTCTGGATCACTACATCAACTTTGACTCTGAAAAGCCGGATGCAGAGTTGAAATATCTCCTGCAGCATCTGGATAGCAGGGTGGAAGTGCACGCCATTTACATCAGCAACGACATCCGCCTAGGCAGCTGGTTCGACCCGGCCTGGCGCAAACGCATGCTGCTTACCCTAAAGAGCAACAAGAACAAGTCCAACCTCATCCACATGCTAATGGGTATCTCCTTCCAGATCTGCTCCACCAAAAACAGCACCCTGGAGCCAGTGCCTGCAATCTACGTAAACCCCTTTGGGGGAAGTCACTCTGAAAGTTGGTTCATGCCTGTAAGCCAACAGGGTTTCCCAGACTGGGAAAGAACTAAATTGGACGACGGACTTCAGTGTTACAACTGGACATTAATGATGGGCACCAAGTGGAGGTCCTTCTTTGAAACTGTCCACATCTACTTGAGGAGTCGGGTCAGGTCAGATGATCCTAGCAGCAATGAAACTCTCTTTTATGAGCCTTTAGACCTTGGAAATGGTGCAGACGACATGGGCTACATGAAGATAAACAGCATCAAAGCGTTTGGCTATAGCATGCACTTTGACCCAGAAGGGATCAGAGATTTGATCATGCAACTGGACTATCCCTACACTCAGGGATCTCAGGACTCAGCTCTCCTCCTGCTGTTGGAGATGCAAGAACGGGTCAACAGGCTGTCCCCACATAGCCCACAGCGCCTGGATCTCTTCTCTTGTCTGCTGCGGCATAGGCTTAAGCTCTCCACTAGTGAGGTGGTTAGAATCCGAGACTCTCTCCAGGCCTTTAGCTCCAAACTGCCAAACACATCTGATCAGGAACTAACCCAGTTGTGCAGTTAGATTTGGACTCCGTGGATGGTCTGTCATATCCCAAAAGAGAAGGTCTTATTGTACATGTTTAATGGCACATAATTATTTTCAGTTGTGTATACATTTAAACAAGGCAGAATTTGGAGCATGCATGCTCTTTTTCAAGGTTAATCATCATAGGTGAAAGGAAATTAGTTAAGATGGCCTTACTGCAGTTCAAAACAAACTGCTCATCAACAAAAATCTTTATTTCAGAAGAGCAGATGGGAGTTTGGTTTGATGTTGTTTATGAAGCACAGCATTCATTCAGAAGAAGCAGGATAAACCTGTCAGTTCAAAAGTACACAACTTTTTTTTCTTTTTTTACTTCAAGATTATTCTTTTGAATGTTAGACAAAAAGGAAAAAAGAACAGTTTTTTTACAGAACATTTTGATTGTATTGAATGTTGTGTTTCAGTAGTCTATATGTTGCAGGTGAACAAAGAATGAAGACCAGGTTTGGTTATTAGTGTACATAATGACCCTGTGATACCCATTGTTGTGCCTCAGTCTTCTATTCCACACTCTGCTTTGAGTGTGGGTCCAAGGAATGTAAATTGTAACGTTTTGCTTTGTTTTTAAATGTACTTGGGCACCAAATTGCCAACAAATAGAACACTTTATCAAGGGTTCACCCTTCATTTACTTAATCAAAATTAAGTCAATGAGATATACCTAACTCGATTATCAAATTAACAAGGTGGTTAAGTCACTTTTTAGTTTGTGATTTCATTGAAATCATGAATCTCCTGTTCACCTGTGACTGACCTAAAAGAAAATTTTTTTGTGATTCAGGTTAGAAGTAACCTTCTTTAATTTGAAGTAAGACAGTGTCTTACAGTGGTTACAAAGGACAAGATAACATTCAATGTCTTTGTTGTTAATTTATATACTTTTTTTAAAATCTACTAATTGTTCATTGTTTCCAAATAATAAAGTGAAATGTGGAAATTGTAAAAGTAAAAATACCAAAAACTATTGTGAAGATTTGTGTCTGTATTTTTGCTTATGTGGAGGTGTTCATGTTTGGCAATCAAGCACACTTATACAATAACTGAACAAAAGGTATTGCACATTTGGCAGTGCAATTTAAGCTTAAGATATGTTTTGAGCTGTCTGAAGCACTGAACAATTGATTTGCCAAGGTCCTCCCTCCTTTTAATGCAACTGTGACAGGGATGACGTCAGGCCAGAAGCAGGAAGGAAAAACTGACACCAGGTAGCACTGCAGTTCAAAACAAACGTGGCGTGTGCCGTTTATTTAAATAATACAAAAACACTGTGATCACAGAGCGAAATAAAAAAGAAAAACAAAACAAATCTCGAACACAAAAGAACACTAAGGTCAGGCTGAGCAACTGCCTTCACTGATCCTTACGTTTAAATAAATGTATTTCTCCGCTCGCTGTCGTTCCTCCTCTGAACACCCACCTTGAGTGCAGAGAGCTGCAGGCTTTTATGCAGGTGACCATCTCCCGATTAGCAACAAATGAAACACTTAATTAATTCGGGAGATGGCTAGCTTCTGCACAAGGTTTTTTAATTGTTCCTGGCAGAGGATGAGTACCCACTCTCACCTCTGCCAGAACACGTTTTAAATGAAAACAAAACAATAACAAACCAAAACGCACGGCTACGCCGTCATATTTAAATAAATAATAAATCATAATACAACAACAATACAAAATAACACAGGGGCGGAGGGGAGACCCGTTCTAAAAAATACATAAACAATTACATCTACAGGGCTCCTCGCCCTGTTACAGCAACCATTTCCCCCTCTCTTCTCATTAACATATCTGAATCCTGCACATCCCGTATCGACAGTGTTATTATGAAGTATCTTCTTAAAATTTGAACTTTTGTTTTGTACATAATTTTTACTCTGAGGTTTGACGTGTTACTATAGCAACACACTCTTGGCACTTGCTCAGCTGAACACCACAGCTGGAATTGTGACGAACGTGTATGTGATCATCACTTCTGGCTATATTCCTGGCATTTTTACACAGGCACAAAAACAATTGTATAATTTCAGCTTGCCAAGGGATTTGCAGTCACCATGTCAATCACATGCTAAGCTGGTGGAATTGTTGTTGTTCAACCTGGGATTAATTAACCTAAACCATGCCTTTTTTCAATTCCTATAAAAGTTTTACTGAAAAGCCATTGTGTTGGGGGCAATGAGATGAAAAGGTAACAATATTCAACAACTTAATTACAAACAGAGCAGCCTTTTACATACTTCCCTCACATCAGAGTATCTTAAACTCTGTCAAACCGCTGTTTTTGTCCTGTGTAGTCACAACGCGCAGTATTTTCCACCGTGCTGTAATGGTAAGGCCAAATATAAATATTGCTTTTCAAATGATGATGACGATGATAATGTGTAATTGCCACTTCTTGTCAAACAGTTTAGGAACTGCCTTAAACCCAAGGTTCTCTGTGAAGGGCTTTTCTCACTGTAAATCTATACTCATGGGGCAGCTCCTGAGTGTATACCTAAAATGGGCATCAGCTGGAGTTTGTAAATACAAGTTGTTTATATATGTGTCATTTATAAATCATTGCATGCCCTTCAACTAATCCTGCTACTCTGAAGGACAGCTAATCAATCAAGGAGTGTCTTTAATGCTGAGTTAACTCCAGCGAGAAAAAAAAAAAGAAAACATTATTTAAAGATTGTTCTCTTTTAATGATTTATAAGGCCTCAACATAACAGCAGTGGGATTCTGTGTTGAAACTTGTCAAAAGTGGCAATCCTTAGCTTTCCTGTCCTTTGGGTTTCTTTATTTAATGTCATATTTTTCTCTTCTGCCATTATATCATTCCACCATCACCAGTAAGATGGTAGGAGTGAGTGCATGTTCACCCATAGCAGCCTCTGCCTGTCCCTACCTGCTCCTGGATCATTGAATGAACCAGCATGGCTTACTTTAAGCTTCCTCAATAAAAGATTCTGTTGACATAGATCATTCTCATAACTAGGTTAGGATAAGAATTCAGGATAGGGTTCAATTAAGTGCTATGTTAGGTGTTTGGGTTAACATTCTGTGATGGAGGTGTTTGAATAGGTCTTTCCAATCCAAAAAGTATATGTACATTTTTTCATCCCCTCATGCATTCCAAGCATCAGCATGAGAGAGATCCAGAAACTCAAGAGTTAATGTAATCCCATGGTTGCCAATGCCTACAAACAATGTACTGAAAAGGTTATTTTAGTGCATGGAGTCTAGTGTCTCCATATTCTTTCACAATCCCTGAAAGTAGCACTATACCAGAAGGAAATCCAGCTGCTGGTATACTTTGTTCCATGTTGATGTAAATACATAACAATCTTTTTATATATATATATATATATATAATATTTGTCTGGTACAGCAAACATATGCTTTGTTTCTGGGAACATTGTATCAGGAATCAAGTTTTTGGTAATGTTCTTACAAAAAGAAATAAGCTAAAATAAACATACACAAATCTTGAGTGTCAGTGTGCTTTTGTTTTCCATATGAAGAATTTATCAAGGCAATTAGTGAATTAATTAAGTCATTGGATACCTTTAAGTCAACTATTGATCTATTTGGTATTGTAAAACATTGTGATTGTTTCAGCCAATCAGGTTACGAGTAGAGTGTTCAGTATCCTATGGTACGTTCCCTCTAAAAACTAATATGGCTTTAGATCTTTAAACTGACTTTAAAGGGCAACATAACTTTCAAGTATTTTAAGCGATCCAGTTCAAATAACCAAAAAACAAATTTTCAGAATGTCCAATTGTTTAAAACTTGTAGCAAGCGGAGGCTCCTTTTCTCACAGTCTTCATTTTTAAAGAGAGGATCTTCGACTGAATTATATCAAAAGTAAGTAACTTATGGAAGTAATCTTGAATATTATTATTCTAGCATAAACCTTTAAAAAATAAAAGGTCAATGTAAAGAAAAAAAAAAGGAAATTGGCATGCATGCACTCCATGCTCTGGTAACGATCTCTGAATCGATAGGCCGACAGGAGCCTGACAGAATGACAGGCGCTGGGATAGCTGAAGGACATCTGGGGCCACGATGAATCTGACAGCCCTCTGTAATGAATTATAATTATTTCTCAAAAGGCAGTTTGAATCCTTAAAGGGGACATGTTTGTCTAGTGAGTATACTCTGCTTCCAGATGGAAGTTGGTTTTTACTGTAATACACTTTAAACCACAAACAGTCACCAGTGTCAACTACTAAGGATAACTACATAGCAGCAAACAGAAATGTACCTGGTTTTAGTGAAGTATTGTATACACATGTACATATAAGCAACATCGTTGAACATTTGAAATTATAAAATATATATACATTTAAAAAATGTCTCTGTATATAAACTTAATCAGCTGATCAATTAAACTAAGCTAATTGTTTCTGTTTCAGCATCTGTCTGAGTTGTTGTTTTCTCATAGAGCTGTATATACAATTTGCCATGTCAGTCTAAAATAAGACAGCTTTGTTTTTTTGGCAGCAATTTGCAAATCAGTTATCATATTACGGGTACAGTAGGCCATTTTTTAAAAGGAGGTAGAAATGATGATTGAATCTCAAGTACTCTCAGAATGTGACCTCTGGTATAAAACATATGAAGCAACATGCATTCTGTTCACAAAAACTTTAATGTTCCTTGATCTGTTCTATATACTGAAGGCTAGTCATGAAGTGAGGAAGATGAAAGCCTTTCACTGGCGGTGGCTGACTGATCCTGTTTTGCCAGCTTTATCTTAAGGCACTGAAGAATTCACATTCAGAAGACACAAAGGTTTGAGGGGGTGTGGGGGGTAACATTTGATCCATTCACTGTTTTCATACAGTTATGATGTGGAATTATAATCCACCTCCTTTGACAATACATGATCACCAATAATTGCTCAAGACAGTTCAGAAAACGGGCAACACTGATTCATTCAAAGCAATTGCTTTGATGTAACTAAGGTTACAGTGTTTATTCTTGGTTTATAATTTTGTATTTTGTGTATTCAGTAAACTTTTTAACCCAGAGAGAGTGTATCGCATTAACAGTGATATAGCTTACTTGAAGAAAGTGTTTTTCGGCTGGTACATTTGGCATGGTTTAGGGTTTGGCTTTGTGCACACCCAAAGTCTGTTTTCTGAATCGAGTTGATACATTCTTTTAAAACACTGACCTGGTGGCAATTCAGAACAAATTATATCCACAGCAGGAATATATATCCAGCTATGTAGCAATACATTGATTTAACACATAGGGCCTAATTTACGAAGCATTTACAGTATGCAAAACATGATTACTGTGTTCAGTTTGGTCCCCATCCTATTTACTATTCCCATTTTCGTGCGGAAAACAAGGATTTAGTGGATGCAAAACGAAAGGGTCTGAATAGTGGTGCCACGTTTGCAATGAATTAATGTTGTTTACTATGCAAAGCAGCATGTTAAACACAGATAATGAGCTGTCATACATTCATGAGCTATTCATGAAGGTCTGACAAGGATTTTGCGCAGGCACAAATTACCCAGGAATTCATGAATGCTGCCGCAAAGCAGAGAGCATAGGCGGCAGAAGCTGTGTATCATTTTGAAATGGCAGATATGTAAGGTCCTGTATAGCCATAACATGTTAATGCGACACTATGATTTATTTTGGGCTACTTGTAAGTAGACTAAGATAAAAAATAAAAAAAACATGCTGAAATAATTTAGTTTCAATTTAAAATAATATTTTATTATCTATACGGCCTACAACAATGTGAAGCCTACAACGCATCAGCATGGTTTGTTTTGTATAAAGCCTCTTAGGTATTAATTTGATTACTGTTACATATCTATATTTTTACATAATATAATGTGTACAGAGAACACATTGATGTTATTTAAATAAGCCCTCATATTTATTAGGCTATTAATATTTTTACTAAACAAACATAAATCGATTGAAAACATATAAATACATATATACCTGTAGTACTTTAATTTATTAATTAGATTTTTTCCGACCTGTATTTTTGCTTCTAATTAGTTAGTAAATAGGGCGTGACACTATAGGAAATACCATGCCAGTCACCTCAATTTTCCTCCCACAATTCTGGCCAAATTACAGCTGCTTAGTAAATGAGGCCCTTAAACTCTGAGCTTGAATTCATAAACATTAAAATATGCTTTTCTTAGTTTCCAGGCACTAAAGATGATTACTTTTCAAATTATTATTATTATTATTATTATTATTATTATTATTATTATTATTATTATTATTATTTAGTAGACGCTTTTATCCAAAGTATCACAACTGCTGCTGCAGTCACTTACAATAGGACCTCAGTTTTACATCTCATCCAAACTCTCCAGGAAAGTAAGATTAACATTATCATTCATAGTGGTTTCAAAGTTGGAAACAATAAATAAATCCTCTCTCATGTTACCCTGAAGTCAATGCAGCCAATTAGTCTCTTCGCTGAGCTGATTTGGATAAGAGTTTTTGTAATCCTGCCAGATGAACTTTGACAGCTGAAGTGAATAATAGTTGAAAATGGTGTAATGTGCTTGCAATTATAGCTACATAGATAAAAAGATCAAACATGTACACATGGACTTCTGAGAGAAATCCCTTTTTCAATATCCATATTTATTCCTATAATTCTGCTTCCTAAAGTTCCTGGCATTGAATAATTAACTATCAAAATGGAATCTTCACAATATAACTTGAGATTATTAATGCCATTGTGCATACCAACACCTATTATGTAATATTTTTGTATTGTTAGAAGGTGCAAAGCCCTCTTAAACACAAAAGACTACCACCATCTTAAAATAAAAAGGTAGGGGGCTCCCAAGTGGCGCATCCAGTAAAGGCGCTCCGCGTGGAGTCCGAGTCCAGGCTATTCCTTTGCCGACCGAGGACGGGAGCTTTCAGGGGGCGGCGCTCAATTGGCCGAGCCCCGGTTTGAGGGAGGGTTAGGTCAGCCAGGGTGTCCTCGGCTCACCGTGCACCAGCGACCTCTGTAGTCTGGCCGGGCACCTGAGGGTTTGCCTGTAAGCTGCCCGTGAGTTGCGCTGTCCTCCAACGCTGTAGCTCTTGGGTGGCTGCATGGTGAGTCCGCAGTGTGTAAAAAAGCGGTCGGCTGACGGCACACGCTTCGGAGGACAGCGTGTGTTCGTCTTCGCCCTCCCTTGTCAGCGCAGGGGTGGTAGAAGTGAGCTGAGCCTAAAAATAATTGGCCATTCTAAATTGAGGAGAAAATAATAAAAAAATAATTGGCAATGACTAAATTATATAAAAATAAATAAATAAATAAATAAAATAAAATAAAAAGGTAGATTATGAGTTAAAAATGCATCATATAGTAATAGCTTTAAATAAAGCTGCTAATCATATTGTTTTTTTTCTTCCAGAGCATACTATATGCATTCCATAAAACAATAATTTAAAATGTGTGCTAGAAATCAGTGCATTAAGCAATAAGAAATTGAATTATACAATGGAGCAATAAAAGATAAGTTGGAGTCAGTAATTAAGAGGAAACTACATAAGAATTGAATTGTAACCACTGTACCACTGGGAGATGGGGGGATTAGAAATGTTAATGAAGTCCCCTGTTGAGCACACCACACTTGTTTTTAAAGAGGTATGTTTCCTTTCTTAAGAAACAAGCTTACAACTTGACCAGGGTGGCAATGTGGCAGCCTGTGAGCTTCAAGATTTATAGCTCATGCCAAGTCCTTCTAACACATGGAGGGTATAATACTTGTCTAACTAATGAGCCTACAGGACAGTTTCCGGTATTGTGCTGCACTGGGCAAAGCTTGAGCAATCCCCAGTATGTGTAAATTTATTTGGTGTGATCAAACACTAACAGCTTTTTCTCTTATTTCCTTGGCACTCACAGGTAAATGCTGACTTTTTTTTTTTGTTTTAAAATCAGAGGGGGTAACTCCGAGGCAACACTGCTGGGAGGTGAAAAGCACATTGCTTTGCCGAAGTTGTGCCATTTTGTCTTTTTTTGTGTGTGGGGGAGGGGGGATCCCCATTCAGATCATCAACATTATTCCTTAGAAAATACCAAAAAAGTCACACAAAAAAAAAATTGTATGCACTTCAAATCACTTTACAAACATACATTGCTTAATATTCAAGCAAAGAAACCAAAAACAAACTTTGCAGCTCTCTAAAAACAACATGCAAGGTATTGTTTGTATCTAGGATTGTCAGCAATACATTTTCTGAAATTAATTCTCTTATTGCGTCATACAGTTGTCAATTGTTACAATAGTTAATAATAATTTCAGTTTCTTTGTATGAGCCACCTGGTGACATAATAGAACAGGTCCTATACTGGAAGTCAAGCATAGCTTTATAAGTACTGTAGATTACTAAAGGCCCTTTCCACGATACAGGTTATAGAAAAAGCAGGGCTGGCCTTTTAATAAGATGTACAACGTAAAGCAAAGGCATTCTGGACTGTCAAGACTATTGCAAAACTATTCCTGTCTTCTGAGCTCTCTTCCTAAGGTACAGGTAGTGTGAGGAAACCATGAATAATTCATGTTATGCAAGGAGAAATGGCAGAATGGTAACATGAATGAAACAAAAGGCTTACTTGGTAACCACGGTAACAAGGGAGGTAGGTCATGCTGGGAGAGTCGCATAGGTTACATGGAAGAAAGGAAAGCACCATAAAATGTGGTATTACAGTACATATTTTTAAAGTGTTTACTCCAGTCATCACGACGGGCCGATATTCCCAACATTATTGAACACAACAAAATTGGTTGAAAATAACCTGGATTGTTATCCATTTATTTTTGTAGCTCCCCATTGCTACCCCATCAGTATCCTGATCTTCTCATTATACTATGGCAATATTTGACAAAGAAGCTGCAAAAATATTTGTCTATAACAGTGAGAATATTTACTTATGACTGTCTATACTGCACAGACTTGAAATTCCCTGAAACTCAGTGATGTGAATCTACAGCACAGGGTTACTCGATAAAAAATGATACTTCTTTCCCAAATCTTTGAAGTCCCTGATTAATAGTTAATAGACACAGGATTTTTTTTTTTTTTTTTTTAAATCCACAGATGCTGGCACAAGCCTGAGCATAGGGGACCATGTGAAATATTGCTGCTGGAGATCAGATAAAAGAGTTTTTAGATTCAGACTTTTAGTTCATTGTGCATGCTTGCAAACGCCATAGGGGGTCAGAATTTGTTAGGCTGAATTCAGAGTGATATCACATTCAAGCCAACGGGGTACAGCTTTCGTTTCACGGCTTATTTTGCTTGGATGACCCATTATTTAAGAGAATGCTTTGAAAATATATAATTCCTAGAACCCTAGGAACAATAGAGGAGGGGTGGGGGGGACTTCTCAAATGTAGAGTCATCCATTTGACTATAGAAGGTTTCTCCAAGGTCATTGTAGAAGTTTGATTTACTCTGTACTGAGGATCAAGGACTGCTTTGAAAGTTTTAAACACCTTTACTGACTGACAGCAAACAGCCAAGTAAGTACCCTACACCAAATGACTGAGATTTGAATTGTTTGCTAATAAATATATATTACCCATTTATACAGTTGGGTTTGTACTGTACCTTGCTCAAGGGTACAGCAGCAGTGTCTCTGGGACCTGGGATTGAACCCACAACCCTCCAGTCAAGAGTCCAGAGCCCTAACCACTACTCCACACTGCTGCCAATATAATTGCTCCAGTGAACAAGACAGTATTAGGGATTGTATATGTTTTGTACATCCTCATAATATTTAATTTGCTACCCATTGAACATTTTTTATCTGAACTATCTTTTCAAAACATTCACATTTGTACAGTGAAAAAGAGACATGTTCATACATTTTTAAATGCCCCTATATGTAGTTATGCATAAAACTAACTAGAGAAACAGTCCAAAATATACAATTGCAGCTTCTATGTGTATCCAAGTTGCTTCTTGCTAAAATTCCTCGGAGAATTGGAAAAAATGCTTGCAAACATTGCACTGGTGACAGCAGAATGAAAAGGGGCTCATTCACTGTGTTCTGCTTGCAGGAACTATACAGTGATGAAAGGTCAGCTAGGACCTGTGGACAGTTTATAGCAAAACACTGAAATGTGAATCACAGCAAGCAAAAATCACAGCTACGTTTCTACATTAATGATTCTTTTGATAACCTTTCATTGACTCAAGAAACAGTTTAATGTTTTGTTTCACTCCAGACTCAGAAGTCAACCAGATCAACCATGATCCTTTTCGTTCAATTTGGCACTCCTTCACCTCAACTGTCCTTCATGTGTTTGAGGCCAAAATGTCTGTATAATTAACATACAAATGCTTACCAATAACATTTGTTCACTTCATAACAATTATGTGGTGTTTTCCTGATCTCCCAAAGGCGGTCTTGACCTCCTGAATATAATGTATGGGTCTGATATATGGGTTTGCTTTTGCTTGTCATATTAATAATTCTACTTTTTAAGTCTAAAGGGGGAGTATTTGTGTCAACATTTGTTGCCTGCTATATCTTATTCACTATTTCAAGAGGCATGTACTTCTGTTGTGTGTAACACTATTTCAAACACCACCTCTCTTTGCTTTTACATTGCCCTGTCTTCTAAAATGTTATATAGAAATAAATGTTAAAGATCTTTTTTACATCTTATTTTTTTTACACCTGAAAAGTTTTGTTTGCAAAGCTTTAGCTAAACACTTAACTACTGCCGAGCTCTGATGTGTGCTTTATTTTATATTAGAAAGTCTGGGTGGCTAAGTGAATTGGCAATGCAATCCCTGTTTGAGATTCCAGCAATGTCCAACAACATTTGCTGAACTGAAGAGGCACCATCAGTCAAGATGGGTCCCTGTGGAAATATTTTGTTCTGCTATATTAAGCATTACTTATCGTCGTCAGCTACAGCGCACCCATAACCCATTGTGAAGGTACTGACATCCTGATGTCCATCGTCTGGAGCCTCCATCTGCCCATTATGGGTTTCTCTTTAGGGGCTTATTGTGATTACTCCAGTTTCTATTTATCATGTTTTAAAAGCATTTTACAGGATTTCTTACTGGTAATCTCAGGATAGCAGCTGATAGCTAATTCTTGCAATCCAGGGTGACACCCAGTGCTTCAAAATGCTCTACAACAAAACAGAAATTAACTCTTCGGACACGCAAGTTGTGAGTGTATGCTTTGAAAAATATGCCCCATAGTCTCAGAGTAATTGACAGGTTCCTGAGCTGAATTCATGGGGTGTGGGGGTGTGGGGGGGAATCAATAAACTAATCTTGCTCATAGATAGAAGTTCATAATCTAGTATGGTCTTGTAATATGAAATCGGAAAAAGCCAAATCAAATTACATATTTTTCAAGAATGCATTTTTAAAAATGTATTTCTACAGTGCTTAAAAAACTTAGGACAAGGTTTAAAGTAGTAAAGAGAAAGGCTTGTTAAAAGCTAAATAATTACTTACTTGTTTACCATGCTGACATTATTTATTCCTTATAAAACTTAATGCAAAAGAGAAAAAAAACCTGGTCTGCGATGGTTGCAGTTGGATTTGTGTGGATGTGTGTTTACACTACAACCTAACTCGTGTCCAATTTTTTATTCTTACTATGACTGACTGCAAAGACAACAGGGCTAACCAGTGATTGGATAATGTTTTGTTGGGTGGGTTTTTATTGTGCAGTTTCCTAGTAATTGTAATATTACTTGTGTAATAGAAAATAAAAAAGGGCTAGTCATTAATATCTCAGTCATGGAGCCCGAATGTTCGAGTCATGTCCGAATGTTTTACGGCTGTGACTTTTTTTTTTTCTAAAACAGAAATATATCTTTCTGAATTTAGTTACCTGAAACTAAAACTAAATAACGTAAAACGAATCTTATCAACCAAATAAAAACTAAAACTGAATTGAAATGCTGAAACTGAAAAAACACTGATGCAAACCCATAGTTTTATCTTGCCATCTTCTCTATGACAAAAAATACAGATGCCATTCAGATTGCAGGTGGTTTTCAGATTCAAATATCAGCCATAAAATGGATTTTACTGTTTAAGACACTGACATGTTCTCCATGTAGCACATATTATATGTACAGTACTAAAATATATTAAATAAGATCACACTTCCCTAGACACGTGTACAGCAATGGTAACCTTGCCTGTCATATAGTCACTTTAGCACAGCCAAGGAAATATCTGCTTAATGCAGGACAAAAGATGTGTTGTGTAAGATGTATAACTAGCCCAATATTACTATAGATTTGTGGATAATACTTTAAAAGATATTTGTTGTACAGGTCAACTGGTAGTCAAAAATAGCAACTGAAATCAACATATTTGTAAAATCACAGACGTTTCAGTATCCATTGCTCGGTTTAATGGCAAAACAATTGATTTCATCTGCTTTTTCAGTTACAACCCATCTCCTTGTACATTATCTTTTCCTGTAAAAATCAATTGCTTCGTAACTACAAAGTTAAAAAGTACATAAAAAGTACAGCTATGTGCACATGAACACACCATTTAAACTGCAGTACATAAATCCAGCTCAAGAGTTGTTTTTTTTTATTATCTTATTATGAGCATTTAAATAATTATGCTATATTCAACAATATATGCAATAAATATCATCAGAGATTCAATCACTAGCAAAACTTTATATAGTGATATGTTTTGGATTCACCAGTTATAATGGGGACCATGACTCCATACAGTCATACACAGAATTCAAAGTCTTTTGTTAGGCTGTCCTTAAGGCTTGGATTAGGACCAAAACAACTTGATGTGTCTGTCTGACCTGTGTCAGAGTGCCCTGCCCCTGTGCATATTTTGGGTTTTATGTTGGTGGCATGTTTTATGCTGTAAGTTATATGTGGATATAGTGGTGCACGGGATATAAATGCGTCTGTGTAGCACATATTTAGGCACTGGAATTGCACTTCACGTACAAATAAAATGTGTATTAATATGTTAGCACAGGGAGTGCACAAATTAGTTCACGTGCTGGGATACAAGAGAATAATTAATTTGTAAATGAATCCCAGCACAGCTGTATAAATAGTTGCACAATTCACTCACTTGGTGTTGTGTGTTCGGGAGTGGAGAACGGGGGTTGAATACTAAAAAGTATTCAAATAACAATTGCTATTTTATGCTGGAAGCACCAGCATGGTATTTGTTTGTTCGTCCACTGTTTGGTTTTGTTTCGTCTGTTTCATCTGTCTCGTCTGTCTATTTATTTTGGCCAGCGTGCCGTTTGTTTTGTTAAGTGTTTTTTCGTTTGTTCAGCTGTTTTATTTGTTCATTTATTAAACCGTGCAAGAAGCGCAATTCATTCACCATTTCACCTTGCGGTAATGTGTGTTTCTTCCAGGTCTGAGTCACCACTCAAGCCATCCTGTGACAGGCCACAACACACTTTAAGGTGGTCCTACTGAACAAAAGAATAAAGCTTTAATTACTTTTTTGTGTATCTATACAACAGCAGCACAACAACAGCCCCTGCAAGGACTAGCTCAGATTCTGGAACCCACGAGGAGCACATCTGAACCCTTCTTTTGTAGGTCATGTGCAGAAGGAAGGAAAACAAGTACAAATTAGCATTTTAACAACATACCGTGAACTAACAAACACGACAAGGGATCATTCAAGCAATTGTTATACATTGAATCGAAAGTATAAAAAGTGCATTATTAATATACATGTGGCAAGGTAACTAGCATACCTCCAAGCTGTTTCTTGTCTGTATAATTACCGTCTTAAAAATGAAAATAAAATGCAGCACTAAAGTGTTGTGTCTTTTGGTATTATTAAAATGTAAAGTTCCCCAGTGAGTAACTTAAATTCCAACTTTAAAAAATATATATTAATACAAAGAATGACTGAGCTCTGAAAACCCACCAGGGTAGATTGAAGTTCTCCAGTGTTCGCCTCCTTCACTCTCTTTCAAGCATGACTGAGCAGTGGTCACTTGAAAGATGGGAGTCTCAGTGGGATTGTGACAAAGGTCTGAGGTACACTGGGGTTGCTTTCAAAATTAAAGTTGGTCAGATGGAAGGGAACCAGGACTGTTTCTCTTTGAGTATGAAAGCTTGTTTCGAGTTGAAAACATTGAATTCAAACAAACTAGATTTTAAAAATGTCTTTGGTATCCCCATGGTGGACTCATTATGCATTTTAAATTCAAGAAACCTTCAGTTCAGTGTTAAAAGCAGGATAATCAAGAGTTTAGTTTTACAAGAAGAGTTTCTGTCTTTTAAATGAAGGATTAAACATCTGTTTAAAATATGATTCTTAAAAAAAAAAAAATGTAAAAAATATATCTAAGATTTAAAAAAAACTATATAATTTCTATATAATATATTTCTATCTTTTCATATCCAACACCATTTTACCTTCAATTGATCTGTCCACTTAAAAAGCAAAACTGACATAGGTGTCACTTTTATAGACTGTTTTATTTGTATATAAACTAATTAGCTATTTTGCAAAATGAGAATTAAAAGAACAGAAATCCAACTATTTTAGATATGCACATCCATACATAATTACACAGCTTGATTGCCTCTACAGGAGGCATGTAAGCCATGCTTTGCCAGAGGCACAAGATATGGATTTAATAATAATAATAATAATAATAATAATAATAATAATAATAATAATAATAATAATAATACAGTATAATATCCTGTTTATTAAAACACTTTGGGAAAAGTTTACTGAAAAAAATCCTGCTGAAATCAGATTTGAGAAACATTTAATTAGCTGTTTTTTTATTTCCCCTAGTTTATGCCATTGTATTGAACATCCAAACCCCTTGAGCATTCAAACACCTAATTGTTATATTCTCAATACCTACTACTGCAGTCTCCACCATAACGAATAGATGCACAGTCTGGTGATTGTTTTATTTTCTGCACTGGAGCTAGAGCGGCACAACTGTTATCTTTACTTGAAATGCTTGTATGTGTTTTTTCATTATTAATTAATTCATTGAAGAACTCATTTGTCATGTGAGTGCATTGCTCTACTCCTCCGCAGTGGTAATTATTAATAAACGCAAAAGCACCATAGTATTATTATTATAAAAATTGAATTGTTTTAAAGTCAAGACATAAATATCTGCATAGAATTGATTGGTCTGGTCTTCTTTAGAGATAGCAAAACCTATTTGACAGTAAAAGATTTTGAAGAGCACTGAGACTATAGATATCAGTGGGACTTTTAATGTTTTCATATAACGAGGGATGAAATGCATTTTATGTTGCGGCAAAGCAACGTGTAAAAGAGCCTTAATAAATAATTTAGTGTGATTTTAACTGAGGCCATGGCCTCAGGTGCCTCATAGCTGGCTACGGCCTTGACCACACTAATTACCATTTACTAATATTTACTAAACATACCAGTAACTTTGGGAAGATGTACGTGTATTAATGACATGTATTTAATATAAATTTCAAATCCTATACTTTTGTTTTAAGTGTGTGTATTAAATCATATAACACATGTGTAAGTACAGTGTAGTTAATGTGTTGTTAAGGTACCTGCATTTTGAAGTGTATAAGCTATCCTAAAATGTATTACAGTAGTCACTTTAAAGTAAAGGAACAAAAAGAGATGCTAGCTAATGTTCAGTATTCAGTTTGAAAAATCAGGCCAGTTAGATGATTATACAATTTTTAGCAAGTCAAAAAGATTGCTTTAAATGTATGGGGCACCAAGTGTAAAAAAAAGCACAAATATTTTACCAGGTGTTTTTTTTTTTTTTTAAATCACGTTTGTTCCTAAATTTAAACAATTGGGTTATGAGCTCCAGAGTATCGCATCCGGCAAAGGCAGGAGCCTGGAGGTCGTCGGTTCGAGTCCAGGCTATTCCACTGCCAACCGTGGATGATAGCTCCCAAGGGGCAGTGCACAATTGGCCAAGCGTCGTCCGGGTGGGGAGGGCATAGGTCGGCCAGAGTGTCCTCAGCTCACCACGCGCCAGCAACCCCTGTAGACTGGCCGGGCGCCTGCGGGCTTGACTGTAAGCTGCCCAGAGCTGCATTGTCCTCTGACGCTATAGCTCTGAGGTGGCTGCCTGGTGGGTCTGCAGAGTGAAAAGGTGGGCTGATGGCACACGCTTCGGAGGACAGCGTGTGTTCGTCTTCACCGCGCCTGAGTCAGCACGGGGGTGGTAGCGGTGAGCTGAGCCTAAAATACTTGGCTCTTTCAAATTGGGAGAAAAACGGGTTAAAAATCAATTGGCGACTACTAAATAAAAAATAAAATAAAATAATAAATAAATAATAAAATTGGGTTATCTCATGCAAGAATTTCAGAGGGCAATATTCTTTTATCTTTTCATGCAAATCAAAGATGTCATCGGCCCCAACTTTATGATTTGACTGAAGCAATTATGACTCAAGCATTTTTTTTTTTCAGATTTAGTTTTAAATGTTGAATTTGTGATAAGTGTTTTCAATATATATGAATTATATCTGAAAGTACACATTTCAAAACTTTTAAGTATGTTTTTGTTAACATTTATGTATTAAGCTACATCTGGAAAACAATCAATTAAATCTAGGAAAAATTAAATCTGGTAAAATATTTGTGCTTTCTTTTTTTTTTTTTTTTTTTTTTTTGGCATCCCATAAAAATGTGTTTCGAAATGTGTGTCAGGCAGTGTGAAGTAGTGTTGTCATCGAGACAGTCAGATTTTCTTCTGACCGTCACTGGCTTTCAGGTTCAGGGGAGCTGTAAGATTCCAGTCTGAGAAACAGCTGTCTATAATTCGTCAGTGTATTTGTTGACAGTGCTGCAGCATCCATGAGACAGAGGGCTGTTGCCAAAGCACAAATTAGTGCTCTCTTTGCTGTGGCAGCATAAGAGCTTTAGGCTGTTACCACTTCACCAGTTAGCACGCTCTTTTCAAAAACAGTCAACACACATGCTCAGTTGCGCTTGTCTCAAATCCCCATGGGATATCAAATATGGATATTCTTTTGGGCAGAACTTCTGCTGTGTTTTTAATACTTTCACTGCCTATAGAAATAAAATTAATTACATGTTACGTTCAGAGTTTTGAAAGAAACATGCAAATGCAAATGTACAATGCAAAATACTTCAAGCACCCATTCTAAAGCTGTTTAATCTTTAACAAATCCTAAAATATTTTAAAGACTATTCGGTGTTCTTCTTAATGGGGTGATGCTTATCTTTAATTCTATTGGCTAATGATGTACTCAGATGATGCAACTTAGAACCCTCATGTTATAAAAAACAATAGAACTTTCTGGAAAGCCAGTGTAGTGAAATGGAAGCTGTGAACACGACACGCTACGCTCCTGCTTCTATCAATGTGAAGTCGTCTCAATAAAGCAGTTCGTTCTTTTGCAAGATACCGTCTCCTTTTCTCTTTTATTTTCCCTCTCTTAATACATGACAGGCTTATCTTATTGGGCCATTCAAAAAACTAAAATAAAAGAAGGTGAGAATTCGGTGAGTTATCCTCCACAGCAAGTAGAGGGTGTACAACTTAGAACATACCATTTTAACCTTACAATTGTATTAGACCAGGCAATAAAATTTTTTTTAAAAAAACCTGTCAAGCCAACAAAATTAGAGATGAAATTAATTATAATGTAATCATTTTGGACCTGTATGCAATCATCAAAAGCAATTTTCTTTGGCAGTCTGAAGTGGTAGGTACAAAATACAAGTATAATTTAATTTATTCTATGAGCAAAAAATGTTTCTGAATTCATTATGTTGTCAGAAGCATATCTGCTGTATATCATTCATGCTACTTAAATTCCAACAATAAAATAGTTTTGTAAAGGCTTATTTGCATGCAAAACCTGCAATATTTCAGATAATGGGTGAGCCATGGCAACAATTTATGGACATCTTGCGGTCACAGCATGCCTGCCTTGGTCTATTTTTAAAATTATATTTAATTGGTACAGAAGTAATTGCAATATGTCTGGCTAGTGACACATTATAACCAACAAAAGACATAATTATTATTCTTAATATTAACAATTACCAGTGATTAGCAATCAGGTTGATCCAGCACTCCAGGTTATTTGAATTATTATTTTATATATAATATTTTATATATATAGCCTGCACTTAAATCAATGTACTGTAGTCTGTATGCAAGGGCAGAGATAGTGGTCATTTTTTTTTAATTTCATGTTTTATTTTCAAATTAAATATTTAAAGAAATTATCACACAGCCTACTTTATTAGTGCCAAGAAAGGTCTGTCCACATCTTAGGAAGAAAAAGAAAACTTGTAGATAAGATCAACAAAGCTCAATAATGTACTGTTTTTTATTATTATTTGTAACTTTAAAGTATTTCATCTTCAGGTAAAAATATTAGAACAGGTCAAAAATATTAAAGGGCGTATACCCACCCCTACAAACATATAGACATAAACACATTTGTGTTTTTGACGTGTAAGAAATCCCTTCTCATTTGATCTTTTCTTTTTTGCTGTCCCTTTCTACATCCCTCCCACTCTCTGTCTCTCTGGTTCTTAGCCTCTCTGTATTTTAAGGAAAAGCTAAATAAATTATAAAGCAACTGCTGGGCAATCAAAGCTGTCTGGCCTGCTGACATTCCTCAAACACAATGAAGTAAAACTGTTGCTTATGAGTCGCTTTGATTGGGACCAATTATTCAATTAAATGCAACTGTCAAAATAATAGTTCACTCTTACCTTTGTCTTTCAAAGCGCAGTCTCTAATGCCCTATTCACACGCCAAACATAATGCACAATCAACACATTGTTGAAAACATGATAATTATTGAAATTTAAAACAATCCACATTCAATGAGGAAGAAATATAGGTTGCCCATTACAAGATCAATATCACCAAAACCTCCATCTTGCTCTATATTCAATCTAGTTCTTTTCCCTCAATGGAATATTGCCATCTTGGTAGAACCCATTCTTATTACAAAGACAGTTTACTTTGCAGGCAGGTGGCTTGATGCCTGGAATAATGTCTGTTGTTAACTTGTGAGTCGTCTCCTTCCTTTCAAACCATGGTTAATTCATCAGAAAGTAAATAATGTTTTCTAAAAGATCAAAAGAGAAAAACTGCTTGATATACATAAGTACAAGTCTGGACATTGTACATGGCTATATTCTAAGTCCTCATGCAATGTTCAAAGTGAATTTTGCTTTGCCTGGATGTGGGTTGCATTCCATGTTAGGCTGCTTGGTAAAACTACATTATGTAGTAAAATAAATCTTCTGTTCCGTACTGTGCAACGATTCTCTCAACATTGAATGATATTATGTTATAGTATGGGGGTTAAAATACTCTTTTCTGTGTGCTCTTCGTTGACTGAGTCAGTTCCTGGATGTTTAAAGATTTCTCTAGTACAGGTTGTATGGTTGTCATCTTGTTACAGTAGGATAAAAACTGCCATGGACACTGCTAAATCACATAGAGGAGACAGGAACTGCCAGCATTATACACCCATCAAGAACCAGCATACAAACTTCTGTCAAGCTTTGCTGTTAATAGCGGAGATGTGGAAAAAACTATCACCAATACCCTGGGGATGGGTGGCTGCCTGTCATGAAATGCAGGAATAATTTTATGTGACATTTAAAAAAAAAAAAAAAAGTATGCAAAGAAAAGTCTGAATGCAAATGATTCCCTTTGCACCTAAGATGCAGGTATATTGCAATAGATTTACAAAGCTTTGCATAAGCATTTAATTTAGAATAAAATATTAAGATTGATGGCTCAAGAAAGTACCTGAATATGGTTCAGTGGGCCCTAATCACAAAGCTGTGACTTGTGAGCTATGTAAAGAATGTTTCTGTGCTTTGATGGGTTACATAAAAACATATATGCATGTATCATTAATAGACTGTTGTTGAAAAAGCCATCAACACTCCACATACCCCCATTAATTAATAAGAACCACATCATAATTACTAAATAAAGTCTAACTATTTCAACATAGGACAGGTAATAGGCAAAATGAGATAGTTTGAATCATGACTCTCCAATTACCAGGCCACAATTCCACCAGATGAGAAACTCCAGGATGTAAGTACTGTAGCGCATCCAACCTAAATTGAAAAAAAAAAAGTTGTAAATGAATTGCATATAACACGCTTTGCGACTGACTTTAAAATCCCTTTCAAGAAACGGATATGTGCCTGTAAGAGTGCTTTGGGAGCTTCAGACTGACAGAAAGCATCCTCCCAACTCTCCCAAACAATGTTCTGACAGGTTCAGCCTGCTGCACAATTAATATTTTAGAAGTGTGTCAACCGTCTGCCCTCTTGTGTCACAAACTCAGTTCCCGGTTGGTTAGAAATATATTCAATAGATAAATAAATGCACAGATTTTAAGATCCTGAGGACAATGTGATTAGTTACAAATATGGACATCCCATAGCATTGGGCTAAACCATTTTCCAAACCTCTAAAGAAGGCATTTACATTAAAATCTTTAGATGAAATACTCCTATTTCTTGGAGATTTTGCTCTGACATTCATCAACATTTATCACTTGCAATTGATATTGTCAAGACATAAATTACTCTAAGAGTGAAACCTCAATCTGAGTAACATGAGGAACAGGATCCACTGTGCAGTTTTGCATATATTGAAATAGTTGCATATTATTGTATTAACTGATGTACAAATCACAAAAGGAGGATACACTAAAGATAAACAGCCTCTGTTAGCCATTATGAATCCTTTCTGTCAAGTGTTTTGGGTGGATGAGTTTATGTTGTGTGGGTAAATGAGAATACATCGTTTTCAATGTTCAATAGAAACCTAGCACATGGAGCACCAAAAATAAATATTTTAGCATTGCAGTATGTTATTAAAAAATAACTTTGGATTTGTTTTATGCTAGGAATTCACTGACTTATTCAGTAGATGACACAAAATGTCCAAACTACAATCAATAATATTTATTATTCAAAGGGTTACCTCCCTTGTTTTTTTTTTTTCTGACTACAAATGAAAATGTATCCAGCTTCTTTTCTGTTAATTACCTTCAACTCAATCACATCTTTTCATTTATGATGTATCCTTGTAATATAACCTGCCTTAGATTGATGTTATGTTAGTGTGTGAGAATAATGTGTAGCTCTGCTGCCTCTTTGGTTCAGGGCTTCTGTTTTAAATGCAGTAAATATTTAAAACAAGAAATTCATCTTTGTATTGTTATATAAGGAACATGAGTTTTTCATCAAACCAGTAAGTGAATATGCTCTCCATAGTATCCAAAAGTGTGTTGTGTCCAGCCGTGTGTTGCCAGCACATGTTTAATCTCAGCCTGCTTTTCCCCATGGCTTTCTATTGTTTTATGACATGGTTTTGCATGCCCAAACACAGCTCAACTCAGGTTTGCCTGTAGAATTAGATTGTTAGGAACATGACAATAACATCCATCCATCCATCCATTATCCTTAACCGCTTACTCCTTTACACGGTCGCGGATAACAATAACAATTAGGTCAAATTGTCCTTCTTGTGTACTACGACTACTATTACTACTACTACTACTACTACTACTAATAATAATAATAATAATAATACTATTTATTTTTATATAGTGCCTTTCATAGTGGACCACCATCACAAAACGCTTTACAAGATACGATTCTATAATTTACTGTTCCACCTTATCGTTTTTAGACTGTTGTGCCTTTTTTCCTCAGACAAAAAAAAAATTCCCAGTTCAATTTCAACATTTCCAAGTACATTTTTTTTTTTAAAACCCATTTATCGCTAACTATTTCGATCCAGTTCCTTCTCAGTCCATTTTCTACTGTGGAGGCACTCGTCAGAGACTGCTTATTTAGCTGTCACAGTAGCATACTGGTACTGATTTAAAAACAGAAGATTATGGGTGAGAAGTTGCCATTACACACCAGGGTCCAATAAATGGATCATGAAACAGTGTGGCTATTGTGTCATCTAACCGCTGGCATATTTAACCATCAGTTACTTTTTTTTTTTTTTTTACAAAGAAATCACTTATAGTTTAAAAGTATGGGCTAACTCCTAAATCACACTCCAGTAATCCTTTTCTGGCAGAATAATACATTCTATACCATTTATAGATATTGCAATGATAAATCTTAAAGTATTTAACATATCCATTTGTTTTCCAAGGAAACTTATGATAACACAAGTCAGCCATTATTCAAAATGAAATACATCCTTCTGACTGGTCAGTTCAAAAGCATTGTTTTTTTTATCTCTGTATTTTAAGCAGACATAAATGTTTGGATCCATCAATCTCCTGGTCACTGCCTTATCAGGTTAGATCCTCCATGTGACACTTGAAAGAAACAACCTTGGACTTGACATTCCTGTTTGAAACTACTGTAAGGCTTATTTTCATTCAGATATGGAGTTTTAAAAGCTTAAAAACAAAATAAGGAAAGAAGAACATGTATTTTTCTGCTGGAGTGACTATTTGAAAGTGAACCATTAAGAGCTTTACATGACAAGCAAAATGCTACTAACTTCAACTGCTACTAACTTCATTATCTGTCACTTTATTACTGTGTCCAGGAATCACATTGACACCATTGTTCTGATACTGGCAAATGTTACAAAATGGAGGTAATCATAATTCAGCTTGTGAGCTGCTATTACATTAAAAACAAGCGTATAGCAGTAGTGTTTGCCTGAGCAAGGATGTGCAAAATAATTTGTGGTTATGATTGTCTCCAGTTTGGATGCTGATACTTTTTTTTTTTTTAATATGTGCCGTTTTCAACGTTTACACTAATATGTACCAAAATGAAACTTAAGATCAGTGCAACTTTCATATTATCTGCTTCCATCATAAATAAACCACTGTATAATCTAGTCCAGGAACTATACCACATAACCCTCTTGCAGCAGGAGACAAAGAAGGCATCTATTGTCTGTTGCAGTTTTATGTATGTGACAGGTAGCCTGAAAAGCTATTGTGATAACATACCAAGGTTATGAAACAAAAAAACAGGCACTCTGTGGCAAAGTGGTTAAAAGTGTGCAGGTGCAGGAGTGCTGCAGCGATCAATAAACAGACAGACAATGATAAATCCAGGTGCAATGGTGTTTTATTATTATAATCCAAAATCTGATGACAAAACAGTAAACAATAATGATAACAGGCAATACAGTGTTGTGTATTGCTCTGTTTAATCCACGGGTTGGTCCCAGAATAATAGTCCCGACATTTAAACACCCACACATAACACAAACACAATCACAAGTCCACAGTGAGTGCTATAGTGCTTGTGGTGCAAATACAGTTGATCGTGAACAATGGTGCAGTGTTGTCCGGGTAAGTGCTGGCCTTAAGCGACAGCTCCAGATCGTGTTAGCCGTCTAATAACAACAAACAAGTAATTCCTTAGACATGACAAAAACAAACAAAACACTCACGATAACAATACGGGTTCTCCTTCCAGTTCAGCATTAACCTTACAAAGGAGCCGATCACTTTGCTACATCCCCTTTTGTACCGTCAATCATGACCCCTTGGTTAACGAGGGCAACCGCTCTTCCAATCCACGGCATTTCCCTTCCGGGTCGATGATTTAGTGTACCGTAGCTCCGCCCCTTTCTAGATGGCCGAGTTCCGCCAAACCCGGGAAATGAATTGTCTGGCCAGCCAGTCCAGGGCACTCTGTTCCCTTTACACAGCACCCTCACTGGTCGGGAGGGAGATTTATCACCAAGAATCATTCTGTCTCTGTCACACACTCTCATAAACAAATTGACAGGTTGTGTAATTTTAATAGATGTTGATCTCTTTGTTATTGACATGGCTTCAATGTTGATGTTTGTCAGAATAAGAGCACCTATGTCAATAATAACTGAAAATGACTGTCAAATCAAATGGACCAGATGAATATAATTTCATTTACATTTTATTGATGTGTGTCAATACTGAGTTAACACTGATCTGTATCACAAAGATAAAGTCTGACATTTGGTTATTGATAGACATATAAAACATTTCACTTGTGAGATGCAGATCTTCATAAAGCATGCATGACTGTGGATTAATAGAATAGAGTATACTCATTCTGGAATATTTATCTTTTACTTTAACAGCCCTGCCAACTCTATACAGTAACTTTGATTCTTGGACTACAGTATTATACACACCTCAATTTTCAGCTGCTACTTTTTTTCTTACTGTGGGTGAAAAAATGTGAAAGGACAGACTACCACTTTTGCTGACTGTGTGTGTGCTCCAAACCTTAACACATCTAAAAACAAAAGGGAATAAAAATGGAGACAGAATTTCATGACATTGACTACAATGCAGTCATATTTTTTCAATATGTTAATTAGGCTAACATGAGCCTCATATAAATCTACAGCCATTTCCCAAAGCAGGAAGACAAACAACATTTTCCATAGAATTCTTTTAGTTCTGATTTCCTCTTGTATTTAACCTATTTTTCTTACTGGTAAGTAACATTTCCCATGCATGAAAGCTTAATACAAGCTCTTAGTATGAAAAAAGACACTAGGGTCCCTATTTCTAAACAATGCACTACAGTATGACAACACAAAATGTAAACCCTTGGAATTAAGAAAGTTGTACATTTTAAAGATGCATTTGCTGACTTTTTAAAACCATTATTATTATTATTATTATTATTATTATTATTATTATTATTATTATTATTATTATTATTATTACCTTAGTAACTGCTATGGTTATTATTGTTATTAAATGTGCTTGTAGTGCATTGTGATGCTGTCATCACTGAGTGTGGCGATTGACATGATGCATCTCAAAGAACTGAGTAACTAAATAAATCAAAAAACATTGTTTGCCGCATACCAGCTCATAAAACTGTAGACTTGACTACCCTCTCAACAAAAGCAGTGGCTTGTAGACAGCTCCCTACAGAGTTGGTGTAATATAATTCATAGGGGGAAGGTTGCAACTGCTGTACCCACAGGACAAAATCAATCCAGCCCTGTGAACCATTTATTTAATCCCCTGCCTATATTCCCCTTAAAATATATTGTTCAAGATGCCCATTAAACGGATTGTTACCATGTTCTTTTTTCCCCCATAATTCATATACTAACAACCTCTCCAGCAACCAACAAAGATGCTCTGACCTGCGACCTGGGTACAGGCTGTGGGACCGGTTCTGTAGGATAATTGACAGGGCCTCTAACAGGCTTAACCGATGAGACTACCACTGCCTTCACAAATAGATACTTTCACACTTTTGATTTGTCTGCTGAATGCCCTCTTTTTGTAAGTTTACTGCCTCGAGCCTGCCTTCCTCTTGTCTCATTTTAACATCAGCATTATTCACTGACTAATGCAGACTAAATAAGTCAGCACTGTCCTTGGGTATGTATGACTAACTCTCTCTCCATTATACAGTATTTGATGAAAAAAGAATCAACATAATATTTGATTTACACCGGCACAATATTCTCAACAGTGATTAAACAATTATGTACACCACACACACTTTCTATAATTATTACACTGCATTTGTTTCAATGTCACTAAAAATAATAACAGAGATAGGCCTTGTTGTTGTTGTTTTGTTTTTTTTGACTCATCAATCCCCCGCTTCTAGCAGCACAGTTTATACAATTAAAGGACCATGAAGATTCTACTTTTCATGCTATTTAATATTCACAACAAATGGCTTAGATATGAAGACATGAAACATGATGTACATTAGCTACTTGTGTTGGCTCAGAACTGATTTACTGATTGAAAGGTGCAAGCTGCTATAATGAACTGTGCTTAAACGTTGACTGGAGATCACTGTGCCCTTTGATGTGAACTGATCTCATGTGAAAGCTCCTTTATACCAAAAGATTTCAACTGTAAGTGCAGCAGTTTTTTGTTGCAGAGGGCTTCTCTGATTGAAAAATGAGTGCAAGGCAATTGGGGCGGAGCAATATTTTGCCAGTATTAACAACATGTCATGTTGCATTCTGTTTTCATCAAATATTTCCATTTTAACAGTGCAAAACAAAGGTAGCTGCCACATCCCAAAACATGTGGAAATATCAAGATACAAATGGTTATTGCCAGTTAGTTGGGTGGTTGCTTGTGGTCGTTTGCAAAAATCACTGAGGGCACAGAAGTGCCCTCTGAGCTGTGCTGCCCCTTTCCATGTTTGCTGTTACTTTCACTCTTAAGACAAATGCTTAGTTTAAAATATAAATGATTTACAGTATTAGTCATTGACTGCTAACACCCACATAGGAGCTGACTCATATAGAGTCAAAACATCAGTGAACACATAGCTGGCAAATACCTCAACACTAATTTGAAGAGTGATCTGTATTATAAATATGGGCCACAAACTAAAGAAGCATCCACGGTCTTACAGCAAAGATAAATGTGTTATAAATCACTATTGACCAGTAACACATATGTATATAATACTGTAATTTGGGGAAATAGGATGGCCACTACCCACCACCATACCCTATGACAATTTTCCTGACCTGAGGTATTAACATTTATGTTGCAAATTTACATTGTACACTAGAAGCTCAAATGAATGCGGTCCTATGTTGATGTAACTGAAAAATCAGTGAAAATTTAAGAGATGACAGGAAGATAATGACACATCGAATAGGGTCCTGTGGCAAAGTGGCTGCTGAGTAGAAACAGGTGCAGAGGTGATGCAGTGCAGGAATAATCACACAAAAGGAAACTGTAATCTGGTTTGGAAAAGGGGTCTTTATTTTGTAAAACTCCCGGTCTGGCGACCAAACAATAATCCTCCGGCAATAGACACCAAAGTGTAAAGCACGGAAGGAAACGATAATAATGGTTTGCAGAACCAAATAATAATAACACGTTATCCACCCCACAATAATACTAAACATGGTCATCAGTCCGGGGTGCGTGCAGTAGTGCTCGGGGTGGGTGATAACAATAGACAGTGACTGTGGTGTTGTTGTTCCGGGTAGTGCTGGCCCAAGGCGACAGCTCCGGAGACATGTTAGCCGTCTAGTGAATTTAAAAAGACAAAAGACAATTACTAACAGTGCGACCAACAAAACAATCACAAACTCTTTGTTTTAACAATTGTGTTTGGGAACTCTCCCGGTCCTTCCAGTTCCATGCTTCTCTGAACCAAGCGAAGGAAAAGATTTACGATCCTCCATCCCCTTTATGCTATCACGCATGACCCCTTGGTAAACGATTGCAACTGTCTCTACTGTCTGCAGCTGCTACATCGTTTCCCTTCCGGGTCAATACGTTCTTGCAACAGAGTCTCGCCTTCCAGACTGACCGACTTCCCGGCCCGGGGAAAGAACTGTCAGGCCAGCCCATCCAAAGCCTTTCCCTTTCACTGCTTACCGCCCTCACAGGTCGGGAGGGAGATTTACAACCAAAACTCATTATATTTCTGTCACAGGTCCTCACTTCACTACCATGTCATTATACACCACATTTACTGAATACATATGTGTGTTATCATTGGGAAAGCAATGCTGCCTAAATAAAAAGGTGTAAGTAAAACAGATGAGAATAATTTGTTTCAATGCAAGATACATGTTTTATTAAAGGTAGAGGGGCAATTTGCAGTGCTTCTGTAGCTGGTTAGAAGAACTATTTTTTTTGTATTTTATATATTTTACATAGGGTCCTAAAACCCAAAGCTCTTAGAAATGATAGGAGTCTCTAAATAACTAGCAAACTACTCATAGTATTTTAAGTTAATTGCAAGATATGTTTTCCCATGCACTCTCTGGGGTTATGTCAGGTATTTAAGTCCCAGTGTCCACAGCAACATTAACTGCAACTACAGTACAGCACCAACTTGAATTTATGAATTTCATAAGTGCCACATCCCAAAGCACTCTGCAATAAAACAAGTGCAGTATTTTGTTATTAAGTGCAATTTAATAGAGTAGCAGCAATCAATTATTATTATTTTTTAATAAAAAAGTGGGCATCACAGTAGCAGTATTTACTCCCATATGGATACCTTATACTAGACTTACTGTAATCAGGATGAATCATTATTAGTTTGCTAAATATCACATTTTATTGTGAAGTGTTGCAGAAGCTTTTATATCAGTAACACCCTGTGGAAGGGAGGTGGGCAATTCACTGACACAAGGAGACAGTACTTTATTTGTAACGCCGCTCAGGTGCACTGATTTATTTTGACCAGTAGAGGGCGCTGTTGGCCGTGGACTTGATACTGACAACAGTAACCAGAACCACGGTGTTTACCAATACAGGTGCATAGGCACAGCAAGTGCTCATAAATAATAATGAAAACCAAAGGCGAAAGAATAAAGGAAAATAAAACACAGTAATAAAACTACAAACAAAAGTGCTGCTTACGCAGTGCCCCTACTGCCGCTAAGCCGATCAGAACGGGCCTCCGTCCTACGCTCGATTACCCTATACACTGGGATGGCCGGAGTTCCCCGTACAACTAAACACGTCCCCTTGGGTATGTGGTGATTTCTATTATTTATTTTCTCTTTGAATTATTTTAAGGCCGGCTGTTTTCCCCAGCCAGGTTTGCCTTGTTTTGTTTTAAAACTGACGTCTTCTGTCAGTGTCACTGTGTGTTCCCAAACACGGCCACCCGAGTGCACAGCCAAGCCAGTTCTTAAGGGCCGAGCAATCTCCCAAGGCCCGCCTCTCAGCCACTCAGACAGGGAAAGCACACACACCCTCTTCCCCACCTCTCCGTGTCATCGCCATGACTGACAGGCGGATCCTACGCGATTGCTGCCCTCTACCTGCAGTAATACGCATGTGCCAGATAGTCAGTCCAGATCTCCTGTTACACACCCCCATAGTAAAAACACTGCAAACATGGCAGTTGATTGTTATAATATGTAACAAGGACATTGTGATTTATTGTTCGTTACTGTAGGTTTACCAGAATGTGTATGCAGTACTATGTTTAGTCTCTTTGTCCTGAATGCTTGGCTCGGAGGTTGAGAGTATCACACAGAGCGCACATATTTCTTTAGGCCAGCTGAGCCTGTCATTGCTGGTTAAGGTGGTGGCTGAAAAGAAATGTGACTGACACACCGGGTATGCTGAGATACTCAATGTGTCACCAGAGGGTTTAGTGCCATCCATTTTAAACCCACGGGGAAAAAAGGAGCTTCAAGCTGCCTTCATTTCTCACTTACAAAATAGCCTTGTTGTCTGTTGACAAGGACAGAAAAGAAACTCAAAACCTCCAATAGCAAATTGTTTGAAAGTGATGTTTTATTTTTTTTTTATATGGGGAGCAGCTACCATTTTTATAACACCCGGGTCTCATGAGTATTTCAGGTTGCTTTTTTTTATATTCAGTCTGTACTGTTTCAATCACTGTGTACAGCTTTTGTCTCTCCGCAAAACTTTTCAGAACATTTGTCACATGGGTTTCTGAATCAGAGTTATGTGGCCACTGTAGCTTATTGTACACTATCAGTGATTGGGGCATTAGTGTTCAATATGGCTGAAGTAAGCCACTTGGGACAATACATTTTCTAGATAGACAGTGGTATAATATAACACCAGAATGGAGCTGCTCAGCACAGGAAGATAGATCGATTTTCTGTTTTGGACAAATGCCCAGACTGTGTTTCAATACCAGATTGACTTGACAACCACATCATTCTCATCTAGATGGGAATTGAAATGATGAGCAACATATAAATCAAGACAATAAAAAGCATTATGCTTTCTTAATCAAAATCAATGAAAGTTTAATATCTTCCCAGGCATTTTTTTGTTTGTTTTTTTGTTTTTGTAATTTGTTTTGTTTTTTTGATTGCTTGTCATGCAGAAAGCTAAACACAGATTAAAAACTGTTAAAACCAATAATGGAATAACAGATTTCTCTTATCTGATTGTATTGTGCACGGTTTACAAAAATATTAAATGAATCACTCAAGTCTCAATGCAAGTGTTCTTGTCTGTTTTGGTGTTCAGGAACTCAGTATACAGTGATGCACAATTCAATGGACAATGAGATGAAGACATTTATTAGTGGATAAACAATCATTACAAATAATGTTAAAAAACTGAGGAGCAAGTCCCAATAGTCATAAGTACATGGTGGTAATAAGCTGGCAGCCTTGTACTGCAGAGTAATTAAATCAGGCAGGAGAAGGCACAATATGATGGGCACTGCAACTGGGGCTGAGCATTGACACGGGCATTGAGACAACCACCATGGATCGTGATGGGAAGCTAATGAGTGATATGATAGCCATAAAAAACAGCAATGCCCCCAGCATTCAAGGTATAAGCACCACTACAGTATTCCACCTACCAGTTTTTATGGATCCATTATATAATATCAGGCACATGTTCTAATTATAAGATTTATGGAACAAGCCAATGTCATTGTAGTGACAGTGTTCATTACAATGTAGTAACATAGCAATTACCACACTTACATTGTGGCGGAGTTACAATCCAACTTAGTTCATTTAAGTGAATGATTAATTAGTAATTGAATCCTGGCACAGCTGTATATGTAGATGCACAAATCACTCACTCGGGGTTGGGTGTTCGTGAGTGGAGAACGGGAGAGTGAGAAAAGATAAACACTTGCTACGCGTGCTAGTTTGTTTGTTTGTTTTGTCCACTGTCTGTCTGTCTGTTTGTTTGGCCATTGTGCCGTTTATTTTCAGTGAGTGAATTTTCAATAAACCGGCGCATCAGCTCATTTATTCATACCTCGCAGTCCTGACTGTCTGTGTTTCTTCCTGGTCTGACATCAGCACCAGCCATTATGGTCACACTGGTCAAATACATGTGATTTAAACACAGTTCTCAACTGCATACTGATACATTTGAATATGTTTGAGACTGGGGTTTGAACTCAACGCCCCCCCCCCCCCCCCCCCCCTCCGTGACTCACCACTTAAGCCTTAGCTTTCTACTTATCCTGTAGATAACGGATACGATACTCACAAAGCCTTTTTTAAAGCTCTAATAATTCTTGAAGGAGGTAGTAGAGAATTGGAATCATAGACACATGCATGAAGAATCTCCCAGAGGTTCAAGGTTTAAGATGAAGAATTAAATAAACTCAATCTCTTTGCTGTACCTCAGTTGCAGAGGGAACGTAGTTTAGTATTCAATGAAAGTTGCTAAATATTGTTAAAAAAAAACCATTTGATGTCTGTAAATCAATAAATACTTTGAGCAAAAAGGGATGCTTTGAAATTGACTTCAAATGGCAAGGTTTCCAGCCTTATTTCAAAAAGGTGTGGGTTTCAGGCACGTAACAAAATCTACTCTTTAAGCAAACCTGTCTATGGGGTTTCTGATATGCACCATCAGTGGTATGTATAATTAAAAACTAACTAGAACATAAAGTAATGAAGAGCCGTGGGTGGAACCCACTCTGGATACAATTAATACAAGGAGTTATACAATAATAGGTTGCTCTTACTTAAAATTTCATAGGATGATGACTGACAAAGCTTGGAATGCATGCTAGCAGCAATACAAGAGGAGGCATGCGGTAATATTGAGACAACCTATGCATCAAGTTCTTGCTTCGTTCACATAGTTATCACATAGGGATTGGAACACCTGGCCATGTTCATCAGCCAATTACAATGCAGCTGCATCCCCACAAATATACTTTGTGCTTCTGTATATTTATGTTCATAATACATAAGTTGAGTGCTTTAGGACTCCTTACTGAAATATACATCAGGTAAATAACCCAAATGGATCAGCTAAACGAAGAATAATGACTAAGATTAAATATATTTTAATGAGTATAGGTTCCAAGAATTATTGAAGCGTAAATGTTTCTGATCCCAGATTAAATGTATGATTTAGAGTGATATTGTTTTTTTACGGATGTGACATTACTGCTGTCTGTTTCTAGTCATCTTGACGAGACACTCTGCTACAAATTTTGTGAATCAATTATAAATTGCTGATATAATTCAGTATCTGAACTAGTGTGCTTCTGCTTGATTCTGATGAACAGATGATAAAATACTGATATAATTGGGTGTTTAAACTGATAGTTGAAACCTGTGAATTGTTTATAAAAAATTGTATAAAATACAATATTATAGGATATTTAAACTAATGTATTGTTTGATTTTAAAAGTTTTTAGGTTTGCTGAATTAAAACAATTAATCTGACTACTTTTTGTGTGTATTATTTTTGCATTCAAATTTCATAGTGTGTGTTCACTTGTGTAGATTGTATATATATAAAATTATATATATTATATATATAATTTACTTGGTTTGCACTTTTGGCCTTTACATTGGTTTTTTGGTTTTTCTATTGGTCTGCTTATTGAAGTCAGATTTATTGTAATTGTAATAATATCCCAATTAAAATATAACTATTAGTAAATCCTGAATATTGCAACTATTACTACAAAGTTGTTTACTCTTGTATATCTTGCCTGAATATCCAGCCTTGTGTTTCTAAGAAAAGTACTTTTGAAATATCCTTCTTTTCCTAGTGCTTCTCTCTGTTCCCAAGCTATTTTACTCCCTGGATTTATTTACCTGGTCCTTCACGGATTATCAAAGCTGGTGGCAGCTACTACACGCTACTCTCTTTCCATCCAGTTAGAACACTACCTTATTCATTTATTATTCCTTGTTTTTTTAAAGCAATATTTTATACAACCTTTGGAAATTAATTATGAGTCTGGCTTCAAATACAGGGTACTTTAATTTAATCATTGATACTGGTTTCTATAACCACTATTGAGTGACATGGAGGGCACTCGGGTGAGCCACTCAAGTGTTGCACCATTAGATATCTGACCTCAAAGAAGTACCGGTATTCCTAAAGGACAGCAGTGAACCTGTAAAGGAGGTAATGGTTGAGACAAATCCTGTCATACTGTGCAACTGCCCCTAACGCGACATTAGAGCCAAACACAGGCCAAAGAAACATGCTTAATTCTAAAACTTTATTATATTTTAAGTAGACAGCCCTGGAACAGGTTTATACAGTACAGAACAATTTAGAAGTCCCCTTGTTTTAAAATTAAAATGTATTCATTAATTAATTTGAAGTCATAATATTAAATGCAGGAAAGCAGATGTTGCCAGAAGCAAACTAGTGTTTATTAATTGTGCATTTTGATGAGAGATTATTGTAATTTATAATAAATATCCTGTCAGTAGCTCTTTTACCTTTTTGAGATGAGTCCATTCCAGTTCAAAAGATTTATTGTATCATACTATTTTAACAAAATTTAAAAAAAAATGTAAACTATAATTTATTATTTGAAAATAATCATCTTAAACATAACAAATGTCAAATAGTTCTAGAAAATAAGTCACACAATTTGAATTCTGAGCGTATTGATATCATCAATTCACGGGGCCGCCTGCAAAGGCGGAAGGTGATGGAGTGCTTGTGGGACTTGTTAGTGACAAAGTCGAACAGACAGGTCCCCTACTGCTTGGAGGTCTGCTAGCTGCTTGAGCAGTTGTGGAGAGTAGGGGACAAGTGATCGCCGGTATGTTTGGAGACCAAAAACATGGCTAGAGGAACCCCCTCGTCGGAGGATCCGTCCTGGCAGCTTGCCTGGTGGTAGGGAGATCTGGCTACTCCTGGGGGGGCGGGGGGTCCTCTGACCTGGGCTGCATAGCCAGACACGGCCAGAGGAGTGAGACTCACTTGGCCCTGTGCGGACAATGTGGTGAAGGAAGAAGAAGCGGCAAACACAAAACGAAAGACAAGAGCAGGAAGTAGTGCACAGCTTAAATAGAGTAGAGAGAGATTGACAGATGGAACAGCCAGAGGAGATCCCCGGCGTCGCGCAAACCCCACCCAGAAACCAGCGATACGTGCACGACGCCAGCTATTGGAAGCAGCTCGGATGACAGAGAGCAGCTGAGTCATCCTCACCCGGAAGCAGATATTAAAATATGGCCGTTTCTTTCCCCGTCCGAATGTGGCCAGAAAAGGCAGGACGGCGCAGTTTCAGGATAAACTGGCTGAGAAAGAGAGAGAGGAGAGCAGGTGAGTGCCTTCTACGGTGCCCCCTGAACTACGCCATAAAGGCTACATTTAATGAAACTGAAGAGTTACGAGTAGTGTGCAATGACAATGACACAAAAGAACCAGACTCCATTGGATGAGCTGTCCGTAAAATAGGTGAAGTACTATCCATTATATTTCTATTAAATAACTCAAACAATGAATTTGTATGTGATACTGTTCCTGCTGAATCTGTTTAATATTATAGGGTACTGGTTTGTTGGTACCCCCCCCCAAAAAACATCCTGTTTTCAGCATAAATCATAATTAATAAATGTAATATGAAAACCTTTTGGTAATTAAACCTATAATTTGTAATGCTGCTACCGGTACTAAATTGCTTTCTAAGTTCTAACACCAAAGCACCTATTGCAAATTATATATAAATGAAAATCCCCAAGTCTAAAGAGGTCACTGCTTTCACTCCAATGCCTCTGTGACTAATGTGTAGTATGGACTTGACAGCAGCTCTGGTAAGTGCGAGGAAGTTTATGTGAACAGACTACTGTTTAGTCTTCCTGCTGTGTGATTAACACATTGTGAGTGCTGACAAGCCTGGGAAGGATCAATGGAATTGTTGAAAGAACCTTTGAATAAGACTGAGGAGGCATCTGCCTACCTGCCAACTGTTAAACCTCTTGCTCTGCAGAGATTTCATGAAGTGTGTTGTTTTTTTATTGCTCAAGTGGCTGGTTGCACAGTAGGTAACTTGTTTGCTTCTCGTCCAGATGGTGACTGATTTAATGTTGCCTGGTGATTACTGGGATCTATAAAACAACTAAAAGTACTCCTGAAAATTTAGCAATCTTTACAGATTTTCTTAATCTATAATATGTGCAAAAGAGGTTTATATTCCATGTTTTATTAAACATCTATTTTTATGAATCTACATACCTGCTTCAACCTTCTATTGTGTGTTCAGACATATCAGAAAATAGTATCTATCTATGCAGTTAGTAAGGCAAATAGATTTACCTTCATACATACTGTAGTGTTTGAATATACAAAACTTTCAACAGAAAAACAGTTGTATTTGTTTCATTTCATTTAACAGTCAATGAGAATAAGCTGTTTTAATATTTGAAATGTTTTGTGCCTAATTGATTGTGGCATTTAAATGATGTGCAGAAAGCTTAAAACACCGGGAGATTTCACATAATAGAAATGCGATCTTTCCATTTGGAATGAAAATACATTTGATCTCTTTATTAAAAATAATATTAGTGCACTTTAGTTATCAGTTGAGAATAGGGCATATTAATGCTAACAGAGTTCAAACATAATGTAATGTAAACATTAGACTCAATAGATCATTCAAAAGAGCATTACTAATGTGTATATATATATACTGTATATATATATATATATATATATATATATATATATATATATATATAGTACTGTGCAAAAGTTTTAGGCAGGTGTGAAAAAATGCTGTAAAGTAAGAATGCTTTCAAAAATAGACATGTTAATAGATTATATTTATCAATTAACTAAATGCAAAGTGAGTGAACAGAAGAAAAATCTAAATCAAATCCATATTTGGTGTGACCACCCTTTGCCTTCAAAACAGCATCAATTCTCCTAGGTACACTTGCACAAAGTCAGGGATTTTGTAGGCATATAGTCAGGTGTATGATTAAACAATTATACCAAACAGGTGCTAATGATCATCAATTCAATATGTAGGTTGAAACACAATCATTAACTGAAACAGAAACAGCTGTGTAGGAGGAATAAAACTGGGTGAGGAACAGCCAAACTCAGCTAACAAGGTGAGGTTGCTGAAGACAGTTTACTGTCAAAAGTCATACACCATGGCAAAACTTAGCACAGCAACAAGACACAAGGTAGTTATATTGCATCAGCAAGGTCTCTCCCAGGCAGAAATTTCAAGGCAGACAGGGGTTTCCAGATGTGCTGTCCAAGCTCTTTTGAAGAAGCACAAAGAAACGGGCAACGTTGAGGACCGTAGACGCAGTGGTCGGCCAAGGAAACTTACTGCAGCAGATAAAAGACACATCATGCTTACTTCCTTCGCAATCGGAAGATGTCCAGCAGTGCCATCAGCTCAGAACTGGCAGAAAGCAGTGGGACCCTGGTACACCCATCTACTGTCCGGAGAAGTCTGGTCAGAAGTGGCCTTCATGGAAGACTTGCGGCCAAAAGCCATACCTTCGACGTGGAAACAAGGCCAAGCGACTCAACTATGCACAAAAACACAGGAACTGGGGTGCAGGAAAATGGCAGCAGGTGCTCTGGACTGATGAGTCAAAATTTGAAATATTTGGCTGTAGCAGAAGGCAGTTTGTTCGCCGAAGGGCTGGAGAGCCGCATACGAATGAGTGTCTGAAGGCAACAGTGAAGCATGGTGGAGGTTCCTTGCAAGTTTGGGGCTGCATTTCTGCAAATGGAGTTGGGGATTTGGTCAGAATTAATGGTCTCCTCAATGCTGAGAAGTACAGGCAGATACTTATCCATCATGCAATACCATCAGGGAGGCATCTGATTGGCCCCAAATTTATTCTGCAGCATGACAACGACCCCAAACATACAGCGAAAGTCATTAAGAACTATCTTCAGCGTAAAGAAGAACAAGGAGTCCTGGAAGTGATGGTATGGCCCCACAGAGCCCTGATCTCAACATCATCGAGTCTGTCTGGGATTACATGAAGAGAGAGAAGCAACTGAGGCTGCCTAAATCCACAGAAGAACTGTGGTTAGTTCTCCAAGATGTTTGGGCTAACCTACCTGCCAAGTTCCTTCAAAAACTGTGTGCAAGTGTACCTAGAAGAATTGATGCTTGATGCTGTTTTGAAGGCAAAGGGTGGTCACACCAAATATTGATTTGATGTAGATTTTTCTTCTGTTCACTCACTTTGCATTTTGTTAATTGATAAATATAAACTATTAACATGTCTATTTTTGAAAGCATTCTTACTTTACAGCATTTTTTCACACCTGCCTAAAACTTTTGCACAGTACTGTATATAAACCTTTTTTCTGTCAGTGTATAGGCATACTATTTGACAGCTCAATCCTTCAGTCAACTGTTCTCTGCATGTAAACAGTATGATTAAGACTAATACAATAGATGAGAAAATTGTTTTGACTACCAGTATGTATTGCAGTTGCTATGGACACATTAGTTGTGTCCCCTGCTGTTCATCTTTTTTACCATTAATGGGATATTATGTTAAAATCACATGTAACCTACGTGACCACAATGTATATGACTGAATGTACCACAGCGTTTAAATCAGCCCAGTTCAGGTCCAGTTTACAAAGCATATCATCTACTCACAAGTACAGTAGGTCTGAATTATGGAATAGGTAGATTCTATGCAGAATGTGATATATAAACTGGGTACCTGGCACTGGTCGAAGCTATACCCCTGATAAATTAGGACCCTACCGTGCTCTCTCTTTCGGTATCCAAAATCTTAGCGGTACTAGGACTTGTCTTCTTTCTTCTAATCCTTAGCTCTCTACACAGGTTTTATCAATACTATTACGCTCCACAAATCTTACTTAAAGATATCAAAAAGGCTTAAGATCTCATGCTACCCTGCTGAGTTAAAATGAGTCTCCATAGAAAGAGACTCATTATCTGTCTCTTCACAGGCTTTGAGCTCTTGAAATGAGCCTGGATAACAGACTAGTAGTTTTCAGAGTAACATGTTCATGGAGCATTGGCGTGAAAGGCAAAAATTATTTAATACCTGTAATATGTATAGTGGTGTGAACGAAAAACAAAAAGTATGTAAGTGCTATAACATGTTTTAAACCACCAGGTGGTCATTTTTTAAGGCTGTTTCCTATAACAACTGTACATTTTTAAAAGACAAATTGTTTAACAAGAGGTATTTAAAATTTTGTTTACAAAAATAATCATTACGTCTTACAAAACTATATAAGAAAAGGAATTACAAACAACACAAACAGTTACAGGGTCTACTTGAATAGTCCTGTACTTCTTACACTCTGAAGACTGCTTGAGGAGTAAGAGTCCAGTATCCAGTATGAATAAAGGAGTGATGATGACGCTCATAAGCTGCTCCTATACCTTGCTGTGGATAGCTTCCACCTTTATAGACCAAGAACCTCATTAGGCACTCATCAGTTAACTCTGTTGCATTAGCGTTTTACACATCCCTCAGGCTTCCTGTGTGATGTTAGAAATTACTTCATAGCATGCCAAGCTGAATACAGTGAACAGAATACAACAGTGGTGGAGAAATATGAAAAATGTATATTAAATTGAAATGGAATTTGCCTATTGGCACAAATTAGTCATACTGCTAAAGTATGCACTCCATAAAAAAAAAAAGTTATGCAGATAACAGATTAAAACTGTTGATTTGAGCATTCTGTACACTTCACTGTGGGAATCTTCTCATTTGAGTTGAAAGCATCAGTGTTATATGTTACTTCCTAATAAAGCCTGTGTGTGATTGTAGATAACAAACTTGTTCTGGAAATTTTCTCTGCTACATACATACATACATTCATTTTTAGGTCTAAAATATGCAGTTTTGAAAGAAATACATGTTTAAGGTTAAAGAAATCTCTGTTTGCAAACCATGCTTTTAGACTGTGTTGCACTTCCTGGGTCATTTCCCCTGGAGGGTGAAATTGTCCCCACCCCTTCACTGGCTTCTTTCCTGTCCATAACCAATCAACTTCTTCTCTTGTTCACTGACTTGCTTTTAGCCAGTAAAATGCTTTGACCTAGAAGACACTGCTGGGATGAAATGACCAAGAGAGTAAAACAGTAACAGACTTTCTGGAAAGCAATGGAAAGAAAAAAATAGACCTTTCTTTAAGAAAGTGTAGTAGCAAATGTCTGTTTTAGAATTAAAACACCTTTTTGCTATAAAATGTGTTTCTTTAAAAAGTGCACATTTGAGATATATGTAAAATGGGTGAGAGGTATATCTTTTTATCTGTAATTACTTGAATACTTCCTGTAATTACTTGAATACTTCCAACCCTGTTTCCTTTTTTCAGTTATGGCCAGTCTTAACTAATCAGGCTATGAGTCATGAATCACCGAAGAAAAATTTGCAGTACAAGTTCACTGTTCCAACGATGTAACACAATGGAACTTCTTGGAAATTGTTGTAGTTGGAGGTAAATGTTCAAGCTTTATTCAGTTGGCCGAAATCAAGTCTGTTTTATTTCATTTTTTATTTTTATTTTGGGGGGACAGTTGTCATAACAAACTTTCCTTATGTTTCGTCCGTGTGTGGCAGTATGTTTATTGGAAGGTTATCTGTTATCTGTTATTGCTGTGATCTTGATGATATTACTGTATATAGTTTTGAAATACACAAACAACACAAATGGGTTCTCAGAAGACTAATGAGCTGTGATTTGTTAAAAAAAATTGACAGATCTCTTCCTGTAAGTGGTTCATGTACAAAACAAAAGAGAATAATAAGCTCTCTTTTTATAGTATGTGGCTGTTCCCAATTAACACCAATTACCTTGTTTGGGAACAGCCACATTCTCACATGTATATATATATATATATATATATATATATATATATATATATATATATATATATATATATATATATATAAGGGAGGGAGGTCACATCTGCAGACTGACCACTGAATGGGGGTGGCCACACACAACACAAGGAGAACACATGTAAGGGAGCAGGCGGGGGCACAAGACACAAGCAAACACAACACACTTGTGCAACCACACATACTCAAAACAACAACACAATAAACAACAAACAATTCCAAAAATAAATTGTACAAGTCCCGCAAGGGCTTATGGGAATCTAGTCCCCTGATTCTACTTGAACCATTTACATTTAAACAACTAAAATAAATTTTAATGTTCAACTAACTTAAAATGGATGAGTGTTATGAATAAAATTTGAATTTTTAAGTTCATGTAACTTGATTTAATTTATTTAGAATGACTTTGGGGTTTACAGTTACCTGATTCTAAGTAGCTCTCGTTGTGCAGTATTTTAAAAAAATATGTCAAAGAGTATTTTCATAAAAAATATATATCTGCTACCATCTGATGCCATTAAAAACTATACATATGAGGCCCAGATCGCACAATAGATAAGATGTAAGTAACTATTTCGCTAGCTGTGGTGACTGGCCACAAGCTAGCAACTTTGCATTTGTAAAAAAAATAATTGGTACTCCAGCATGAGAGTTTATTTCTGGAAAAACTAGATCTGAAATAGTATAAATTAAGTGTAATGCCACCAATTAGGAATGCAAGAATGGGTAGGTTACTAAGTCAAGAAGTAGTTTTTGAGAACGATTATGTAGCTTTATGACTCACAGTATGGATGTTTCAATTAAAGTTATTTTGTGAAGTCAAATGTCTTGTTTCTGTGTAAATCTACTTTGTAAATGGTATAATTTAATTGACTTACTGCTGCTAAAACTAATCGCTATTCCCTATATCAAATATTCTATTCCCCATGGGATTTCATCTGCAAAATTAAAATCTACATATTTCAGATAAGTAAGCTGATGGGGACTGTTTCGTATTAGAAATAGTATTGTGAAAAATATCAGAAACGTTTCTTGTAAAACAATTGAATACATGTATCTGCAAAAAAATAGCCCCTACAGATACTTTTAGAATTACTGGTGTTGTTTTAAGGATAATGGATATGGTTTCAACCTTCTGAGACTCATAGCCATGTCCAAACTATTGTCATGTGAATTTGTAATGGCTGTATAGTCTCTGGTGGAAATGACTGTTTAAAATCAAACAGCTGTTTGATGTTGCCTTGTTTGATTTTACTCATTACAGCTTTTCCAGATTTCAGGTGCTTGTCCCTCACTTGTCAGTGGTAGGTCAGGGGATGTGGTCTCCTTTGAATTCCTACGGAGGTACTCAATTCTTGATGAAGAGCTCATGCTTGTCAGGCATGAAAAAAGTTTTAATCAGATACTAATGACAAAGATTATCAAAGACATGTCATGGAGGGACTCCTGAGTGGTGCATCCATTAAAGGCGCTCCGCATGGAGTGCAGGATGCGCCCTATAGCCTGGAGATCACAGGTTCGAATTCACTGCCGACTGTGACCGGGGGTTCCTAGGGGGCGGCGCACAATTGGTCAAGCGCCACCCGGGTAGGGAGGGCTTAGGTCGGCAGGGGAATCCACTGTGGCCAATAGTGCGCCTGCGGTTCTGCAGTGGAGCCATCAGATCTGTGTTCTCCTCTGGCACTGTATAGGTCTGGTGGCCTCGCTGTGGATCTGCAGTGAGAACAATGACGGATTCGCAGGAACACGTTTCGGAGGACGTATTCCAAATTGGGGAGAAAACCAGTGTAAAAAACCATTGGCGAGGACTACATTTTTTATATAAAAAAAACAAAAGACACGTCATGGTTGTAAAAGCAGTGCTTAACTACAGCATTGTTTGAAAATGTATTATTTGATATTCACTATGTGATATGCGTATCAATTAAAAAATTAGACAGGCACAAAACAGTTAACCTGCCACAAGAAAAAAAAAATAATATTAAAAAAAAAACATTTGGATAATTTTCTTTATAAAATAATGAATGTGGCAAATATTTAAATTTGATTAGTATTCTGATACTGTACATTTCTACCTATTATCAATAGCAACATTATCACTGCTCGGTTATGGTATCTTGGTTCTTCTTAATCTTTGCAAATACAGCAATCTAGATTTTCAAAGTTTCAACAACTGCGTCCTTGTGCTTTAACACTTCCTGTGTTCTAGTCACATGTTCTAGTCACACCAGTGCTTTGCTTAAACCTAGTGAAGCAGCAGACATCGTTTACCAATGATTTTTCAATTGCCATTACAAGCAGATCACTCAGACAAGGATTCGTCATGGAAGTTTGAAAATAGGTTTTAACCAAACTTAAAACAGAAAACAGACACTCATTACTTGCAGTGGTTACTGGAAGAGTGATGACTACCTTGATGATTATAAGTAACAGCAAGTATCCTTTTAGAATTAAAAAAAAAAGAATAAAAAAAGAATAGAAACTACCAGTGGCGCTAGTTTAGCTTTTCATTCCCCTCTTAATTAGTTAAAATGGATATTATCAAGGTTGGCACCAGGTTTCTGTGGTCCCCGGGCAATGGACCCCCCAAAAACGCATACAGTTTAGTTTAGTTGTGTTAGTCAAACACTCTGTCCTGCAGTCCTATGAAATGAGAAATTGAAACATGCTAAAACTGAAAAAATTGCTATCATGTTTTTGTTGATATAAAGGAAAAAAATAATCAGTCACTACTGTGAAGTATCGATATCCCTGTCTGATTCATATACCGTGTATTGATTTGTTGTTTATGTAGGTTAACATAGACTCTATTCCTAACATCATAGTGTTCCATACACTTGATTTTTATTTTATATAAATTACATATAAATACATCCTGGTTCAAATTAATTCTGATATAGAACCTATTTTCCTCTCTTTCCAGTTCTGGCACAGAGAGTATCACCTGTACAATCATATATCTGAGTCAGTAACCGTACAGGAGAGTTATGAAATTGTATAAAACATTTAAAAAAATAAAATAAATATAGTTGTTTTCTATGTAAGATTGTCTTTTTTTCTCAAAGTGTACGAAATACAGTGAGTATATGGTATAGCATTGTAAAATGTCTTATGCATTGACTTAGATTAAGATAGATCTGAAACCATTATACAATTCAATCAGGAAAAGATATTCGCTTGCACAATTAATTAATATGACTGTTGATTATTTTATTTGTATGTGCTTTGTTTTGCTGATTCAATCTTTATTAAACAAAACATATCACTATATGAGCTATAAAATGTTCTGGTCAGATCTTTTGCTGCATGTTGCTGTAAAACTGTGGCCTAGTAATATTATTGGCTGTTTACACACAAAATGTATATACGGATAAAAAGTACACACACACACAAACACGCACATACAAATATGTATAAACACATACTGTGATTATCGATACATGTTTAAATAGGCACGGTACTAAAGATGATTAAAGCCAAAGGTTCTTTATTTTAGAAGACTATCTAAATTCCCTTTTTAAGAAGTTCAAGTCAAATGGAAAATGATGTTCAAACTTATGTACAGTGCACAACCTTTTTTATATAAACTGACTAAAAAAGAATCTCTTCTTCCTCGATCATCCTCCGCTTCTGTTGACGTCACACTTTCCATGTCTTCCCAAAACACAGCTGTAATTTATTTTTATTAAAGAGCAACAGTGAGGGTATTTTCACGTTAATGGAATTCTATAAAGTACTTTTTTTTTTTACCTGGGAAAGGGAATTGATGCTTGGATATAGACTCACTGCTGTGGCACTGACGACCACGCATCAAAAAAAAAAAGCAAAGTGAAGCGATGTGCTGGTGTGTCCAAGCCTTAAGATTGCTCTATAGCACAGGAAGGGATTAGCTACCAGGAATCAGCATTTTAATGCTATAGTGTTGTATTTTAAAAAGTTATATACTTGCATTAATATATGAAAACAAGAAATGAATGATAAGATCTCCACAAGCAAAAGGCAACTGATATTGTTGCTTATGCTGAAAAGAGGAAAATAAATGTATTCTAAAACCTTAGTTATTACTCCTGTAACACATTTTTATACAATCCAAAAATTGTTAGCTAGATTGGGATTATATATACAAAAACCCACACAGACACAAACCAAAATTAATATGGTCAGGTCTCTGTCGGTCAGGCCTAGATGAATTTAGATAGTGGCAGAGAAAGTAGCAGAGATTTCTAAAGCTCCCTACGCTACAAAAAATGTATTGAAGAGAATAGCTTGCCTAGCTGATGGGGTTTGGAGAGATAAGAAAAGCCAAGGGGCTCGAGAGGGAACAGAGCAAGCATATGAAATCATGAGCTCTGGAGGAGCTGAGCAGCCTCCCACCACTGCAAGGGATATTTTTGAAGAGCAGATTTAGAGAGGCCGACCACAGAGGACTGTGAGCCTCCAAGCAGTGGGGAGGAGAGGCAGAGTGAGAAGGTTCAGATCAAATGGGAGGGAGAGACAGGGATCTGAGGAGGCACCAAGCTTGAAGTACAGCTAGACTAATAGGAAGTTAATGGGGGGTTGGGGGAACTTCAAGGTTGATATCCTTCGAGAGACAGAGAAGGAGAAGAAAGATCAGACAGAATTTGGTTGGTATGTCTCACCAGGGAAACGTCTTAGATTCCTCGAGGCGTCTTCTCCTGTTGGTTAAATTGGGTTTCTCAGGAGGAAACTGCTTAATCACTTTCTCATTACATTTTAAGGAGGAACCAGGCTGGTATTAGCAGGGAGGTAATTACACAGAAAAAATAGATGTACAGATCTATGCATATTTCGAAATGTAGAACACATTATAAGTCTACAAAGGAGCTCCACATTTAAATGGACTATTCGCTTTGTAACAAGGTTGAACTGAATTCCAAAATACCGCAATGCATTTCTTTCCCACAGCAGACCTTCAATGCAGTGCATCATGTCAAGAAAACAGACTGCTTTTATTGTTATCACAGGTGCTTCTGAACAAAAAACAAAAGAAACCTTTATTTAAAAACTATAACTTGGGTGTTTGCAGACAGTTGAAACTTTTAAAAAGCTAAAGTGCCTTGTTGTAATTAATGTATACCTTAACCCTGCACACATCTCTAAAATGTGTTAACATAATAAAAAGATGTGCATTAGTTACGATCTTGGGCTCAACTGATCTTGTTTGGAATAGGAAGCTGATTTGACATTGAAACAAAATGTGTGCCGTTTTATGGCCTGTAATATCCATTAAAAAAATCTCAGGTTTCGAGACAAATAAAGCTAATTGATTTCATGTGATCCAAGAAAAAAAACAAAAAAAACATGCTAACCACTGAAGGCTATAAAAGCAATTATTAGGCAAATATATGTATATATTTTTAGTCAAACTGTCTGACTGTTCAAATGGCTGTTCTGTTCTTTAAACATAAGAAAGCAGAAATTATAAATAAACAAATCAATCAATTTGTGTATGAGTTTATTTTTAACTCAGCTCAATATATGAACTTTAAATCTTCTGTCACCCAGCTCTGTTGATTATTGATTCAATGGTAATTCACTTATAGGCACATTAAGAAGTCACATACAAGAATCAAGTGACACACTTTCAATCATTCTGCTTATGTGTCCTTATTATTAAGTGAATTATAATTAAACCGGTTATCAACAAAGCGGATTGATGTTTCTTTAATCACTTTCTTGTATTCAATTAAACTCTCTCATTGGTTTGGCATTTCATCAGCCTTTCCAACATGTTTTTCTTTTTTCTTTTCTTTTTCAAATGTCATATGCCAGGGGAATAAAGCTTTGAAAAGAGGCTGGATAACACAGAAATCTTAAAATGGAAGATGTCCCTTTTATCCTGATTGCTAAAATGTATCAATTTTAAACAGAGAACGGTTATTGATAGCTCTTTCAATGGGCATTGTATTTTCTTTATTCCTTTTCCTGTATTTTCACTGGGATACTCTGGGAGAGAGTGATTGAAGCAGCTGGACAGTATTCATTTAGAGCTTTTTTATTTTTAGCAGCACAGTGTTCTAAAGTGAAGTTAAAGTGTCTGACACAATTACCTGTATCTAATTTGTTATTAATTTGCCTTTACAAGTTTCAAGTGTCTGCAGCCATTAACTGTCAATGCACTTCAAAGCATTACCATGCAAGTTCCGTTCTTGTTTTAATGCTGTATTGGGTTTGCTATTTGATTAAAATATATGCAATTGATTACTGAATTAAGCAAAAGCATTACATTAATTCAATTCAATTACAAAGTAATTGAAATGATGTTCAACATTTTTTTAAAGTGTCTTTGATAACATATTCCACTTAATCACACATCTGATCTTTGCATACTGGGAAGCACATTTATTATTTACATCTATTCCTGATAATTACTTGATACTACTTGGTAAATGAAAACCGATGTTTTGCTTCTTTTCTTCATGATGTCAGGTTGTTTGTAGTCTGCAGTACCCCTCCCTTACATGCTGTTTGTGCAGTTCAAATACCCTTTATTTGGTTCAGCACTGACATTTTGCTGGCTAACTTAATTTTCATATTTTTTTTTAAATTCCAGTATTCACAAATTTCCATCCAGTCCATTACCCAAATGTGCTTCGGTAATGACTCTATTAAACTTCAATTTACACCTCCTGCGTGGAAGGAGGCTGGCGATTCAAAGGAGCAATCAGTTTTCACAGAGCCACTGGATCAAAGAGAAGTTACTGTAGATGCAAAAACATAAATAAAAGGCTTCAAGCAAAATATCAGTTACCTGCTTTCCATTTATACACGGCCCCAGCTAAGATTCTCACAGGCTGAAAAGTTAACCTTTGCACCATGGCTGGTTAGTGCAAAGGTTTACACTACTCTTCAACAATGGGGGTGCTTATATGGTACACACACTTACAAAGAAACTTCCAGCTTTCAAAGAGGTTGAAAGCTGAAAGAAAGATCCTTACCAGGCAACACATTTCTAGTTGAAACAATTTGTTTCGTGTTACTATAACACCATTTATTTAGTGGTTTATAATTAAGGATAGATGAAGAATTTCAATCATTTATAAAACTGACCAAAGATATGTTTAATTGCAGAACAGTACATCTGCATGCAATAGGTGAGAGCATTATTTTTTTGTTACAGTCTCATGTTTAAGTCGCTGAATTCAGTTTTTCATGCAGTAGGGCTCAGACCCAGCTATTAAAGGTGTCAGTTGTATTCCTGCTAAGGCTGTGTATAATAAATGAGATCCACAACACAGTTATTAAGGCTGAAGTCTAATGTATTCTGGTAGGCCTGTGCAGTTGTTATTTAACATTACAAGGACAGAATTCTACAGCTTACTTATGTTCCTCTAATAAGGGTAATTTTTACCCGCTGCATGTTTATTAAATTTGATTTTCAACACCAATGTAAGGTGGCAGCAGCTTTCAGCTCCTCTAAGTGAAAATCAATAGCGCAGCCAATAATTCACCCAAGTCTTTGCAACTAGTGGAGATCGACAGCATTGGAAAGAGGCAACAGCCATGCAAAGAGGTTGGCATTAGTGTTTACGTTTCTTTTTTTTTTAAAAAAACTTAATGTATTATAATAAATACATGTTTTCCTAGCTGTTCATTATGTTTGATATATACAGTGCCTTGCAAAAGTATTCAGACCCCTGACCAATTCTCTCATATTACTGAATTACAAATGGTACATTGAAATTTCATTCTGTTTGATATTTTATTTTAAAACACTGAAACTCAAAATCAATTATTGTAAGGTGACATTGGTTTTATGTTGGGAAATATTTTTAAGAAAAATAAAAAACTGAAATATCTTGCTTGCATATTGTGGAAGCTCCCAATTTACACCGATGAAAGAAATTGCCCTAACGAGGACACAATTACCTTACCATTGGCCTCCACCTGTGAACCATTAAAGTTGCTGTCACATTTTCTGGATAAAAACCCCACTGTTGAAGGATCATTGGTCAGGCTGTGAATCTGAAGGAAAATGAAGACCAAAGAGCATTCTACAGAAGTTAGAGATAAAGTAATACAAATGCATAGATTAGGGAAAGGATACAAAATAATATCCAAGTGTTTGGATATCCCAGTGAGCACAGTTGGATCAATAATCAGGAAGTGGAAGCTGCATCACACCACCCAGGCACTGCCAAGAAAAGGCCGTCCCTCAAAACTCAGCGCTCAAACAAGGAGACTTGTGAGAGAAGCCACAGAGAGGCCAACAATCACTTTGGAGGAACTAGAGTTCAGTGGCTGGGAGTGGAGTAATGATGCACCAGTCAACCATATCAAGAGCTCTGCATAACACTGGCCTGTATGGGAGGGTGGCAAGAAAGAAGCCGTTACTCAAAAAGTACCATCTGAAAGCACATCTGGAGTTTGCCAGAAAGCATGAGAGTGACCCAGCTGCGATGTGGGAAAAGGTTTTGTGGTCAGATGAGACCAAGATAGAGCTTTTTGGCCAAAACTCAAAGCGCTATGTGTAGCGCAAACCTAACACTGCCCATGCCTCAAGACACACCATCCCTACAGTGAAGTATGGTGGTGGCAGCATCATGCTGTGGGGATGCTTCTCATCAGCAGGGACTGGGCATCTTGTTAAAACTGAAGGAAGAATGGATGGAGCAAAATACAGGGAAATACTGCAAGAGAACCTGCTTCAGTCCGCTAAAAAACTGAAGCTTTGGAGGAAATTCACCTTTCAGCAGGACAATGATCCCAAGCACAAGGCCAAAGCAACATTGGAGTGGCTCAAGAACAAAAAGGTGAATGTCCTACAGTGGCCCAGTCAAAGTCCTGATCTCAATCCCATTGAGAATCTGTGGCACTATTTGAAAATTGAGGTCCACAAGCGTAGTCCAACCAACCTGAACAACCTGGAGCAAATCTGCCAAGAAGAATGGGCCAAAATCACTCCGACACTGTGTGCAAAGCTGGTACATACTTACCCCAAAAGACTTAAAGCTGTTATTGCAGTGAAAGGTGGCTCAACCAAATATTAATGTGTGGGGGTTGAATACTTATGCAAGCAAGATATTTCAGTTTTTTATTTTTCTTAAAAATATTTCCCAACATAAAACCAATGTCACCTTACAATAATTGATTTTGAGTTTCAGTGTTTTAAAATAAAATATCAAACAGAACGAAATTTCAATGTACCATTTGTAATTCAGTAATATGAGAGAATTGGTCAGGGGTCTGAATACTTTTGCAAGGCACTGTATATATATATATATATATATATATATATATATATATATATATATATATTCATCATTGTATTTATCTTGCTCTTAATTGTATTATTACTTGCACTGTGATTCTTGAAATGTAATTGTTGACGACTGTAAGTCGCCCTGGATAAGGGCGTCTGCTTAGAAATAAATAATATATATATACAGTACTGTGCAAAAGTTTTAGGCAGGTGTGAAAAAATGCTGTAAAGTAAGAATGCTTTCAAAAATAGACATGTTAATAGTTTATATTTATCAATTAACAAAATGCAAAGTGAGTGAACAGAAGAAAAATCTACATCAAATCAATATTTGGTGTGACCACCCTTTGCCTTCAAAACAGCATCAATTCTTCTAGGTACACTTGCACAAAGTCAGGGATTTTGTAGGCATATAGTCAGGTGTATGATTAAACAATTATACCAAACAGGTGCTAATGATCATCAATTCAATATGTAGGTTGACAATCATTAACTGAAACAGAAACAGCTGTGTAGGAGGAATAAAACTGGGTGAGGAACAGCCAAACTCAGTTAACAAGGTGAGGTTGCTGAAGACAGTTTACTGTCAAAAGTCATACACCATGGCAAGACTGAGCACAGCAACAAGACACAAGGTAGTTATACTGCATCAGCAAGGTCTCTCCCAGGCAGAAATTTCAAGGCAGTCAGGGGTTTCCAGATGTGCTGTCCAAGCTCTTTTGAAGAAGCACAAAGAAACGGGCAACATTGATGACCGTAGACGCAGTGGTCGGCCAAGGAAACTTACTGCAGCAGATGAAAGACACATCATGCTTACTTCCCTTCGCAATCGGAAGATGTCCAGCAGTGCCATCAGCTCAGAATTGGCAGAAAACAGTGGGACCCTGGTACACCCATCTACTGTCCGGAGAAGTCTGGTCAGAAGTGGCCTTCATGGAAGACTTGCGGCCAAAAAGCCATACCTCCGACGTGGAAACAAAACAAGGCCAAGCGACTCAACTATGCACGAAAACACAGGAACTGGGGTGCAGAAAAATGGCAGCAGGTGCTCTGGACTGATGAGTCAAAATTTGAAATATTTGGCTGTAGCAGAAGGTAGTTTGTTCGCCGAAGGGCTGGAAAGTGTACACGAATGAGTGTCTGCAGGCAACAGTGAAGCATCGTGGAGGTTCCTTGCAAGTTTGGGGCTGCATTTCTGCAAATGGAGTTGGGGATTTGGTCAGAATTAATGGTCTCCTCAATGCTGAGAAGTACAGGCAGATACTTATCCATCATGCAATACCATCAGGGAGGCATCTGATTGGCCCCAAATTTATTCTGCGGCATGACAACGACCCCAAACATACAGCGAAAGTCATTAAGAACTATCTTCAGTGTAAAGAAGAACAAGGAGTCCTGGAAGTGATGGTATGGCCCCCACAGAGCACTGATCTCAACATTATCGAGTCTGTCTGGGATTACATGAAGAGAGAGAAGCAACTGAGGCTGCCTAAATCCACAGAAGAACTGTGGTTAGTTCTCCAAGATGTTTTGGCCAACCTACCAGCCGAGTTCCTTCAAAAACTGTGTGCAAGTGTACCTAGAAGAATTGATGCTTGATGCTGTTTTGAAGGCAAAGGGTGGTCACACCAAATATGGATTTGATTTAGATTTTTCTTCTGTTCACTCACTTTGCATTTAGTTAATTGATAAATATAATCTATTAACATGTCTATTTTTGAAAGCATTCTTACTTCACAGCATTTTTCACACCTGCCTAAAACTTTTGCACAGTACTGTATATATATATATATATATATATATATATATATATATATATATATATATATATATATATATATATATATATATACAGTATATATACTGTATACACACACACACACCGAGCATCACTATTATAACACATTTATTTTTGAAAACAAAATAAAGTATATAAATGATGGACATTTACGAAATGTTTTTTGTTTCTTTTTAATCACTCGATCATTCATCCTTTCATCCTTGACCATGACACGCTTCAGTGACTATGACTGAAGCATATGCACTTAATCACCTAATTTGTGAGACAGTTGATTGGACACTGGATATGGAGTGATTTCAGCTGTTGAATTGCAAGCTTGAATAAAAGCAATAAAGAAAATCACAGAAATAAAAACAATATGCCATGTCTGTCAAGAGAGCAGCTCCTTTGTGCAATCAGCATGAGGCTGGAGGCTTGAAACAGGTAGTATTTTAACAGAGGCATCACCCCAGACTTGGCCCAGTTTACCTTATAACGTGATATATCAGAAAAGCAGTGATGGTATTGTGGTCTGGGGGTTTGAGGCTATTAATAGTATATCGTCTGCATACAAAAGCAGTTTATGCTGCTGGTTTCCAATAGAAATACCTTGTATAGATTTATGAACCCTGATGGCTTCTGCCAATGCTTCCAAAGCAAGTATAAACAACAGTGGGGACAGGGGGAACCCTTCTCTTGTGCCTCTGCTTAAAAGTTAAAAGGAGTGAGACCGTAGGTCATTTGTAATTACTGCAGCCGTGGGTCTGCTATAAATTAGCTTTATTAGTTTCTGAAAAATAGGCCCAAAGCATAGCAGAGGTTTTTAACTCTCGTTATATAAGCTTTAAAAGCTTCCCATGTCGTTGATTGTTTTGCCTCAGTATTCTTATTGCTTGAAAAAATATTTCTATTTCAGTTTGTAGCTCTTTACAAAGTGCACTATCATGTAGTAAGCTAGTATTTATAAGCCAAGCCCTTGTCTTTACACACTTTCATCCAATTTCAAGTAGTATGTTTAACAGAGCATGGTCTGTTAGTGCAATTGTACTGATGCCACAGGATCTTACTTTATCTATTAGAATATGTGAAATTAGGAAATAGTCAATTCTTGAGTAAATATTATGAGTGCTTGAGTAAAATTATGATTTTTATGTTTCTTTGCTCTATTTTCCAGGCTAGGCATAGCATTTGTGGGTTTTCCCATATCTTCTCTGTTTATACTTTCACAATGTTGTATTTTTTAGTTTTTAAAATGATTACGGATTTAGGTTGGAGTGACGCAGCACTTTCAGTTTGCTACTGCTCCTCTCTGCACCATCACGCGACTCGGTAATCAGGTTTTCATTTTTAGGTGAGGGACTTGTAATGGATGACATCTCGGTGCATTCATTAAACTGAACGAAGAGGCAAGGGCTGCACACTAATGTCTTACCATTACAGCCCCCCGCCCTCCATCAAAGTATGTCCTCGAGCACATCCACCAAGGCTCAAGGAGTTTCAACATTCCGACTTGTCACCGTGACCACTCGCCGCCCCCTAGGATCCAGATCCACTTTAGAATCATATGTCTCGCAAGCCAGCATACATGCTATAGCTTAATGCTCTGAACACATATTACCTGTTTCTACCACAGGGGGCAAGATTTTATAGTTCCCCAGAAAGCTCCAGAAAATCACCAAAATCTGTGGGCCATTCCCTGAGCATTCTCTCTCTTGAACTATATTCTACTCTATTCTGAAACTTTCATACAGGAACACCCAGCATGAATCTATACAAAACTATTTAAACAAGTGTAGAATGACAAAAAAAACCAATCAGTTTCCATATTCACAGCAAAGGGTATATACTGCAGGCGTAATTGTATCAATAAACAGACTCCCAATCCAAATGCACATCCTACTCTGTGCACCAAAACAAAAGACAGTCAAGTTCTTGATATCCATCAAGAACACTTTGGATATGCTTTCTTCGCAGTCAGATCTCTGGAGTAATATCTTCCTGCTTCAGTCTGCAGCCCCCTAATGAGTTTAAAGAGCCATTGCTTTTGCAAGCATCTTTGAGGGTTCACACTCCGCAGCCAGTTTGCATGGAAGGAGGTCCACCTCAGGGCAGGAAAACAATCCCAGAGACGAGACACAGAACACAGCAATGCACCTGGTGGCAGTTCCATTCTAATTAGTTTCAAAAACCTCTTTCAAAAACAGAGACAAATAACTCTCTTGCTATATATATTGTACTGGCTCAGCAGTTGTGCAGAACAGGCAAGAGAGCTTTCAAAACAATAATTTGTGCTCCGGATGACAGCTGCATCTGTATTGGTGGTTCAGGAGGTAGCACAGGTGCTTATGGGTGAGGTGGTCAGAAGTTGAAAGCCTGCCTGGGGATCTACATGGACATACTACCAGCATCACAGCATGGTGTGTGCGTTGCTTCACATAAGACTGTGGCTGCTCAGCAGGTTCTCAAAGTGGCCAGTATGTTTCTCTCCCTGTCTTGGACAGAACCCCTTTGGAAAACACAGTACAATATGAATAATCATGGATCATTGCAAGTAACACCAATTGCATAGAATAGAATATGATGACAAAGATAGTGACAGCAACATGAACTAAACTGCACATGAGTACAAGTGATGTTTTTGGTATTAATTAAAATGTTTTGTATTAATATTGAAAGAGTTGGGGCTGATTTTTAAAGCCTTTTACCCCACGGTGTAAATTATACTCTTTGAAGTTACATCCTGTCAAATTTCAAAATTAGAAATACTTCTAACTTCCTTAAACTGCCTTAAATTACAATTGGATTGCTCTATCTATAAGTACCCATCTATGTGTGAACCATTCCACACTTAATAAAGCAGCAATCAATAGTATCACTAATTAATGGTTTAAAAACTACTCAGAACAGGAATTGATCTGCTCAGTCAATCCCTATTTTTTTGAACTGAAGTTCATATTTATAAAAGCCTTTGTGAGTGGATTCCTGACACATTTTTACTACGCTATCCAGAGCTGCTAAAATAGAAAATGTATCTGTACAGTTCAGGGACATTTAGTTGTATGAGAGAAGATGGTGTATCTATCTTTGATAACGGTCGACTGTCAAAGAAAAACTTCTAAAGGGATTAGGCAAGGGAATTAGGTTGTCTTGTAATTGCACCCCACACAAATTATGCAAAATATGCAAATTACTCCTAATCAATAGGGGAGGTCAGGGTTTTAACCCTGGGACAAAACATTTTACTGTCTCACAGTTCGTAGTTAGAAACCCATAGAGAAGTGCCTGTATGAAAAACTAAAGGCACATTACAAATGTTATGGTACTGTATTGCTTAAATATGTATCAGTATATATTCAGATTAATAAAAAAATATATATTTTTGAATACCTAAGCAAGTTTAATTCTCAAATAAATAGACATAAAACTTTAACATCGACTGCAAGTCTGTTTTACTTTCTAGATCTCGTCACAAAATGCAGAAACTATGTTATATATAATATATAATTCCTATAGAAGAGACAAGAATCTAAAAGAATACGTGGTTCACAGTGAAATTCGCTCTTCTGCAGAACCTTTAAAAGGCACAGTCCCATGCAACAGACAACGATGTATGACGTGCAATTACATTAACTCCCAAACTGAGATCAGCGGCCCTAAATCATCACTCCACATTGTACTGCATCATTTGCACAAAATGCAACCAATTATACATTGGGGAAACTAAAAGACGTTTAGCAGATCATTTTCTGGAACATTTACAAAGCATTCGAATCAACACCTTGACATTTCCAGTAGCCTGACACTTCAACAGCAATAAGCACACTGCTGAAGACATCACCAAAAATAAGCTTCCATAATTTGCTCACATTACATTATTCCAACCTCCCACCATGTATTCTCAGATTCAAGGTTAAACATGAACATGAATTAGATTTCTGTGTAGAGCAGTGAGATTGATGCTGTTGTTCCAATTTAAATGCAGTAAGTGCAGTCTTCCTCAGACAATATATATATATATATATATATATATATATATATATATATATATATATATATATATATATGTGTGTGAGAATGTGGCTGTTCCCAAACAAGGAAATTGGTGTTAATTGGGAACAGCCACATACTATAAAAAGAGAGCTTCCAGCTCATTAAGGGGGAGATCACCAGGGAGTTGGTGTAAGAAGAGTTGGGGCTGTAAAAATTACAGAGTTTGTTTTGTAAAAATTAAAGTATGCAGTAGCGCTTCAAATCAAAGTTTTGGTGTCTTGGTCTGTGTTTTAAGGGGCAAACAAACCAAAAGTGGTGAAGTCCTTTTACAATTATTATTATTTATTTCTTGGCATTCCTTATCCAGGGCAACTTACAATTGTTACAAGAGATCATATTATTTTTTACATACAATTACCCATTTATACAGTTGGGTTTTACTGGAGCAATCTAGGTAAAGTACCTTGCTCAAGGATACATCAGCAGTGTCCTCAACCGGGGATTAAACCCATGACCCTCCGGTCAAGAGTCCAAAGCCCTAACCACTACTCCAGACTGCATATATGTAATGCTTTAGCAGGAATAAACCATACTGAACCATGGACCATGCATGAAATGGAAGTAGAGTTTAGCAGCAATTATAGGGAAGTGGAACACATTTCTTGTTTGTTTTGACAAAAAAAGCAGTTCACAGCTGCTAATCAGTTACAAAAAAATAAATAAACTTAAAATCCATTATATAGGCATGTATAACAGGTATAAAATCTGGTATTTGATGAACAATAACAGTAAAATGTCATAATTGTGGCCAAAGTGTTCTATTGGGCCTAATTTTGATATTGACTTTTTTTTTGCTTTGCCTTTATATGGTTTATTACACTAAATGTGCACTGCAGGCTGAATGGTAAAACTGAGAGCTGCAAGCTATTGTCAGGGTAACACGAGCATCATGTGTAGAAAAACAATACCTTTTCACATAGATAAACTATGATTTGTAATTGTCACCAGTTATAATTATATTTCTGTCTACAAAAATGAGGGACACAACTTTAAATTCAATAAAAATGCTAATGTGCTATTGTGATACGTTTTTAGATTCCTATTTCTATGTGAATGACGTTTGTTGCTGCTAATTTTGCCCTTTCACCCAGGACATTTTGCAAATGAGATGATTCAATCTGCACTGAAGCAAAGAATATTATTGGGGAGTAGAGAACTTGAAAGAACCCTATTTGTGTTTGTTTAATGAAGCAACCACATTTTCTATTCTATCTAGTTACTCAGAGATTATTATTCTTGTGGATATTTTCTTGATTTCTTATTTAATAGAATGCATATTTACTAGCCTCCAAGTAATTACACCTCTTAAGATATTAAATCACTGATTTCCTAAAAATGGCCTGTGCCCCATTCCACAGCAAAAAAAAAAAAAAATTCAATTTGGGAGATTTTTTTTACTGTAAGCCTCAACACTTCGAACTCAGATTATTCACAAGCATCTCTTTCATATGAGCATTCAAAATGTTCAGTTATAAATATCAGCTACCTGTTTCTTTTAAAAGAGAACAATTCCTACAGACACCCTAAAAGTTGACTTTACAGGCACTGTTTTGTTTTTAGTTTTTAAAATTGAAGTCAAGTAGTGCCAATGATTACTCTTTGAAAGACTGCAGTGTGAAGACCTGTATTTTGTGCCGTTCACAGTGGAAGGCAAATGGGAACAGTAAATAATAGGCTTTACAGCAGTCTATATTGCCCTCTGCAGAGTGAAATAAATAAAAACATACATTTTGTAAAACAGAAGAAAAAACTAGGAACCCTGCAGACCAACACTGTGTAGCCACGTGTATAAAGCTGATCAAGTCTGTAAATATATAGGACCTCAGTGTTTTCTGCCCCATGTGAAATCAGAATACAATCGTCTGGCAGGGGTATTTGCTTTTTTATTTGTTATTTATTAACTAATACATCTCAGAAATGTCAATACAGTTTCATAACAACAATGAGCACATTAGATACACAGATGTTAAGACAGAAGAGCAGACCATGTAATTGTGTGACAATAATTGGTAACCCAGGGCCGACCTCACCTGTTCCAGGCAGGCCTTGTGGTCTCTAATACAAGGAAGTACATGTTGCATGAAATCAACTTTAAGGGTAGATTGTTTAAAAAGAGCACAGAAAGTGGAGAAACACGTAACATCAACACGTTTGAATTAGTGGACACCTTTGTGCAGCCTTTTTTTAATGAAAAAAAAAATCCCTAATTGTGGAGCTGTGCCTAACAGTGACACTCTCAGACCAGAGGATCTCCCTAAAGTGCCTTTTATAAAGAAAAAACACAAAAGCTTTGTTTCTGTCATTTCAGGTTTGCAATTAAAGTTGCTCCAGTGTTTAATATTTTGGCTTTAAAGGCATCAAAATAGTCGATGGGAATTATTACAAAGGTATAGAAAACTGGAAAATGTTCCTGAATATGTCATTCAAGGTTGTTTTTAAAAATATATTTTTTTGTCTTGTTACTTTTTTTTATTGCAGCCAACACAGATAATTTTAAACTACTGTTTCCGGCAAAAGTTTCATTTTTAAAGACTGTTTCAATAGCGACTCGAGTTCCGATGTTACAATGTACTTGTACATCCTCGGGCAGTGAAAATTACAAGGCAGGTGTATATGCAAGGCCATGTTAATATATTTATATAGTCACCATGTACTTTTAATTGACTGAGCGAGTACTTTGCTGATTTTTGATTAATATTACAAAATAAATCAGAGGGAGATCAAGTTGAAAAAACATAATATTTGATTTGCAGTTAAACATAAATGTTCCATTAACAATTATTTTCTCTGCTTTGACTGTCTCGCAGGACGCTGTGATTTGGGATAAGACCCCCGCCCTCCTAAGGAGCGCATTTGTGTTGTCCTTAATGTTTCATTGAAGTTAATGTTCTCGCTGAATTAGCACCAAAAAGCCTTTCATAATTCCCCACCACTTCTTCTGCTAATACATTCAGCTCCTGATCTGTAAACTTTAGATTCCTCACTCTGTCCTCCTTGGTCGCTGTCACTGTGACAAACTCAGAACCGTACTTACATGTTCTTACATGCCCTAGTTATAACGCGTGCGATTATTCATTAATATCGAATGAATTGCAAGAATCAAATGCACGAAATACTGTTAATATAACAATAAAATAAAATAAAAACACATGTACAAATACACTAAAAGGAACCCTGTTAATATCAGAAAACAAGTTTGTATTTGGCTTACTTTCAGCACGCTCAAAAAAGCTTCACAACTAGTTTTAAAATGAATAACGTCATTTAAAAAAAAAAACTGTAAGCATTAGGTCTACCTTAAAATAAATTAAATTCACTTGTCTTATCATTCATCCTGAGCCTCAGGGAATATTCATCGCTGTTGAAAAACAAATTGGTAAGCTCGCTGTACAGCTGTGTGTGTGTTGTCTGGAACATTCAGTATGACCCGTATTATATTATTATTATTCATAACCTGGCGTTAAAGAGACCAGGGGCCGGTTGCACAAAAGGTCTTAAATGCATTTAAGACCACTTCTTGGACTTAGACTTAAAATTTAAGCCCAAAATAAATAAGACCTGTTGCACAAAAAGTCTTAATTTGAGCCTGGTCTTAAATTTAAGTCCTTTTTTAAGCCTCCCTCTCACCAGGCTTAAATGGAAAAAAGTATCTGTTAAAGAGACCAGGCTTCTATTTACCATATTTTCCAGCAGCCCGGCGCCTGTTTGAGACCGGCGGTTATTTGAAGTTTCATGGTAAGCCTTATCTTGTTTAAAAATGATTGATTTTCATGAGCGTAACAATGATGCAGAAAGTGCTAAAAGCCACCTGTATTTCTATATTTATCTGACTGTATTTCCAGATTCTACTCTATTCAAAACCCTATCATAAGATATTTTGATAAAAGTATATGTATGGTCCTGAAGGATAGAATCCTGTCTAGAGGTTAGCAAACGAAAGATCCAGCCTCACTCCTAAACTTTTACTAGCATACGGTATCTAACCTTGGTAGTTAGAGCTCCTCTGTAGAACTCCATGAAAATAATTATTCACCAGTGGACAGCAAAAGGTTTGCAATTAGACGATGATTCAACAGCTGAAATCAATACGTTTGCACACTCTTTGTAAGCTCTCTGCAAGTTTAATTAAATCTTCAAATGATTTCAGTTAGATGACAATAACTATTGACATTTTGAAAAAAAAAACATCCTTAAGTACTTCTGAATGATTTCCTCGAAATATCAATATATTGTAATTACTATTCATATCTATTGGAAATGTAATAAAGACTAGATAGATTACTAATGTGTGCAGTTCTATTTATTTTCTTAAGCACCACCACTCAGGACCATACATGTGTGCACATACCCATTTTGTATTAATAATACAATAGCATTCCTAATACTGTAGTTATGTCTGGGATTGATGGCAAGATGGATAGGCGGCCCTACCTGATACCTCTGACTCGAGCAGTGCTGCTTCACTGTCTATACCCATACATTCTTGCTGTTATTTCTCACAGCTCCATTCTGAGAATTAACATTAATTGGTTGTTTCCAGAACTCATATCCTTCATTGTTTCTGTCTTTTAGCATCACCTGTATTTGTAACACACGATTCTAATATACCACCATTCTTTGCAGCCTGACTGTACTACCTTGGAGTATTTTCTTGTCAGATCTCACTAAATAAGGTTGAGCCAGGTCAACACTGTATGTGGATGGAGGGGCCTCCAAGGTAAATCAAATTCTGCAGGGAGTGGGTTGTTGGTGGCTCAGTTGAGTGGTAGAAGCTATGCTGTAGAAGGTTTTGTCCTTTGTATTAAACTTAAAACAAGGGTAAGCAAAGAGTAAACAACCTGTGGCCCTCTTTTTAATTGGGCATGATTGGTTTATGTGTCGATTATTATTAATTTTTTTTTTTTTACATTTTATTCTGAAATTGGGGAAGGGTTGTATCAGTTGAGGGGCAAGACATGGAAGATGAAAAGGACAGATTATGGATAACAGGCAGTTGGATGTATATAATTGCAATTAGCTTTAAATACGGATAATTGACAGAATCAAAAACTACACAAAATCAAACCATTTTTAAGGTGCAAGAAACCTGTGAAACCTCAAACTACCTTTGGGCAATTGTGACGGGGTACTATTATTATTATTTAAGATGCAGGGCAGACAAAAAGCTATCCGCCATCATTGTTATTGTTTTTATTTTAAACATACCTCGTGAGAATGCATGACTGTCAGCTACTGATTTGTTACAAAAAACAAAGTTAATCCACAAATTGATAGCAGAAGATAATACAGAACCGGTTGCATGTACTTGCTTGCTTACTTACTTTTAATGACATTACTTTGTTACTTTGTGCAAGAACAATAAATAATGTAATGTGTAAAAGTCCATAGTGGGTTGAATAATGAAAGCTCAGTTTAGTTTTTATGGAAATTATATACAACATGTATAAAAAGTATTTTCTTAGGCCTAATCAAAATTGAGTCTGTCCAGGGGAATTATTATACCAATATAATCTCTGCTAACCATCATCAATTAAGATGAATGCCTAATTATTTAATGTTAAATAGGCTTAACAATTAAAGCTGATATTGTGAAAACATCTTCCAGTGCCAGACCTATTATTAATCTGTTTTTATTATCTGTGATGAAGCTGGAAAAGACACAATAGTAACAAATATTGCAAGTGTGTAATGGTTTGGCTAACAGCACTTTTGAATATGCTTAAGGCTTGGAAATCCAGTCTTCTGTTATAGATGTTTTGAACATTGCTACTAAAAATATTATATTTAATTGACAATCATTCTTCTCATGACTGAAAATATTACATCACTGTTCCCTTTATAAATATCTACATTCATTTTTAATTTATATGCACTGGACTGGAAAGTTCTAAAAAATGTAAATGCACTTTATAAATCAAGCTGTCATTGCTAACCAAACAGCACTGGATTTTAATGCCAATTCTCAAAGTTGTTTACTCCAGTCTTTAATGTACTTCTATTTGCTGAAAGGATAAAAATCCCCCAAAAAACTAGAGTGCCTGGAGACCCTAAGAGATCCAGAATTATATAATTTAGCTGCTAGCTTTGTAAAATTAACATGTTTTTCCACCTTTAAAAAAAAAAAAAAAAAGGAATACATTTCGGACTGGAGAAACGTTTAAAATGGGTATACAACTTTCATTCTTGCAACACTAAAAAAGTGTTTTTTAATGTTTTTATTGCATGTTATATGTTGACTTCCAGACTTCTTTCGTGGGTTCCTCACTGTATGCATACAATACTGGACGTTTTATGGAACAATACTGCCATCTATTGCACAGGCACAGGAACATCATTTACTGAATCACAGCAAACATTTTTTTCATTTCAAGAAAGGGTATAAAGCGATGATTTGTGATATTTTTAATTATTACCTTTATTAAAGTTGTGGGCCATTATGAAGTCAGGAAAACATTTTTTGGATACAACAATGTATTTATTCTTCAATAACATTTCCAAATGTGTGTAAAAAACAAAAAACACAGTTTTCTTATTTCAGTCATTTTCCAGTGAAATTTCATGTTATACAGTATTAACCACTCAGGAGAACAAATAATGCTGAAAGAGTGATGGGCAGACTTGGACAAAAACAGAGAAGCTGATTTCCTTTTATCGGACAAACAAAGAAGTTAGAAGAATTAATTTGAAAGAAATTGAATGGTGTTGGAAGGAAACTGTACATGTAATTTAGATTCTGTGTAGAGTGGATTCGAAACACAGTCGCCCAGCAGTAGTAAATTACATGAATCAGTCCTTATGCTAGATTAAATGGAACCTTATGGTCTTAGTTTATGTTACAAATATGTATTATTACTGTTCAAATAATACAATAAAGTGGGCCCTTTCATCTCAAAAGAATGTTTAATGATATGCAAAATATGTACTATTGAATCCATCCATCCATTGAAGCTGAAATTTCCGTAGTATTTCTATATGGACAAAAGCTACTTTTTACCAAACACAAAATTAAAGAGCAACACATAATAAATATAGCACATGAAAATGTTGAAAAGTTGTTCATCTTTGTGAATACAAAAAATGGCTGTGCAGGGTTAAAAAACATATCCATTTATCCATGGCCACCAAATTAATAAGCTGTTGTCTTGTGGTAATAATTTTCATGAACTTGAACTACACGACGCATATTGAAGACAAATTGTCCTATTTAAAAATATGTTTTAAGGGTTTGATTATTCAAATGAAAAATGCTGATCTAGGTACAGAACACAGAACAAGATATCGCATCTTTCAATATTTTCTTTGTTTACATAATTCATTATTCAAAATAAATAATACATCATCTCGATTGGTACAGCTCTCAAAATGAAATAATATACTTTAAATATTATGAGAAAGAACTGTGACTGGCCAGCACACATTGTATTTTCTTGTTCTGGCATCTTTATTTATTTCATTTTTTTCAGAAAGTAAGCTTTATATTTCAATGTTTTATAACAGTATAATTAGAGTAAGGTATGTTCTTGATTAGACTGTATGACAAGAGGAATCTCTCTGCCCTTAACTTTAACTAACAGCATAGTGATAGCAGACTGTTGCAGAGACAAATGATTGACACATAACTGGACAAAGCAAAGGACCAAAACATTTGTTCCATAAAAGTTATAAGTAAAGGATGTATCAAGTATATTTGGAGAAAACCATCTCCCTCGTAGTAAAAACGACACTTCGTCTTTGATTTTAACCACTCAAAAGTATAGAAAGTCAACAAAATATCATTGCCAGCAAGCAACTTCATGTATGATTAAATCCTTTCCCACTGGCAGGTATCTCAGGTTGCTCCCCCTCAGCCTCCTGGCTGACTGCGGGCCATGAGACGCTGATGTGGTAAGGCACCAAGTCTTCTGCAGCCACAAAGTCTGGGGCATTACTCATGAGGTCACGACCCCGGTAAGACTTGGGGAAAGCAATCACATCTCGAATACTTGGAGCTCCAGCTATGATTGCGATGAACCGGTCTAAACCTGGGGCAAGATTAAACCAATTATTATTGTGAATGACTGCAAATATATATGTACCAATTTTAAATAATATATTGAGTATAATGTTTCTGTTACATTTTGTTTGAACTATGCCTAATTTCAACAGATACCTTCATTTATAGGAATTACATTATTTGCAACATCTTTATAAGTACTGTGTTGTTAATACATACCCAGTGCAATTCCACCATGAGGGGGTGCCCCAGAATCTAGAGCTTCAATCAGGTGTGAAAGCAAACGCTTGTCCTCCTGGAATACAAACAGAATAGGTGTCAGAAAAAAAAAGAAAACACAAATTGGTCTATTAAATATAGCCAAATGCAATGCAGCAACCTTTAGTATCTTCTCCAGGACATATTGCTGCAGTTCAGCATTGTGAATACGGATAGACCCTCCTCCAATTTCACTTCCATTCAGGACGAGGTCATAGTGTTGGCTACGAACCTGGATATATATGTATAAAGAATAAAAACATTTAACAGTGTTCTTGAATTTGCATTGTGGTTTAACATTTTGTTTTAAAACAGGTCTTGCAAAGGATGTCGGGCAAAAGCACGTAAAACATGTTAACCTGACCTTGTCGGGCTGGGTGTAGAGGAGGAGGGCATCCTGGGGGTGGGGTGCAGTAAAGGGGTGGTGGGCAGACTCCAGCTTGTCTGGCTCGTCCTCTTTGGGAAGAAAGAGGGGGAAGTCCACCACCCACAGGAAGTGGAAGGCGGAGGAGTCCCGAACTGCCACCCCCCTCGACTCCAGCAGCTCGGCACACTGCAGTCTCAGCTTACCCAGGGCACGGCACTGCAGGTGTATAGATACATTAAAGTCATGTGAAACGCCGAATTTATATGATTAATAACATACATTCATCGCAGTGTGTATAGCGCTGTATCATGATAAATAATACAGGTATTCAATGCATGAATCTGAAGCCACTCTTACCACAGGCTCATGCTCCCCAGCAGTAAGCAGCAGCAGGTCTCCTGCTTTGGCTTGTGTTGCCTGACAGAGGAGATGTTTCTGCTCCTCCGTCAGGAGCTTGCTGAGGGGAGACTTCCAGCTACCGTCTGGCTTCAGGGCAACCACAGTCACTTCCTGCGGATACAGTGAAACTACACAACTGTAAATGTAAAAATGTAAAAAACAATCTTATCACCAACTCCCTCTTAATCCATCCTCCTTCTTCAATGGAAAAGGAATTATTATTATTTGTTTATTTAGCAGACGCCTTTATCCAAGGTGACTTACAGAGACTAGGGTGTGTGAACTATGCATCAGCTGTGGAGTCACTTACAATTACGTCTCACCCGAAAGACGGAGCACAAGGAGGTTAAATGACTTGCTCAGGGTTACACAATGAGTCAGTGGCTGAGGTGGGATTTGAACCGGGGACCTCCTGGTTACAAGCCCTTGTCTTTAACCACTGGACCACACAGCCTCCTATATTTTGTGGCTTCAATATATTTTGTGGCATTAGTATTTAATGTTCAAGCACAAGTCAAACAGTTTTTTTGCAAGTAGTTAAGATGCAGTCTTAATTTGTTATATATGTTTGTGTTACTGAATGCATGACATACCTGGTTGAATTGTGCCCTGGAGTTTTTTCTGAGGAATTCTATATCCTTGCTCTTTAGTTGTTTCTGAAACAAAAGCAGACAGCATGTCCAGAAATAGATTGCAATGTTGTTCTTTATTTATTGAACATCATTTTTAAGTAAATGAACCCATAGAAATACACAGTCCTGTTCTTGTACTTACTGCTCCGTCAGGCACACAGATAGCCCTAACAGATTCTTCTGGCTTGCTCAGAGCATCTCTGAGGAAACCAATATCTGTATTTCTGAATCCTTCACTGATGTCAATGATCTGCCATTAAGAAAAAAAAACAAAAAAACAAACAGGTTATTTATGCTGAGACCATATACAAAAATATACAGCAGCCCCAACTTATCTATACCTTTATGCATTAAAGAAGGTTATCTTGAACAAAAGTACAGTCAAATATCCAGAACACAAGGAGGGGGTGCTGAATAAAAGAAAAGGTCACATATCTGCTTCTAGCTGTGGAGGTCTGTTGTTATTTATTTTGTGTAAGAAGGCATCCAGTTACATTGAAAGCTTACAAATGTTTGAGGCTACTAGTGAGAATTAGATTGGCAGAGAAGATCCTTGAGTTGTATCTTTGTTTACGACTGTAAGTCGCCCTGGATAAGGGCGTCTGCTATGAAATAAATAATAATAATAATAATAATAATAATAATAATAATAATAATAATAATAATTGAATCACAATGACCTTCCATTCAAAGCGTGTGTCTGGCTTGTCAATGCCATAGTATTGCATAGCCTCAGAGTATGTGATGGAAGGGAAAGGGACACCAATCTGGCCCTTGTCTTCCGGCCAGGAGTACTGGATCAGTCCTTCAATCAGCTTGCGGATTCCAGCTTGGTCCACAAAAGACATCTCAATATCTACCTGTAACACAGACACAAAATATGACACAGGAAAATGAATGCAGGGCTATCATTAGGACAGTCTTACTATGTTTATTTTTGTGTTCTGTTTTCTACTTTTATCTCATAACCTCAATACATCTCCTTGAAACAGGGTATGTACTGTTCAAGCCTGCAGTTGTAAGAAGCACATTACCTGAGTGAATTCTGGCTGCCTGTCTGGCTTCGACCCTTCATCCCTGTAACAGCGAGCCACTTGGAAGTACCTGTTATACAGTTTTACTGAATGTCATTAAACACAAAACAGCAGCCACATGTTGAATGAATAATACAAAGGATGTTATAAGAATTGGTTAACAGCCATTTGCTCCTCGGCTCACCTGTCGATCCCAGCAACCATGAGTAGCTGTTTGAACTGCTGTGGGCTCTGAGGGAGCGAGTAAAACCTGCCAGGCTCCCTAGAGGGCACCACAAACTCCTTTGCACCCTGAATAACAAATACAAATATAACCATGAATATTGTTGGCTGCAGCCCAAATAACTAGACTCATGTACTGAAGCGATCTTCCCAATACAGTTCCTTCCAGTTTATAATTTCATCTTTTGCTGTAACTTTAAATGTAACCTGTTTTTGTCTATGGAGTGAAAATCATTAGATTATTTGTGTGCCTGTGATTTTAGGGCACATACAATTTTACAAACAATAGTGTGCCTTTACCTATTGACCCTTTCTATTTTACTTAAAGGAGGAGATTTAGCCAGGCCAAAACGTTTTATAATTAAAAACTGCATTAATATACATTACAGGTAATAACATACCCTCAAAAAGACCATTATTGTGTGAAAAATGAATACCTACCCCTGGTGTTCTTTTAAATAATGTTGGCGTTTCCACATCCACAAATCCTGCAATCAACAAACGAATGAATGAATGAATCAGTAGTCACTTAGGTAGGTGAAAAAGCAGGCTTTCCTAAGGGTCTTTTTCTAAGCTACTTACCATGTAGATTACAGAGATACTCTTTCATTTTCATCACCATGCGAGACCTCAGTCTCAGGTTGTACTGCATCTGGACACTGCGCAGGTCGAGGTATCGGTACTGCATACGGAGCGCTTCTGATTTCTACAACACAGGAGCATTGTTAAGAGAAGAACCACTCCCCGAGACATCTGTATATTCTACCACAACACAAGATGTGTTTAGAATTCCAACCCTCACCTTCACAAAGTCTTTAATTTCAAATGGAAGCTTTTTGCAGATATTCAGAACTTCAATGTCTTGTGCTTGGACTTCAATTTCCCCAGTTGGCATCTCCTAAAAAATGTAATGATATAGTTTACTATGACAAGAAAAAACATAATCTTTCACTCTTGTTACCTATATTATAATTGAATAAGCATTCTTTTTTTTTCAGTGCAATGGTGATGGTGCAACTTCCTTTAAAGCCGTGACATCCAGCCAGCCTTATTTTGCTATCACTGCTGATGACTAAATGATAATGTAATATAAGTTCAGGGACTGACTGAGTTTTCCTGTCCAGGTGGCCGGGGAACAACATTTCCTGTCACTCTCACAACAGACTCCAAGGGCAGATCAAACAGAGTTTTCTTCAGGTGCCCTGCTGACTAAGAAGAGAGATGAAGATCATCAAAGAAGATGCTGCAAGACACTTTGTTGTTGCATCAGCTGCTATTTCCCTTAAATATAAATATACAGGTACTATATTCTGGCTTGCACAGAGACTATATACCGACTGTAGAAATTAACAAACAGACAAGTGGCTCCTGCAATTTTCCTTCAAAATCTAATTTTATACTACAACATTTTAAACCAAATGCTATTTATATTTAATGATGTTTTGTTGTTCAAAAATGAGTTATTTCATTTTGGAAAATAAATCAGTATTAATTCCAATGTATTTATAACAGTGAGTTAAAGGTTTGCAATGGAAAATCCCTAACCAGGGGTTTTAAGTGTTACTAATAACAGTATTTTCTATTTAGAACAAAAAATTCCAGTCACTCTTGACTGCATAAATAACCTACCTCATCTTGTGGAATGAGAATTTGTATCAGACCGCTGAAATCTCTCAGGATCACAAACAGACCATGTCTAAAAATAAAAATAAAAACACTGGCACTCCAAGTCAAAACTCAGAACTCAAAACAGCCATCTGACTGCAAAGTTTTTCTTAAAGCCTTTTCAGTTTTTAATATGTCCCCAAACCCCATCAAAATACCTTTGATACTGAATCCATCCACAAATAGTGACCTGTTCTCCGATGTGTGTACACCGCATTTCTCCACAAGTATGGGTGCGAGATGCAAAACTGTTTTGATCTAAGAGAATTACAATAAAATAAAAAAAGAAAGGATACAGTCTTTAATTGTTGTTTTACATACAGTAGCATTTCAGTTGAATTGTGAAACTATAAAAATGTGATTCTATTTTTGCCCATAAATAAGGTTACATAGATAACACTTAATGCAGATTTAACCCCTGGATCATTAGAATAAAAGATCCATTATCAAAAAGTATGATCTGTTATAGCTGCAAACTGAAATTCACACTTACACCAAGTGATAGTGTGTACAGAGAATGGTATGCAGCGCCCTGTCGTTACCATTATCAGAGACATAAAGACAAACGGGTCTATGGCAAGCTCCGTCTCAAAGTGATTATTACCACAGGTTTGTAACTTTTTTGAAGGTTAAAAGTCATAGGAACATGTAGTTCGATTATATTTGTTAAAGTTTACTTGTAATTTTGATTAACTACATTTCCGATAATTATTGAATGATGGGCAGCAAAGTTGCTTCTTTTAAACTTATCCTAACTGAATGTAATGTTGATTATTCAGGTTACATACTATAGTAAAGCAGTTTGTTGTAAACAACCGACTGATCTTGTTATTATGCAGTTTCAGTGCTGAAAAACAACGCAGTCGGTTGGATTTATGCCACATTGGAATATATATACAGGCTCATTGTTAAATGAGGGCCAATTTAAAATAACCACCTGGGGATTTAGAGGTGTTAAATAAGTAATAACCCCACCTCCCTCCTCTTAATAGTATTAACATCACTGATGCTTCTCAGCTAGAACACACTGGAGTGAGATCAAACTACAGCACAAGAACTTAGAGGACGCAGGAGCAACTTGCCATCTACAGTATAGCATTTGAATGACTAATAATAAAAAAAGAAAATAAAACATTTTAAGTACATGAAAAGAGGGATCGATGATCATTTTGCAGCTAAACAAGCTTGGTTATCTCGCTTGACTAATATATGGTTTACCTGGCATGTTCTTCTGCGAACACAGTCTGTGATCGGTCGAGATCCATTGCGTGGTATTTGATAATATGGGCAATGAGAGCCTAACACACTTTTTCCTTACTAAACCAAAACTATTAGTGCTTTCCCGTCTTATACTGCTCACAAGGATCTTGTGTACAATATTACTGATTCTACATGACATAATTAGAAGCATTATTCTACAGCTTAACAGCTGGATTCATGTGACAGTAATTCAGAAATTATTTTAAAATAAAGCCACACTGCGATAGCAAACTGTTCTTCCAAAAGATCAGACGTACTACAAATAAAATCAATTAGTCATCTTTTTAAAGCAACTACTGCATTGTGCCCCGACTCGATCTTCATTAGCTGAGCTAGCTCTATACTGAATCACCCATAGCAAATACAGAAACAACCTTAGCCTTTACATTCTTATTCTACTGATTTTGTCTCCTGTCAAAACTTGCAGCCCAGCATGCCCTTCCGAAGTTCCATACAGAAGTGAACGATAACCTTTTACCTTTCTTTCGACCAGACTTTACTAATCAAGTTCCGAGTATATATCGAGCAGCTAGAGAGTCGTGGAGAATTTAAATATCGAGATATCTACAGTATATAGGTTGTTTTGCTGCAGACTTCTTTCAGATTCTTTTCGTAATATATTATTTGTATCGCTACAAAATTAGAGGTGAAAAACGTCTTTCCTAATGAGTTCTAAATTTGAATGAGATTATTATTATAAGATTTTTTTCTCTCAAAGTTGAGAAATGCATTTTTATCTTCGCTGTTCATGTCCAAACTGTGTCCTACAATGGTCTAGTGTTTTAAATAAACAAACAGTTCTCTGTTGACGCTGAGCGGTCGAAGAATTCGTTGATTTTTTGGGATTGATAAATTGTTTTAACATTTGGGCGGTTCCAGTTCGATTAACTCGGCCTGTCTGTAGTGCATGATGGGAAGGCGCGCTGTTCAAATTATACTGGATAGAGGAGAGAGAGCTGAAAACAAACCTCAGTACACGTCGAGATTCAGGGCTGTTTTGTTATTGTAACTCCTACCACCATCGGTAAACATGGAGGGCAGTCAGAGCAGGTATGTGTTTAACTCGGCTTCAGCCATACATTTTACACTGGTCAGACAACAATGCGTGTGGGTGGTTTAAGCCTGGATCAAGGCACTCATATTATTACATTTGAATCATTGGAGTGATTGAGCTCACGAAACAAAATAAACGTTTGTGTCATTTATTTATTTATTATTGAAAGGCTACTTGACAGTAATCTTTAAAAAGGTACTTATCGTTTCAGGGGGACCCCAAGTAATATGAACTTTACACCCAAGCGAGCTCCAAACAACTTGTACCGAAGCTATGGTACTGGAGCAGGATTGACATCAGTGCGTAAAGGCAAATTAACTTCCCTGAAACTCCCAACCAGCAGGGAAGTACCTAAAGCACGTGACCTATCGGTGAGTTAAAAGAAATGATAAAATAAAATGCGATTTTTGATTTATTTATTTTCTCACTAAAAACTGTAACTTTTCCATCTTGTAAATTACCGCTACAGTACTAGACTGTACCCACATAGGGTGATCTCAAAAAAACTTAAAAGCATTTATGAATTCTGGTTTAGATAAGTGTGGATTAGAGAGGTACTGTGCACGATGGAATGCATTCACAATTTCTTGGTAAGAGGAACAGTACACACTTGGGTCAGGTGACAATAATGGCAACTGAAAATTATTACCCTCTTTTTTTTTCTTATTTAGGAAAAAGACCCAGAACAGATTTCTAAATTGACAGAGAAGAACTGGAATCTGTATTATGTGACTCCATTATATAAGTTTTTATACACGGGGCTTAAGTCCTATTCCAGGCAGCTCTCTGCCTTCATAGTAGCAGAGAAACAGAAGGGCATTGCAGTAGAGGTGGGGCTTGAAACCAACTTCAAGGTAAACTTCTCCATAATCCAAGGGTTGACTGAAATTGAAGAGGATGCAGAGGCTGTTTTCATTCAGGTATAGTATGAAAAAAATTAAACACATACTACTATTTTCATTTGCACCATGTATTGTTTTTAAGAGTAAGATGTTAAGGGAGCAAATTCAAATGCTGTTTTTTTATTTACTTGGAGATCTTTGAGTTTATTTTTACACTATTCTTTTTAGGAGTAGCTGAAACAAAGCACAATAATACTGCAATGCTGATTGTCCCTTCATTTGTGATTTCAGATTTGTTCTAAGCCTAAGTTTGCCACCGAGGCCACAGCTGAGACAGTGGTATGGAGCGGATGGCTGTCCTGTGTTAATTGCAATACAGAATACCTGAGCTCCTTGCCACCAGAGTTCACCTGTTTACCCCTGTTCTGTGCTAATGGAGCTGAGACTATGACTGCCCTGGTGACTACCTGGTTCCAGAGGACCTTTGACTGTAACTTTGGTCCACTGCGCATTGGCTCCAACAGCCTGTGCTGGTTAGCAGCAATGTGGACTGGCTGTGAGCCTGAGATGGGCATCCGGTACCTGAAGTTGTCCTGGAGTCTACCTTGTAGTCCTCCATTAAACGTCTCCTTCACTGTCCACCCAGGGGATGCTTGGGAGTTGTGGAGAAGCATCAGGCAGGATCAGGTCAGAATGACCATAGAGGAAGTGGACCAGTTTATGAGCTGTATAGAGTCCCATTTTTTCAGACATTTTAAAATACATTTGTCAGCTGGGGAGTTAATTGACGTGTCCACATCTCTTGGATCAGCTCACAGAGATGGAAAAATAAAGGTAAGCAGTGTTAACCAATTGCTTTGTTTAACATTTCTGTATCTTTTGATGTTGAAAGGGGTATAATGTTTATATCAAATGGGGCTCTGTCAGTTGTTCCGTTATTGACAGGCTTTAGCTTTAAATGCAAAAGTTTAGATCACCTTGACCTACCTCCGAAATAAGTTTCATCACAATTTAATACAGTATGTGTTTAACTTTCAATTGTTTGTTTCTTCATTATTTTGCAGCTCATGAGTAGTCACTACATGTCTGGAATCCTGACGCTTCTTACAGAAAGTGCATTTGTAATGATGCCCATTTAGACTTCTAAGGAACAAGGTCTTCTATCCTTTTGTATGTATAATAAAATGATTGTTAAGTTGTGTCTGTGTCCTTACACCAACATATTTAAATTCTATTATTTTATAACTTTTGGTGAACATGGTTTTTCACTTTAGAATATTTCAATCTGATACCTTTATCGGATATTTTGCTCATTGTACATGTAAATGTGCCTGCTGGCAATTAAATTAAGACAGTAATGTAAAATTATTTTATTTACAGAATAGATTGTTGTGCACAAACATTTTTCAGGTTTACATACAAGAAAAATAACACAAATGCACGGATAACAATCAAATGAACTTTTTTTTTTTTTTGTTCAACTCGGAAATGGTTTGGATTTGTGAAAGGATATTATGTGCTCTGTATCAGCATAAATGTCAGATATTCAGTCACATTTCTGGCTTTATATTAAACTGAACAATACTGTATAGAAAGTTGGAGTACAGTATTTTTCTTTCTAGAGGTGTAACCCAAATCAGATTTTTGTTAGGTTTGGGCTTGTCCTGTTAAATTGCATTTATGGATGAGATTCACAACATTTAAGAGCTAATTGCGTTGACCAAAAAAACCCTGGGAGATCATAGGTTTGAATTTTGTATAACCACAGACCCATTATGTGACCCTGGCCCAACTTATTTGATCACCTTGATCTGGACAAATGCAGCAGAAAAAAAATAGCAAACTAATTAGAGTACCTAGTTATCAAGTCCTAAACAGTGGGAACAAGTTTTACCTGGTATCTGTGACCACACCTTCCATTCTGTGCTGTACAGTTTCTATCTAGTGTTACCAAAAGCCATCAATGTTGAATCAATTTAAACTAAAAACTACTTTCCTTAAACCCTTATTCCCCTAAAAGTGAGCAAGTGGTTAAAATTGCAGAACTGTTATCTGCATATTGAAATGCAATTATGCTGTTTTCACCACTGAGAAACTAACCAAATATTGCTGATACCAATGGTTTACAATTATATAGAAGCACTATCTGATAATTAAATGACTGCTTTTTGGCAAGGGAGTCCTGTCTTTATTTAAATCCAAAATATACATGTCCAGTATAAATCTAAAATTCAAAATTACTATGTACTACTAGTGCAGGTAAAATCTTGCATCCGCATTAGCAGACTAGTAACATTCACTACATTGTGAATGTCTCAGTAAAACATTATATGGCAATGTCATGTATGGTGTAATAAACGGCAAAAATACTGACTGTCATTTAAACTTTTTATCAGTATGCAATTATGCTATATCCTCCCAGCTCATGCAGCACTTCACACATCTACAGTAGGAATCTTCCAATGACCAATATGCAAACATAAACAGGGGCATCTTAATGGAATTTGTGTATTGTTACAGTCTTTCCTACCTAGAAAGTTTAAATGTATCATCCTAGACAATGAGTAATAAATATTAATGTTTTAATACTGATTTTGGCTTGTACGTGTGATACTAGTTTCACTTTTCAAAGCTTTTACACTTTACAGTCCTCAAGCCAAAAATGCATAGAATGTGCTCATCCTTGGCTACAGAACATTTTTCAAATTGGGCACATATCCAAAACAGGATATATGTTTAAGTTGCAGTTAGAAGACTGTTCAAAGCAGTGTATATTAGAAATTGAAAGCTGGAAAAAAATGAATTATTCAATTTAAGAGAAAGGATACTGACTAAACAGTACCCTGTCATACTCTAATAGAGTATGAATAATGTTCTACTGAAAACTAAAATAAATATGTAAGCAGTGTCTTGTATGTTGATAATCCCCCAAAAAATACAATAGAAGAGACAGATGAGCAAATAAAAGAACCATTAGACAAAGCCGCCCCTATATTTTGTATTAAGCATGGCAGGTTTAAGCTGGTTAATGTCACTAGTAGGCATTCTAAAAGGCCAGGCCCCATCCGAGATGACACTCCTATGATACTCCTTCAAGAATTAAGGGAACCAACCATATTCACAGACACTTCAAACAATTTATTCATTGCATAAAATGCTCTTGCTGAATGACTTCAGTCAACCGATATTGCTTCTTCACCTGGCAAAGAGGACAAGTCCTTGGCAGCCTCATGCAAGGTGAATCCACTGTATGCAAGGAGTGATGACTTTTTGTCTTCAGACTATCTTAAAGGTTGGCATTCAACCATACATCACTGGATACTATCCGGTAAATGCTGTTCAGCTGTTCAGTCCTTTGCCAGGTAATGCATCCAAAATAAAAACATAACTTCTGCAATCTGACATTACTATAGGCACTAAAATGCAGTCAAAGGTGCACTCCAGTCAATAAAAGCTGCATAGAAACTCCAATGATGGATCATTTGGACATCTTGCACTGCAGGGGTCATTCAGGTATAAATCCAGGTTGTGTCATTTAGATGGTTTTACATTTGTATTACACTTTTTTTTGTATAATCTTCTATTATACATGTGGTTAACATGTCTGATAAACAGCTCAAGGCATGGACGCACAAGGGTTACCATATATGAGATTCACAGTGAGTCATTTTAATTACCCCCACTCCTCCACCAAGCCTGCGATAGTTCATTCCACCATAAAGCCTAGAGAAATAAAAGAAAAGTGATTAAAAAATAAATAAAACAACTAATTTATATGAATCCGTATATAACAGAATGTTAAGGCATTTATGGCTTGACTTCGACAATGGGGAAATTGATCCTTGTATATTGCCCTGTTCTGGGGGAGAGGTCAGAAATAGAAACCTTATCATTATTAAAGAATTACGTCAATCTTAGTATTTTTTTTTTTTAACAAAAACATCCAATCGATGAATGCTTGCGTTCAGACAAATGTAAGGTTGTTACATTTAACATGTGAACCAGTAGGTGGCAGCAACTGCTTACCTCCATGTATTCGCATCAGGATCATACACCTCAATGGTTTTCAGGTATGTTGTACCATCAAAGCCTCCAACTGCCATTAACTGTCCATTTACTACAGCTAAACCAACCTGCAACAAAAGAGGAATGCACAGAAATGAGCTTTTGTATTTCCAGCTATGCTGATGCGTACAAAATAAACAAATAGTATAAATTTTAAATGTTCTTTGCTAAACATGCCTCTGAGCCTGTATGACATGTGCATAAACTGAATTAACATGTGACTTGTTTTTAAGAAGTTGCGTCAGTTTCGAGCCGAAATCAACCAGCATAGCCATCCATTCAGACTTACCCCACTCCTTCTTGAAGTCATGGCCACCACAGGAGACCACTGGTTGGTTCTGGGGTTGTATCTCTCTGCGCTGCTGAGCTCCGTGGTGTCATCTCGTCCTCCCACAGAGTAGATCATGTCCTGGTACACTGCACAGCCCAGATGCTTACGACGGGTTCCCATTGGCGCAACAGTGTGCCAACGGTTCTCTTGAGGGTTGTAGCGCTCAACTAAGAAAGAGAAGAGGTTATAAATGTCTTAAAATAGCTCAAGCCTTGCGACACTACTAGTAGAGTGGTTATCTGACGGTAATGGGAGGCTGTGTGGTTAAAGAAAAGGGCTTGTAACCAGGAGGTCCCCGATTTAAATCCCACCTCAGCCACTGACTCATTGTGTGACCCTGAGCAAGTCACTTAACCTCCTTGTGCTCCGTCTTTTGGGTGAGACGTAGTTGTAAGTGACTCTGCAGCTGATGCATAGTTCACACACCCTAGTCTCTATAAGTCGCCTTGGATAAAGGCGTCTGCTAAATAAAAAAAAAAATAATAATGACCACTTGTGCCTTAATGCTGGCCCAAATGTGCCAGCATTAAGGCACAATAGGTCATAAATGTGCTACACACCGGTATTGAGAGGGGAGGTCCCGTCTGACCCCCCTACTGCATAGAGGAACCCTCCTAACACTGCAACTGCCACTCCCAGACGTCTGGTACTCATTGAGGCGACCCGTGTCCACTTGTTCTCCTTTGGGTCATACCTACAGTGGAAAAAATGTGATATGTGATATGTGTATATGTGATATACATGCAATTCTATATTAAATGCATGTTACATAATAATGGAAGCATATTTTTTCTAAGCTAACACTTGACTATGCCTACTAGTATTTGTATGCCTTTACCTTTCAACAATGTTGAGACAGGAGACCCCGTCCTGCCCTCCCACTGCATACAGGTACCCTCCGAGGACGGCCACTCCAACGCTGGTCCTGCAGGTGCTGGTGGGGGCCACATCACTGCTCCACTGGTTTGTCTTGGGATCGTACCTGAGAGGGGAAAATAACGCATGATTTCCAAGTAAAATCTGAGCATCAGAATCATCAAAGTTCTGCAGTGGCTATGCAATACTGTTTATATGGAAATGTAAAAAAAAAAAAAAAAAAAAAAAAAAGTTGTTGTATCTTTTGCATAAAAACTGTGTCACTTGTATTTACATGGATGTTCACTTTATAATTTATCTAGCAGAATTGATGTAGCAGACCCGAGAGACTCTTAATTATGGTAGCTCTGTTGAGACCAATTAAAGTTCCAAGAATAATTTCACCAATATGTGAATAACACTTAAACTTGCCTTTCTACACTGTTAAGATACGAAGAGCCGTCATGTCCTCCTACTGCATACAAGAGATCATCCAGGACGCTCACACCAACTCCACAGCGTCTCTTGCTCATCGAAGCCACCATGCGCCATTCGTTTGTTTGGGGGTCGTACCGCTCCACACTGGAAATTGCATCTCCACTGCACCAGCCTCCAACTGGAAGACATTCGGTTCAAATTACAGTATGTGCAAAGCTATGTGCAAAGACAATATTCAGATGTATATAGAATAGCTAAAAAATATTGTAGTCATGGATACAATGTTCATTGTCCACCTATAACTAATACAATTAGACATAGAAGTCTATTGTGTTTGGGCAATATATGTAATTTTTGCATGTTATCCTATTTTATCGATTTTGATTTCTGTGGAGAGAAACAGCTGCCTGTCTGTTTTCCATTTTTACAGTGTCTGGAAATTAGGTAATTGGTTCTAACACTGGGTAAAGACTTGTCATCCGGCATATGCATTCAATCTAGAATTTCTGTTTGAATGCCAAAGAGGCTTGAAGGGTAATGCAGATAACTCCATTCCTCCATTCCTCAGCCTCTTAAGAGAGAAGCGTTACACACATCTTGAAAAAGGCATCCAATGTTTACTTAAGACGCTGTCTTAAATAAGTCCCTCCTCATGTCAAAGTGGTGCAGGAAACATGTTACTCTGTTTTTCTCTTGTCACCAGTGATGAAGTGGTGGTTGCAAGCGTCTATTCCTGACTTTTGTCATAGCCCAGTGTATAAACATTCTCAAGAACACCCACCTGCAAAAAGAACCTCTCCACAGCGGATGGGCTTTCGTGGACGCGTTCTTGGTCCCTGCATTAAGGGGCGTTCTTGAGGTAGGAGCAGGTAGTTCTTGGCTTCATCAACCAGGTCTCTGTTTTACAACAATTTAAACTTGTTAATCAATAATTGTTCCCCTATTCCCTCACTGTAAGACCATATCGATTCCTGTAGTAGACAGTGGTTCTTTTGTCTTAAGTACTAAATACATTTAATAGGAATTTCCACTTAACATTTCCCGGCAATGTAACCCTCAAGCATTTAATCTAAGTCATCAGAGAATGTTTCACATACAGCATTAGTTCATTTGTTGGCTTGCAATACTGAATAGCAATTCAGTTTGTAACCTCAGCTTAGATACAGCATGCTAGCTAATGGATGCTGGGAGACTAATCTTGGAACATTACTAATAAGATCAGTATGTTTAAAGGCCTGCGTTAGACAAGCAGTGACCCGGCTGGTGTTACACATTAAATCATCAAAATGCAAATGTAGATCTATGCAACTATTTATCATCATTGATTTTATGCTAGTTCTCTTGCATCAATTTGTTTTAAAATAAAACAGCACATACAAAATGATGAGCCATTGCTCTGTGCAACACATCACATAATATTTGAGCATTGCACAAAAGCAGGTGCAGTACATTATCACTTTTCATAAATGCAAGTAAATACTTCACCAAACCATTCAACCTTTTTACAACTTGGACTTTCGTATTATCAATTACTACAGCTGTATTAGGTGTGTAACACTATGGACAATCTATACATCTCTCCTAAAGTAAGCAGCACAGATCCCAGAGTAACATAATGTTCCCAGTATACAAGCAGAGTTCCACACAGAGCAGAGTAACATTATTTTCCTGTCCTAATTTAATTATACAGGTAGTTTTAATTTCTCTTGTGCATAAAGGTTGTTCCAGCTTAAGGATACCAAGGTGGATTGCCTTACGCCAAATAATTTTTAATGGGAAGCCTTTGAAACAAGCTTTGAAATTTTATCTGTCTAGGTCATGCCCCTATATGGAGAAAGATTAGGTCAAAGGTCCTTCAGACACATTCTCACCTTGTGGAGCAGGAGTTACACAGCTTTTCTCTGGAACCATTTCACCATCACGAATAATGTATGTTATTAACCACAAATGCAAGAAACACCTCCACTGTCCACATGAATTGCAATGACCCAATTGCAGGATTGAAATAAGAAGGGACATCCTATATACATATATTTCAGATGGTATTAAGACCTCATTTCATTGTTGCTTCATTTGGGGGTATTATTTTTCCACTGGGCCTAATAATAAGTCAAGTTAAACGTCATAGTAACATGAGCTACATTCAATGCGTGCAGCTGAGCAGGCAGTGTTTGAAACCAAAGCAAACCCTCTTGGCACTCCAGATGGCAAAGAGGAGACCCACAGTGAGCTACAATTTCTCAAGAGGTATTTAAAGTTGATTCTCCTTCATACTAAAAAAGCTGGAAGTGAGATCCAATCATTTAGGATTAGAAACTTGCCATGCAATTAGAGTGTAGAAAAACGGGTGCATGACTGAATAAGAATTCCAACAGGGGGTCAAATAGTTGCTGTAGATGCAAAATAGTTTGCAGCCAATAGAGAATGCGTTTGCAACTACTGCATACTATGATGCCAAATTTGAAACCCCAAATCATAAGGACATACATTTGGACCTAAGGGATAGTGTAATCTTACACAAAGATAACCTATTAAAATAGTACCTGCACTCCTCATCACTCTTTATAAGGGGATCCGATCCCACTGTCCCAACTAAGAACTTCGGGCTTAGGAGTGGTAATCGAACATGCTGCAGCACCTGATGGAAACAACATTGAAGAAACAGCATTTTTCATCAAATCTCATACATAACAAAATGCTCTAATAAACGCTATGTTATGAACTTTATTGTATCTCTAAGGGCTTAGATAGGTTCTTTAAAACCTCTAAGTTGGAGTCTATTGTTAACACTTCTCCTTGGGTAATGTTTGCACACAAAAAAAAACATGTTGCTTCATTTTAAGGCTCTGCTTATGCTGCTTATTAATAAAAGGAGTATTAAACACAGTGCAGCCTTTAACCCATAACAAAACCATTGGTTCATGTGTTCTACATATCTTAGAAATATCCAATATCCTCCAACAACGCTTACGCTGATATTCTGTTCCAACAATATGCATTCAATTTGAGCAGCAGGTGTTGTAGATGGATACTGGACATATGCATCTGTGCTGAAAACCTTTTCTTGTTGATCCAAGTTAAATGTACAATACATAAGACAGGAACAATAAGTAACAAGTTTATTCACACTACATGGTGTTGTGTAGACCTACAAGATCTTTACTGTATGTGTCTAAAGTCCAGACAACCTGTCACTTTGATGGCTCAATCCATTAGTTATAGGGGAACCAGTAGCTGGTGAGGCACTGTGATCTTTCTCTGCACACACCAGCTGGATATTGTAATGCCTTCACCTGTGGTAACTGGGGGCGTCTTTCTTGAATGCTGTATTTCACCCAGGCCATCACTGCGCTGAACACCTGCTCCTCACTGCGCACATTTAGCTCGTCACTCGAAATAATATCGATCAGTTGGTTGGATGGCAGCAGCATAAACTCCTCACTCTCCATTACCTAAAAAAATTGAATTAAACAGAGTTACTCCAAATACAGTCTTCTAACCTCCTAAACATGATGAAAGGCAGGCTGGCATCCTCACGTGTTAATGATCGGCTTCCCTATGTAGAAATTCATTAGTCAAGTGCTTGACCACCATCATATTAAATACAGACTTCAATCGAACAAATGCAGAATACTGTACATCCCACAAGTGGTCTTTATAGACTAAACTTGAAAGACGTTCCTAAATATAGAAACCAGCATGACTGCAATAAAACTCCCACTGGTACAGAGACGTGACAAGTGTAGAAATACAGGAATCAATAGTGTGCATCAGTGCAGTGATGATGGGCAATCGAAGCAGACGGAAGAGAATATAAGACTTCTATATTCCAGTACTACAGTAACCTATACAAGTTTGGGTGAAAAAAACAACTTAAAATGCAAGTAACTTTAAATACATACAAACATTTGCCTGCAGTGATACACCAAACCTGCTAATCTCAGTATTCTCACATTGGGCCTCCATGCAATTTTAATTAACTCTGGTTAGGCTTTTAAAATGTTCTACTCTGTTCTGTGAATATCTGGTCATGTGTAATATTGTGAGATGTAGCAGCAAAACAAAAGCAGGTTTAAAATACAGTTGCAGCTGGTCTGATTCAGAAAACAATGACGACAGCAGGTATGAGTTATACATGTATTGGCATTAAAAAGGTTAAATTACACTAATGAGACTCCCTCTATCAAGTGTGTTCAAATTTCTGAGATCCAACTAGGCTGAGATTCAACATAGCGATGCTGAGTGTTTCTTAATCTATTCAAAATGCTACTTACACCTAAACATAAAGCAATCCATATTCCCTTTGGGATGTAAAAGCACTTTCCACAGATTGCTGTCAACTAAATGGACATAATTAACTGTATAGCACCTTTTGCTTTATGATGACAGCAGTGTCAAAATCAATGACTAAGAGAGATACAGCGGCATGCAGAAACTGTTTTCATGTGTAGCTTTTATGTATGTTAACCCCAGCAACTGGAGTATGTATTGACAATAATGACCTTGTTTCAACAATACTGGAATTAAAACACTGACTGAAGTGCTTCAGTGGTTCAGTACTGCCAAAACACATCATGCCCTGGATGTTATAACATACAAAGCCCTTATCTCATGACTACAGATTAGAGAGTCCACTCTGCACTTACTCAATTATACTGTGTTATGTGTATTTTCCATAGTATTGTTTATTGTACCCTGTATTCAACCATTACTATAGATTTACAGCAGCTCTGCATACAAATAAAATAAAAAAAACAACACTTTGTTTGTACTGCAGCTTCTAAAACAACACTGAAGGCTTTTGCTTCTTAAGTTCAATCTATTGTGATTGAGATCCCTGCTAACTAAGCACTTAGTCACTGCTCAGATTTCATTGCAGAAAGTATGAAAAAGCTTAAGTTGCACAAATAAAAGTGTGCAAACAACTTAACACACGCTCTCTGAATGACAGAATCAGGAAACAAATATGATCCAGCCTCTGTAGAATGTGCATTTTAAGGTCAAAATAAATGCATTTTTCTAGATGTGCTAATTGTTTTGAAACCTTAAATATGTGCAGCACAGATATTTCCACCAATGAAAGGCTTACCTCCTGGAAGTTGTGCTGAGTGAACTTGTCTGCGATCCTCAGCAGCTCACGACAGGAGTGGGTGTCAGCGAAGGCACGGATGCCCAGGCAGTTGGAGGGGTCTAGCTGCCGTTTGAGGAACTCGCAGCAGGCCTCCTGGATTTCAGCCAGCTGCAGAAGGCAGGCAGCAGGGAGCAGGGTTTGCACGTTTCCCTCCTCCACAGTGACCTGCGAGGTGTAGGCGAAGTCGATGAGGAGCTCCATGGCACGCTCATCAATGTCACGGATCACCACCTCCGTCTGCCGGCTCTCAGCCAGCTCACCTGTAAACATGGCGCGAAAGTAAGGGCTGCAGGCCGACAGGATTACGCGGTGGGCATAAATCTTTTTGGTGCCCACCACTAGGACCACGTCACATAGCTCCCGGTGTTTGCGCAGCAGGTTGATAACCTCCAGAGTCTGCCGTGGGTGCTTGTCTGACACATAGGGCATTCGCGCCGGCTGTGGCACTCCCTCCGGCAGCTTATTGGGGTCTCCAAGGGTGCAGCGGCTGGTGATGTCCATTCCGGTGGTATCTGCTGGGTATGCACTGATACACCTAGGGAGTAAGGGGTTTGCAGCACAGAGATAACCATTAGTATTTTAAGGCATTACCAGATTGGATAAGTAGTAGAGACTTTATTCACATTAAAGTATTCTTACTTCCCTTTAGAATCTTAGCAGATAGATAAGAGTTTGGCAACATTAGATCAAAAGTATAATACTTGCCAAACATACAAGTTTGCAGTGACTTAAAAACATGACTTGAACACTTCTTAAAGACTTCCCAGCTATGAAACACAATCACAATTGGTTAGATATAAGGACGAGGTAAACATTCTAGCAGCATTAACATGCACCTAATGTTTATTTATTTATTTTTGTATTTTACTTTATACAACCTACAGGTCACTAGTTGTAAAGTCCATCTCTGTTTCCTCTGTCATCTCAAGCTTGTGTTCATTAAGCACAAATAATGAAAGTTCAGTACAGTAGAGCAAGTGCAGTACCCTTCCTCCCCTGGTCTCTTTCTCTCTCTGACAGTTCAATCCTGGGAGTTCATGAAATCCAGCGACAACTACTGTATCCTGTTGCTACCCAAGTTCCACCCAATCAGCTGCTACTGTACAACTCAAGATATTTGTTTGGGTAGAGGGGGCATGGGGTTATTAACGCAAAGCAACCAGCTTGCATTAATTTAGCAAAGGACTGACATACGCACAGCTGAAAGAGTGCACAGTTCGCTACACAAGACAAGATCAGGTTACAGCTTGTGTCTCAGTAGCTACAATTTACTCCAGCTATAACTCGTGTTATTTTTTCACATTGATTTATAATGACTGAAATTATGCAAGTACGGTACATTTTATTATTTAAAGGAATGATTTTAATTTTAATCAAAACTGTAACAATATGGGAGGTTGGAAGACAATTTGTATAGTGAAGTATACCACTACTGTCACATTGATTTAAAGAGAACCTCCCTTCGCTGCATATCACAATACTGTATCAGAGCACAATGAAGAGCTTTGCTTTACACTTTGGAAGCTTCCAAAGCCAGGGATTCAGGTCACACCTACTGAACACAGCTACTCTAGTTTAATAACCTTCCCCCGTTTGATAAAAACAATTTCCTTTACAGTAAGCATTTTAGATCCTCAATTTACTCTGTCCAGTACACAGCAAAGAAGAGACACATAAACTAACATTGCATACAATTCTGAAAATGTTTAATGAAATAAATGCCTCTTGATTAATTATATATATATATATATATATATATATATATATATATATATATATATATATATATTGCTTTGAGTTCTTTAAAAAAAAAACAAATACAATCATTTTACTCAGTTGTAAATAATTGATTTCTTCATTTCAACTATCTATAACGGTCTTGTCTTATAAAAGTCTAGCTTAGCTCAAGCGCACGAAAAATCCAACAGCTGCAAAGCACTCTATATTCGTGCAGTGGTGTAACTTGCTTTGACGGTCGCTAAAATTGCAGGCATACTGGCAAGCTTAACACTTCTAGAATTACCAGCTTCTTTACCACATTTAACAAGGACCATTATCAACTCAGTTGAGTTTAAAAAGAAAATTGACAAGCACCACGCCTGTGGAGTCCACTGGTTAAGAGGTATTTTGAGTCTGCAGGAAGTGCAGTGCAGGAAAACAGTTGTCTACAACAAGTAAGGTGCTATCCAAGCTTGTTACAATGATGAGTAAATACTAATGAGGAAGTAGCTTCAAATGTCTATTTATTTTGTTTTATGTATACCATCATTTGGAATGTTTGAGTTATGTTGCTTCCGTCCTTCGAATGAGACGTAAAACCGGGTCCTATAGTAAGTGACTGCAGGAGCAGTTGTTGGTTCATAGTGCACCCCCTAGTCCCAGTAAGTTGCTTTGGATAAAATCGTCTGCTAAATGACTCATTAATATCGAAACATATGTGAGACAATGTCATAAAAAGGTAAGCGAGAAAAAGAAAAATGAATATGGTAATCTACTACCACAACCTAATTGATTATGTGTTATTAGAAGATCATTTTGTAAAAGGACATTTTCAATTGGAGTCAAACATAACATGCAAGCCCAGCGGAACGTCATTCTTACCTGCGCATTGGCTTTCCGTCCATGCACTGAACAGAGAACCTTCTGTCCCTCACCTGCTGGGATAACAATTTACGGTAAGGAAAGGTTATCCAATATCACAAGTGGGCGTAACCTGAAGAGCTGCATCTTATGAAGACTGCAGATCACAGGAAAATGTGCACTGGCTGCCAGTGCTAACTAATCCCCATTCAAGTATTACAATTGAAAGATAAAACATTCACTGCAGTATGCAGATACGGCACAGTTATGTTAACAGTGGAGGGTGCAAAAGAAATTATGATAGATAGCTGCACAGTAAATCTAGGTCAATAAAGTCATTGAAAATGCTCAACAAAATGCAGTTGCCATGAAAAATGCCTAAAACCACTACTATTGTTTGACTTTTGTGCTGGGGCGTTGTTTGATTATTCTTTATTTAAACCATCTTTGATTTTGAATTAGTATTATGAATAGGAAAACTCCAAGGTACTGCATAAAATAAACCCAAAACTTTGCCACATACAGTATACTTCTGAAATACTAAACTTAAAATAAATGGTTACAGGTTGGAAGGATATATGCATTTATCTTCTGCTGTTCCAAATAAATTAAATATTGTTACTGAACCTATTGCTTACTTTTCCATGTTAAAATAATCCAACATCACTTATGTTAAGTCTATATTAAGCCCTGGCAGGACGTGAAGTAATTAAGGCATTCCAACTGCTCTAGAACAAAATAATTGATGAATCAGTTAAGGTGCTGATGACTACTGTCTACTGTAATAATGCAAACTGCCATTGGCAGTGACAGATTCCATGTTTCACCAACATAAATCTTCCTGGAAAAATACTTTATGTTGATTTGGAGGCCAAGATGAAGTAACATAATGGTGTACTGTTCAAACTAGCTTTTTAATCAAAAAGGACAATTGTGGAAATCTTAGCTGAGTGCAACCACATCTGCCAAGAAAAAAAAAACGTGCCTTACTGATCAACACAAGCGGTTTCTAATTTAACACTGTAATGGTGCAAATGACAACTCAACAGGCCATAATGTTTTGCTGGGTTTTAAAATCAGCGGTTTTTGAATTTCCATCAATTACATACGAAATCTAACAAACAAACTGTATTCCATTTTGAAGACTGAATTTACTTATTTATATGCCTTTCATACTTAGACAGCATTTGTGAATGTGGAACTGTCTACTGTTGGTCGCTTACTGTACTGTACTTATAATACTACAGTAAACTGGCTGTGCACCAAATAAAAACGGATCATATTTTGATAGTACTAAAGCAGCAGTGACTCTTTTACACATATATAAAATATAAAAAATGTGCTTCTGCTCTGTTTATTGCTGTATTGTACCATTCGGTGCTAGCTTTCAGTGTATTCTACTGAACACTGTTTGTTTGTTTTTTGCATTCCCTAAATGTAGATACACATGTACGGACACAAACTTCCTCCTTCCTTTAAACTTTCTTGTAGCTTTGTGAACAGACATCAGATCTTGCCTCTATCAGCAGTATAGTCAAGACCACACAGTGTGTTTTCTTTATTACAACAGAATTTAAAAACGGATATACAAGATTACTTATCTTAATGTGGACAAATTATACCACATCCACGGTTTTACTTTTTGGTCAGAAAAGTTCATAACGTACATGTGTTTTTGAAAAATTTTTGCCGCTACTACAGTAATATAGCTATTTTTCCTAATAACGCTTTAACATATGAACAGACACTGTATTCACGGTATTGTTTTCTTTTCCACGCACATTTGCTTTGAAATGATTAGTTTAGATCCAGTTTCAAAACAAATACCCTGGATCACAGTGAACTTAATATTTAGCAAATAGATCATCACTTTATCAATACTTGTATTTAATGATTCAAGACTACAATGTGAAATACAATTATATCAAACAGTTACTTCTAATTACTCACGGACGATCCTTAAAATGTGTTTAATATCCAAACAATACTTCTTCCTCCTCCATAAGTCGTCCATCAACAGGAAACGGACACACGATGTAAAGCGTCCTCCTAGAAACAAAACCTATAAACGAGGTGATAGAATTAGTTCCGTTTTTTTTTAACACACTCTTTTCACAATGTAATAACGGCAGTTGATATAAAGTCCAAATAAGATACCGTACCAATTTTATATAATATTATGGAATCGTTTCTGTAATAATAAAAATAATAATAATATAAATAATAATATTAATAATAATAATAATAATAATAATAATAATAATAATAATAATAATAATAATACACCTCAGTCTCCATAAATAAAATGCAATAAAATGCACTCTAGGTTTCCACGGTGACGATAGACGCCCTCAACTCCGGAGAGCTGCAGTCATTTTTGGTACATGGTCATTTAACGGCTATGTTGTGATTAAAAGTAAAAGACAAGTTGTTATTTTCACTGTCAAATAAAAGTTTATAACATTTATAACAAGGTTTAGTTTTGATATGCGTGCTTTACGATGGATTTAACTACATCAATTGTTATTTTAATGATAGCATTTAAGTAAATGTTATGGTTTGTATATATATGACGTGAATGAGATGACTCTGAGAGGTAAAGTAATTGGGATGGGTTAAAAATCTTCAGTAGATGTAGTGAGGCAGTATGCCACATATTTAGAGTAATACTTACCAAACAGTACATTTTCTGTAGATAAGGAATGACTTTTGAAGACTGCTTTTATTTTAGCTATTGCAGTCCACAAATACATAAAGATACATAAACTATAATGATTTGGTTGGTCCTCCATCACTGTCCTTGTTTGCTAAACATCCAGAATAACATTCTTATAGTTCCGTAGTTTGCCAGATCGCAGTCTCACTGGTCGAAACAATATTGGATTTATGGCAACAGAAAGCTACATTGAGCTGTCAACTGTATTTATCCAACAAACCAGCCAACTAGCTCACCTCTTCAGGAATCTTCCACAGGACCTGCAAGGAAAAAATGGGTTAATAACAAAAATGTTAGCTATTCCTCAACGTTCCTCCCCATTTCAAAAAGTTTGTACCTCAGCAGTGCATCATCATTTGCAGTAACACCACATCACTATAACATAATGAAGGAGCATTGTTTGTACCCAATACAATGCCCAAGGTGATGTAGTCTGTGTGCCCTGAACATCGTGAATACTGAACACTGAGATCCTTGGAGAACATACCTTTTGGTCCACAATACACTCCTCTGCCATGCCACTCCCACCACTAACACCCATAACACGTATATATATATATATATATATATATATATATATATATATATATATATATATATATATATATATATATATATATATATCGATGTGTTTTGGACCAGGATAGTGATAGTCGTACTGTGTACACCGTATTCCAAATGCTTAATATTAGGCAGCCTATCATAGTGAACCACCATCACAAAGCGCTTTACAGAGGTAGGCTGTGAACTGTCCATTATATGCAGAGTCACTTACAGTAGAATATTGATTTAACATCTCATCCGCAGGATGGAGCACAAAAGAGGTTAAATGACTTGTACAGGATTACGTAGTGAGTCAGTCAGTGGCAGAGATGAGATTTGAACCAGCGACTGTCAGTGGCTAGACGTGGGATTTGAACGGGTGATTTCCTAATTATAAGCCGTGGATTTTAACCACTGGACCATACTGCCTCCTTTAAGTAAAAGCATTTAACATTAGCATTGGCATATTTGGTGAATTTATATTCAGACCTTAAAAGTTGCCTAAAAATCCGTTCTGTAACACACTGAAATCCATAACGTCCTGCCATCACTGGTTCCCAAAATTCAAGTACTTTTTGGAACAAAACCAAACATGAACAGCACAAAGAGAAGATTACACCAATCCAGCGCCCTCTGCTGGATACATGTGACTCCTCTTTACCTGGACAGTTAATACTAGGTGGCATTTTTTTGATAATCCAATTTCGTTATCCTGAATAACGTACATGCCATTGACTATACATATAGAACAATGTAGAAACGTTTTATTCTGTAATTAAAAACAAAAGAAAAAGACAGTGAATTGATCTTTTACTGTTTTTAAATCAATGTTTTTGTATGTATGATATGTTCCATAAACATTTTTTTTCCAATTCAATAAAATACAGTAATATTTAATATGTATTCTTAAACTTAAAAAAAAAAAATGTTGGTAGCATAAACGTGTTTGAGATGCAAATATTGTTAGAGAAAGAAACAGAGAGAGGGGGTGGCAAGATTGGGTTTTAAAATGTAAAAAAATAAATAAAAACAGTAATCGAATTAACCGTGAAATTATTCCTACATATTTTTTGTACAACCTACACATTCTCCAAAAACCATACAGTAGTGCACCATAAATCTTTGAGTGTGACTATACTAGATATCCACAAGGGGGCACCATCAAACAAAGTTCTAGTAACTAAGAAGGCAGTTGGATTTTGGCAGACATCAGCAGTCACAAGGTTGCAGCAGAGTCCATGTCTCTTATCAAACTATTCATTTTCCAACAAAGAATTGTATGTACAAAACAGGCTACCAGAAGTTTTATAGCAGTTTTATGAACTGTACTGTTGAAAAATAAATTATAATGCTGTCTTCTGTAAATCTGGTGGAGGATGATGTAATGTGTAACTTCCATATACATACTTCACAAAGTTCTGTTATGGACACCACAACACAACCCAACCCCCAGACTAATTAATAAGAGTCTATCTAATTCCCACAGAACATAGATCGCTGTTGATCGCTGCTCTTGGTTTATGTCTCTGGTTGGAATAACTTTAACATTAGTTTTGGAAAAACATTTTGAGGCTTCTTTGAACCTTTCTTACAGCCAGAAATGCCCCCATTCATGTATATTAGAACTACCTATGCAGTTTGCTGTTTTTGAACCTATTTAGTTCCTTTATATTTATATTTACTATCAATCATAATAAAAAAACAAACATTTCCATAATTGCATGCCTGCATCTTAACTTTGTCTATTCATTATGTGCCATGGGTTAATATTTGCATGAAGTCTGCCACTGAATAAACAGGATTTGTGTACAGTACTATTTAGCCTTTCTCTGTGTTTTAAACTCTTACTCTTTTTCTGAGTGTTGTGTATTTGAATTATTCATTGACGATATGTATTGCAGTGTGCTGTACAATGTGATATACTAGACAGCAGAACTCCTTGAGCCAATCAAATAGAAAATACACATCCAAATAATGAATTCAGCTAGTTTATAAAATAAGAACAAGAACTCAACTTGTGTAGAATTTGAATCATTAACCAGTTTCACCCGTCTATTGGCTCAATCTGTGCTCCAGACTTTTTTAACATTTGTTTGTAATGGTCCAATGACAGTTCGGAATCCCGTTTTTGCCAGTAAACATTTCCCCGATCCTGTCTCCCAGCAAACGCACCAATGGAGTTCTGTGAATACTTTGCTGGTTGAGCACAACCACAGTAGTTTCTGATGCCAACTTTGATAATAGCAAAAAAGGAGCCCAAGCATGGTTGCATGCTAAAATAAAATGACAATTCTTAGCGAATGCTGTTACAAGGGGTTTTACATGGCTCACAGTTGTAACCTTTTACTACATACTGTAACCCTTGAACAACAATCTTCTACAGCCCAATTTTCAAAAGTTGTTATGTTGTACTAATAATGTTATGACAGTATTTTCAGAATTAAGTCTGCTAATTTCAACTACAAATGGAATGCACTACTTTGCTTAAAGTCACATTGTAATTATACTGCAGTTGATTTCCAAAAATATTTATTGATAGACAAAGAGGAGGAGATGTGATACCTTTTGTTGGACTAATCAAATAATAATTAATCACAAGCTTTCAAGACCTCAAGGTCTCTTCTTCAGGTTAAAATAGGAAAGAGAGACTGATGTTTACATTCAAAGGTGGCATCAGAACTTTGACAAAAAGAACCCATTTTGAATCACTATAATTCTAACATAAAGAAACAATATATACATACATACAAATACATATATACATAAATACACACACACACACACACACACACACACACACACACACACACACATATATATATATATATATATATATATATATATATATATATATATATATACATTTTTATACATACATACACATATATGCAATGTATATACACAAGTATATAAATTGTAATAGGTAGAAAACCAGTATCCCTATTGAGTCCTTTGTTTTTTGAGTCCAGGAATTTTATAAATTTAAGTTCCCATGTTTTCCTGTCTTGTGTGTTTTTGAAATTGCCCTTTAACACAAGAACCGTCAGATCATGCAGAGAATGGTTAGGCATGATGAAATGGTTGCCAGTAGGAGTGCTGGTAATTTTTTTGCTGATGGTGTGTCTGTGTAGATTATTATTTATTTCTTAGCAGACGCCCTTATCCAGGGCGACTTACAATTGTCACAAGATATCACATTATTTTTACATACAATTACCCATTTATACAGTTGGGTTCATCCTTGTCCGAAGATGTTGTTTGGTTTCTCTTATGTAAGTCCCATCGGAGCATTTGCTACATTTAATCATGTAGATCAAATTCAATTTTTAATCAAAAATATTTAGAAATGTATACTCAATTTAAGTTACCAAGATTTGAAAACCAGGCTACAGTGCATCTGAACTCCATGCTATGACACTGAAAGGGCAAACATTAAAGCACCAAAGTTTTCCACATTCCTTGTCTCACTTTGCTGAAGAATACAAGACTTCTTTCTCAAGTCCCCCAAATATTCTTGGTAGCTGTTTGTTTTTTGAGCCAGTTTTCATCACACGGTCGGTTTTCATTATTTTTTTATTAGACCAGAGAAGAAAAAAAGCATCCTGCCACACAAGTACAAAACTTGAAATCTAATCTAATTTCATCTAAATGTATGGGAACTACAATCTTATATATTTTTTTAACTCATAAATATTATTTGTTGTTGTGTTGGTGGTAGCAGAAGCAGCAGCAGTAGTAGTCGTAGTAGCGGTAGTAGTAGTAATAATAGTAGCGGTTGTGCATTTTTAGCATTACTGTGTAGTTAATCCCTTCTGGGATATTATCTCAGAGGAGACAGAGATCAATTACTCCAAGGTTTCACTTTTCTGTTGATGCTGCAGTTTATTACTCCTGCATCTTAGTATCAGAGGAAGCCTCACATCCAGATCAAGGCACAGTCAAGGCACGGTTTAATAGTATTTGAACCACACCTGGTGTTCTATAGTTACAATGGGAAACAATTCAAGCTGTCTAATTCCACTTGCACATTTTAGAGCATTCATTTTCGTTATTTGTTATGTTGTTATCATCAGTTGTTGAGTCTTGAATACCCTACTTTTAGGGTGCGGTAGTATATACTGTATAAGTTCATAGGGGTTGGGCAAAGACACTGAAAGTAAAACACTTTTTCTGCTTGAAATGAAATTCCAGTAAGTGCTGGTAAAGTTTTATTATTCTTCCGGTTGTTTATTTATTTAGAGACAATATAAGTAATACGAATAAAAACATTTCCTACAAAGAAACAGGGAATAAAGAAGCATGGACTATCCCAGTTGCAGAGCACCTTTAGTTTGAAGGTATTTCCAGTTTTTGTTCAAAGCTGGATTCAAATCTGTTACCAAATGGCTCAGAGATCCAGTAGCATGAATGTGTGAAATACTTGCTGAAACTCACTACACTGGTATTAATGTTGTTTTCTCAGGCAACTATTTTCACTATTTTGGGCATCAGCTTTTGGTAAATGACTTCCAACAGCATCCAACTGTATAGTTTTAAAAAACACCATAGTCATTGTATGATGCATGTCTACAGCACTATATTAACATGGCAAAATTGGACTTTTCTTAATAAACTTCAGATAAGATTTATTGTCAAAATGGAATATATATATATATATATATATATATATATATATATATATATATATATATATATATATATATATATAGTACTGTGCAAAAGTTTTAGGCAGGTGTGAAAAATGCTGTAAAGTAAGAATGCTTTCAAAAATAGACATGTTAATAGATTATATTTATCAATTAACTAAATGCAAAGTGAGTGAACAGAAGAAAAATCTAAATCAAATCCATATTTGGTGTGACCACCCTTTGCCTTCAAAACAGCATCAAGCATCAATTCTTCTTGGTACACTTGCACACAGTTTTTGAAGGAACTCGGCAGGTAGGTTGGCCCAAACATCTTGGAGAACTAACCACAGTTCTTCTGTGGATTTAGGCAGCCTCAGTTGCTTCTCTCTCTTCATGTAATCCCAGACAGACTCGATGATGTTGAGATCAGGGCTCTGTGGGGCCATACCATCACTTCCAGGACTCCTTGTTCTTCTTTACGCTGAAGATAGTTCTTAATGACTTTCGCTGTATGTTTGGGGTCGTTGTCATGCTGCAGAATGAATTTGGGGCCAATCAGATGCCTCCCTGATGGTATTGCATGATGGATAAGTATCTGCCTGTACTTCTCAGCATTGAGGAGACCATTAATTCTGACCAAATCCCCAACTCCATTTGCAGAAATGCAGCCCCAAACTTGCAAGGAACCTCCACCATGCTTCACTGTTGCCTGCAGACACTCATTCGTACGCTCTCCAGCCCTTCGGTGAACAAACTGCCTTCTGCTACAGCCAAATATTTCAAATTTTGACTCATCAGTCCAGAGCACCTGCTGCCATTTTTCTGTACCCCAGTTCCTGTGTTTTCGTGCATAGTTGAGTCGCTTGGCCTTGTTTCCATGTCGGAGGTATGGCTTTTGGCCGCAAGTCTTCCATGAAGGCCACTTCTGACCAGACTTCTCCGGACAGTAGATGGGTGTACCAGGGTCCCACTGTTTTCTGCCAGTTCTGAGCTGATGGCACTGCTGGACATCTTCCGATTGCGAAGGGAAGTAAGCATGATGTGTCTTTCATCTGCTGCAGTAAGTTTCCTTGGCCGACCACCGCGTCTACGGTCCTCAACATTGCCCGTTTCTTTGTGCTTCTTCAAAAGAGCTTGGACAGTACATCTGGAAACCCCTGTCTGCCTTGAAATTTCTGCCTGGGAGAGACCTTGCTGATGCAGTATAACTACCTTGTGTCTTGTTGCTGTGCTCAGTCTTGCCATGGTGTATGACTTTGACAGTAAACTGTCTTCAGCAACCTCACCTTGTTAGCTGAGTTTGGCTGTTCCTCACCCAGTTTTATTCCTCCTACACAGCTGTTTCTGTTTCAGTTAATGATTGTGTTTCAACCTACATATTGAATTGATGATCATTAGCACCTGTTTGGTATAATTGTTTAATCATACACCTGACTATATGCCTACAAAATCCCTGACTTTGTGCAAGTGTACCTAGAAGAATTGATGCTGTTTTGAAGGCAAAGGGTTGTCACACCAAATATGGATTTGATTTAGATTTTTCTTCTGTTCACTCACTTTGCATTTAGTTAATTGATAAATATAATCTATTAACATGTCTATTTTTGAAAGCATTCTTACTTTACAGCATTTTTTCACACCTGCCTAAAACTTTTGCACAGTACTGTATATATATATATATATATAATTGTCAATAATTAGCAACAAATGGGTTTCATATGAAATATGTTCATTGCCCAAATACTTTTGTCAAAGTATGAAATTAGTTTTTGCACGTTCTTTTTGATTGTATGCATGTTATGTAATAAGGTGTTGTTATATTATAAAGCTGAATCTCTACTTTAATTTATATCTTTCAAAATAACAATTATAAATTATATAAATCACTTTCTTTGTGATTTTTCGCATTTTTTAACCTGCTCAAATACTTTTGTCTGCGACTGTGTGTGTATATATATATTGTAGTCAAAAGTTTACATACCCCAATGGAAATTTATAATTTCTAGAAATTTCTCAAAAACAAAGAATTATAGGAAAAATCTTTTGTAGCAAAAGTTTTGCTTTTGTGGATGAGGAAAAAAAGTTACAAGAAATAAATGTTTACAATGATTTATTTCAGCATTTTTTTTTGGTGCAAAACTCCAAAAATGCTAATTCAAAAGTATTCATACCCTGACCAGGTAAATGAAATTAATATCTTGTTGAGGCACCTTTAGCAATAATAACCTCTTTTAAATGATTAGGATATTTGTCAATTAGCTTTTGCCATGATTCTTTAATGATTTTTGACCTTTCTTCAACACAGACTTGTTCCAGTTCATTCAAATTCCGAGGACTCCTCTTGTGCACAGCCTTCTTCAGCTCATACCAAAGATTCTCAATCGGATTTAGAGTGGGACTTTGACTAGGCCATCCCAGAGCCTTGATTTTATTCTTTAACCATTCTGAAGTAGATTTTGATGTGTGCTTTGGATCGTTTTTGTGTTGGAACGTCCAGTTACTCTTTAAACCAAGTTTTGTAGTGGAGGGTTTCAGATGATTGGCCAATATCTTTGATTGGCCAATATAGTATGCTATGGAATCCATTTTACCATGCATTGGAACTACACTCCTGTGCCATTAAAAGAAAGAAGGAATTTACCACCTCCATGCTTGACAGTAGGTATGGTGTTCTTTTCTTTGTTATTAACCTTCCTCACAATTCTTCTACTTGTTCTTGGTGAAAGAACCTTCTTTCTTCCAGACAGAGGGAGCATTGTGACAGTACCATGATTCTTGTACTTCATGACAATAGAAACAACAGCTGAAACTGGGATACTCAAATGCTTGGAAATCTTCTTGTAATTTTCTGCCTAAGGTCTTCAGATAGCTCTTTACTTGTTCCCATATTGACGTATTGGTAATGACAGCAATCATCCTATGCCTAACCCTTTTATACTCTCAAGAATGTTCACCTACATTCCAGCATTTCCAATTAGGTTCTGCATTATCATATTGAAAGTTCTACCTTGTAACAATACTATCATAGCAAGAGTATGAATACTTTTGAATTAGCATTTTTGTAGTTTTGCAAAAACAAATTGCTGAGTTTAGTTTCACTGGAGCCGGATCATAAAGTTCATAAAATAGTGCTGTATGCACAGTAGCAAGGCAAATTGACCAATGAAAATCAACTACGTCAACGTATTTCAGTTGCTGTATTTCAAATTGTTATTTTTTATTATCGTTTGAACTCCATAGTATACTAAAGAAAAAAGGAAATGAAGACAGAACACTATTTCAGAGTAGCTTTTTTTTAAACAGCCCCAGAGCCAAAGACTGGAAGTTTACCCGCCGAGTGACCGCTGAGCAGAGTGGAAAAAAGGCCAAAATTAACAACAATTAACTCCTGCAGATTAAGATGTTAAAATACGTATGTTGTATTATGTTCCATTTATTGTTGTTACACTCTGTGCAGTTATCAATGAGGTTATGTGCAATAAGTACTTGTCATGAGCGCGTTTTAACATTATTTTAGTTGCTGTAACGTAGGTAGTTTTTATTATTGTCTTTTGATACCGTACATACATGCCAACAGTCCCTATATGGTCGGGGCAATATCCTAGCAAATGTCACGCGTCCTGATGAATAGGAAGAAAGTCCCGATATTTACCCATATAAAAAAATCATCTATTCTGCTCAGTATAGTTAGTGAAAAACACACGCTGTGCTCGTGCTCTTCGTGCGGCTGACACATCTGCTGATCACTAACTTAAAGGTAAGAACGCTTTATTATGTCTATTTTTACTGTCATGATGGTCGTGCAGTGATGAGTTGGGGGATACTATACGATAATACATATGATCAGCGTCCCGCTGAACAGTTTCCAAATGTTGGCAAGTATGACCGTATCCATAAAAAAATAACTGCATTTATCCTGCATGATGGCAGATTTGGCAAATGTGTGATTCCTAAAGATTTTTTAGCAGTTGATTTGGTATAATAAATAAGTAACTCAGTGATCATCTTAACTGTTTAAATTGTGTACTACAGATGTATCAAGGCTTGCCATGATGTTTTGTTGTTTGTCTATTTTATCCCCCCAGGCTCAAGAGCCAGCTGCCATATATATGTGTGTGTGTGTTAAACATGTAAATTATTCAGATGTTTTTACTGCTGCTTAACCTCACTAATAAACTGACATTATGATGGAAACAGTTCAATAGTTTGTTTCGTCTTACAAAGTATTAAGAATTCAACGAATTTTAGATAATTCTGCATTGAAACACTCAACGTTCAAGCGTTTATACAGTAAGAATCTCGCTTTTTAAATTGATTCGTCTTAAAAAGTTTATTTCTGTAAAGTCGGGCATTCTAATTGTTTGTATTTCTGTGGAAGAAACTAGGTGGTTTGATTATGCTGTCTGTCCCCACAACTCATGAAGCCCAGTTGACAAGAGAGCGAGCGAATCTGCGATCTGCTGCTCTCGCCTATCTCCATGGGATTCCGGCTGGAGCTGTGACTGAAGAGAAAACTGCCACTGCTGCCTGGGAATTTTAAAACGTGAATGGGGTTTTTGTTTCCCCGTTTGAACCTACGGAATTTAACAGAAGGGAGCAGCATGACTGTGGGGTAAAGTGGACGGACAGCTAACGGGACGAAATAATGAGAAAAGAGGGGTAGTAGCGAGAATTTACCCCCCCCCCCCCAATATGTAACGGGGGGGACATAGACATTCATTGCCCATTGTTGTGTGTGTACGTTAGCTGGCGACCAAACACTGAGACTGCGACGAAACAAATGTTTATTTATTTATCACATTTTAAAAAAATCCTGGTGAAGACAGAGTAGATTGGAAAATTAATTTGTAAGCGCATTGTCTGTGAGATAAGGGCTAGTTACAGCTAATGTAATGAATCAAACCTCGTAGTACCACGACAAAACGAAGTGGAGCCTAGGTTGAAACAGCTGAGGGCTTAAGAAGTGTGCAAGTGGGTTATCATCATTTTGACTGTTGTCTGGATATTAGATAGCGCTGATTTTTGCTATATCGTGTGTGGTTTCATAATTTATTGAATCAATTAAATAAATAAACAGCGCTGTACACGCTAGTTTCCATACCGAACTTCCGAAGTACCGATGATGGTGGTAAAGCAAACTGGAGCCCTGGAATAAAACAAAAAACAACTAAACCGAGAAAGGATTAGGTGTAAAACCGAAAGGAACCAAATGTTTGCATAGTTGTTTGGATTCTATTATTAATACTGTGATTGTGATCAATATTTATTTAAAATATATATATATAATAACTGGTGGATTCTCCAGGAATGGACTCCTTGCCAGTACCTGGGATGTATCACCACGGAGGTATCTCCGGGATGGAAACGGACTCGATCGCGGGCGACGTGGGTTCTTTGCACGGGGGAATGATGTCCCTGGATCCGTTGGTGGATCGGATCTTAATGGAATCGGTGTGCCAACAGCAGGGATGGGTGCGGGTATACGGTAAGAAACTATGATACAGTATTTTTCTTTTGTGATTATGATTGGGGATGAGATCGCTCGGAAATAGACTGCTTATTCTGTCCTGTGTTTACCTAACAACTTAAACACAGGTGTTTATTTGCACAGCCACAGGGTAGATGCATTTAAATAGTTTTGCATTGTGAATGACACTTGTCATCATCATACATTACACATTGGTTCACCAGCATGTTTTGTACAACAACAAAACAAGTGATCTGTGTAGGTTCACAGATTTCTTGCAGTTTGTTTACTGTATCACAGTTAAGCTGTTTTTGAGATGTAAATAGCAGTGTATTAACATCATTAGCGCCAGTGCATCTACAGCATTTTCTGTTAAATTATTCAACCTCAGCGGCTTGGTAGCACAGCATAATCTCTTTAATCAACATCACAAAGCCACTACACAACTGGCACCTTTTCGGGTAGTCTCAAAAAGAGAGGCTGAGCTGCGAGAGTGAGCTTCTCTTTCACCCTCTTAAGAGTGTGGTCCCTCCAGATATTACACATGGATAAATACAAAAGGATTCCGTGCATTAATCCTGCCAGCCCAGCACTTTGTTCATAAGTGTCACATTTCATAAACAGCACATCTGCCATTTAAAGCTGATATATAGACAGCACTGGGGATCCACCGTTGATATATTCACTTAGGCTAGAGTGCAGTGAATATTGATCTCTTTTTGTTATGGATTAAGGCCCACAAGAGTCCTTTTCTTCGAGCTCTGCAGTAAATCTAAAAACACAGATTTCTTACCCAATGAGCCTCAATTGACTTCCATTTATCCCCTCCAAAGCAAGCCTCCAGTGTATTGTGCTTTCAGATGGTTTAAAAGTAACCAATACTGGGGAAATGGAGCAAGAACTCTTGTAGAAATCTAACCCCTATACTAGATTTTGAGTACAGACGCTTTGTAACGGTTTACCATAGGTGTATATTGGTGGTACAGTATGGGAGTTAAGCTCTTGGTTCGGTGAGTTATGATGACCATTACATTTCTTTCCAAAAGTGCAAATCTGCAGTACAGGAAGAAGAAGAATATGGAGTAAAAGCAGGTAAAGCATGTAGCCAATCGGGGATGTGAGATACAGAACAGTGTACAGTTGAAGAAGGAGCTGTTCAAGATCTTTCACCCTACTTCTACAGAACGTTAAGAGGGATTCTTTCTGCACAGCTGAAGGGTCCTAACAGTTGTGCCTGGGTGAAAGTGCCACAGCATGTTAGTGTCTGCTGCTTGTATGATGGTAATTTGGCTCATTCTCACCACTGGTGGTAAAGCCACGGTCCTAACTACTGTAATGGATGTCAGTTTCCCCCTCACTGAGCACCCCACATGTGGAGCTGGAAGTGCCGATACATAAGCTGCAGTAAACCACTCCATTTATAATGGTAGCATTGATGATTTACCTAACATGTGAACAGCCTTACTATTGACTTGAGTTTATTCTTTATTTTGCTGCCTAGATGGTAACTTTTAATACTGCATTAGTACTACCTACAGGGTGGGGTGAAGTATGGTAACATGTTTAGATTATATTAGAGTTAATGATTTTAGTTTCATACAAATCTATCATCACATTTAAAAAAAAAAAAAATCTTATTGTATTTTTAAACATTTTCTTGGCTGACTCAGATAGGCATATGCTTTGAGGCTTGCTGTCACAAGTTTTGTTTTAAACTTTGTTGCATTTTTTCTTAAAGCAGGAGCTAAGAAATGTGAAAAGTGCTATATGGCAGATCTCCATAATGCAACTGATAGCAACATATTGATTTCAAGAATCAATTTGCTGTTTTGAGTCTCTGAATACCTTAACAGACTTCTTTCAATCCCATGTTCCTCCACAGTATATACATGGGCAGGGGGACTAGTATAAAGTGCTTAACACTTTTAAATGGATCAATTTCCCATCTATGCTTTTCTTCTATGCAGTCCATGTCTTTTGATAAAATATGACTATCCTACTGTATTCTTTGCTGATGTGTTTATTGTGGGTGTCACCCGCCTTTTGGAAGAGATATTTAAAATGAAATAAAGAAAAATGGGTTGGCTTGGGTTGGGGGTTGGGGGCAGGAAATGCAAAGATAAAATTGAAAGAGCAAAGGAAACTCGGTGTCAGACCAAATAACCCCAAAACAAGAAGTTAACAGAGGACGGGGGCAGGAAGACAGATAGTGGGATAGGGCCTGGCAGGATAAATAGTGTTTGCTTGTCCGCTGAAGTGGACAGTTGGATTTCCACTTAGATTTCAGTTGCTGTGATTCACAGTATGTGTGTCATTTTCTGTAAGGATTTGCAGTAATTATCTGCTGGGTTAGCGCAGAAGAACACTGGCACTAGCATACTTTCTGTAGAGCTGGTAATTTCATCCAGTGTTAGTCAGAATGGGAAGCTTAGGGAGCCCTGAAGGGTTTTCAAAAGTCTCCTTTTGCTTCTGACAGTCTAAAGCAATTTGTTTTAGTCAGAGCAGCATTAAACTCAGTATAAAGGTGTGCAAGCAGCTCACCTTCTTAACCGTAAAGGTATTTTAGTAGAAAGCGGCTAATGGAGTCCACATTAGTCTTTATGCGGGTGGTTGTCGCCTCAGGCTGTCACGGTACGTGCATTTTGAGATTGATCCCTGAGTCACTTTCCATTTTTTTCATTTCCACCTAAATATGGTCCTAAAATGTTTAGAAACTGATGTCTCCACCCCCATACCCACCCACCTATCTATCCATAGATCTGTGTGCTGATTTGAAACCCTGGCACAGCACAGTGAAAGGACAAGGTCCCAGAGGACAGACAGAAGCGGATGTGAAATAAGCTGTGTTAAAATAGAACTATACTGCGAGTTCGAAGCATGGGAAAATAAAATAATAATTTAGAGCAGGAGCGGGTATGATGCTGCTGGGCCTTCGCCAATGTTGTGTCCAGCTTTTCCATTCCTAAGTGTCTAAGCTCTAGTGACAGCTGTCCCCAGTACAATATGTCATGGCTTGGGTCTTAAATATAGAGCAGTTTAAGATTAGCATTTCAATTTTTTTAATTTGACATTTACAAGCTTCCTCGTTGAAGTTCAATTGTAACCTACTGTAGTTCTTTTTTTGAAAAAGCAGATGCTACATGAAATGACTAATTTGAACTGCATGCCTTCAGTTATTCTTTGTTTTTTGTAAATGTAAAAGGGAAATAGATTCACATTTCTAATTCATACCTAAGCTGTGATTTTTGCTGAAGCCATTGTGTTTGGTAATGCTGCTTCCTAAAATTGACAATATACTGTCAATAATAGAATAAATTCATTTCAGTTTGGTAATTGCCATATTGTTCACAGAGAAATAATAATAATAATAATAATAATAATAATAATAATAATAATAATAATAATAATAAAATAAACTGTTCAATTACAGTTGGTAGCAGCAAGTTAGAACCTGGTCAAATAAATCTATCACAATGTAGACAACATTCATATAATATTAATGTTAGCGTTTCAATAGGATACCAATTTTTAATACCTACAATAAAAGGGCTGTGGCTGCTGTGTAAGGACTTGAGGGTTATTTGTGCTGGCAGGCACTGTTTGCCACATCTTTTAAGGGGGAAACAAGATGAAGATCTTTTCTGGGAAGTAGAGCTTTCTGAAATGTTTCTGTAGATCCCAGGATGATTATGTGCAATGAATAGTATGATTGTACTGGGACAGCAGCAAGGCTGTTTGTCAGGGCAGGAGAAAGGATGTTCGACGCCTTCTCAGAGTGACTCGGTCTGGTAGTGATGTAACCTGTCTTTTTTTTTTTTTTTTTTGTGAATGAGCTCAGTGGTTGTGTTCTCCAGCTCGGCAGGACACTCAAGTTCGTCATTGCATTCCTATTTGGGATGATCTGCTAAAATACCTCCCCTGGGTTATGTTTTCAAAACCAATACAATAATGATTGCTTTAACTGTAAGCTACTTCTTTTACATTGTTTTTATACATTCATTTTTACTGTTTTTGCTTCAAACATTCTGGATGCACAGTACAATAAGCAATAAAAACTGCTAAAACAAGTGTTAAACTTGTAAGTGAAATTATTATTTTATTATTATTATTTATTTCTTAGCAGACGCCCTTATCCAGGGCGACTTACAAGATATCACATTATTTTTCACATTGAAATCTGAACAGTGCAGGTTTGACTCACTGTTCCTGTTTTTGTGACCATAAAATATCACAGAAAACCAGATGTATTGCCGTTTCAATGCCTTTATTTTGAAATGAAGTGTTGGGTGTAATTAAACTTTTATTCACATGGCTAGTGTGAATCTCGTATCACAGAGAGTCAATTATACAGTGCTAATAGATAAGCAGTTGTAATTACACTTTAGTATTTAATTATAATATATGTTTTTCTAATTTAACCAATTAGTGAAGTCATGATTTTGAGAAGAGAAGCAAAGTATTTGCCAACTCATTTCCAAGGGAAAGATAATTGTATATGAGTTCATCTGCTTTACCTCAGAGCTGACTGTTCGTATTTACAACTGAAAGAAACCTGTGTTTGTTTTATAGACAATTTGTTTAATACTGTGATATTGTTTTATCCCTGTAGATGAACAGTTTATTGTTAGTGGAGTTATCCCAAAGGTGTGTTACCAGGTTTACATGGTGTCTAATTATTTTCTAGGGTATGTAGATGTTTTATAGCCTGTAAAGTAAGAAATATATATATATATATATATATATATATATATATATATATATATATATATATATATATATATATATTAGCTCAAAGAGCCAGCTGCCCAACGTTTCGATATGTTGCACATATCTTTCTCAAGGGAGCCTGTGTTTGAATCAAAACATTGGAGGTATGTATAGGTTTTTGACGGCATGACAACTACTTGTTGTTGTTTATATTCAAATCCATGATTTATTCTTACATGATGTAATGCTGTTCTATATATTGTGACATCATTTTTACTTCTATCTTTGAATCTGTATTAATTCTAATTAACATTACTTTATATAAATTTATATTTTTATTATATCATGCAATGCTGGCTCTGAGGATCAGTCTAGATTTGGCCTCCCCAGCACATCAGCATGCACAACTTTTGAACGAATATATATATATATATATATATATATATATATATATATATATATATATATATATACATATATTACAGTTTGGGGTCACTTACAAATTTCCTTGTTTTCCATGAAAACATACATTAAATGAGTCTGAATAGGCAATATAACAAAATGAATAGGAAATATAGTCATTGACAAGGTTAGAAATAATGATTTTTAATGGAAATAATAATTGTGTCCTTCAAACTTTGCTTTCGTCAAAGAATCCTCCATTTGCAGCAATAACAGCCTTGCAGACCTTTGGCATTCTAGTTGTCAATTTGTTGAGGTAATCTGAAAAGATTTCACCCCATGCTTCCTGAAGCACCTCCCACAAGTTGGATTGGCTTGATGGGCACTTCTTACATACCATACGGTCAAGCTGCTCCCACAACAGCTCAATAGGGTTGAGATCCGGTGACTGTGCTGGCCACTCCATTATCGACAGAATACCAGCTGACTGCTTCTTCCCTAAATAGTTCTTGCATAGTTTGGAGCTGTGCTTTGGGTCATTGTCCTGTTGTAGGAGGAAATTGGCTCCAATCAAGCGCCTTCCACAGGGTATGGCATGGCGTTGCAAAATGGAGTGATAGCCTTCCTTGTACAAATCTCCCACTTTACCACCACCAAACCACCCCCAGACCATCACATTGCCTCCACCATGCTTGACAGATGGCGTCAAGCACTCCTCCAGCATCTTTTCATTTGGTCTGCGTCTCACGAATGTTCTTCTTTGTGATCTGAACACCTCAAACTTAGATTCGTCTGTCCATAACACTTTTTCCAATCTTCCTCTGTCCAGTGTCTGTGTTCTTTTGCCCATCTTAATCTTTTCTTTTTATTGGCCAGTCTGAGATATGGCTTTTTCTTTGCAACTCTGCCTGGAAGGCCAGCATCCCGAGTCGCCTCTTCACTGTTGGCGTTGAGACTGGTGTTTTATGGGTACTATTTAATGAAGCTGCCAGTTGAGGACCTGTGAGGCGTCTGTTTCTCAAACTAGACACTCTAATGTATTTGTCCTCTTGCTCAGTTATGCACTGCGGCCTCCCACTCCTCTTTCTATTCTGGTTAGAGCCAGTTTGCTGTTCTGTGAAGGGAGTAGTACACAGCGTTGTACGAGATCTTCAGTTTCTTGGCAATTTCTGCATGGAATAGCCTTCATTTCTCAGAACAAGAATAGACTGACGAGTTTCAGAAGAAAGTTCTTTGTTTCTGGCCATTTTGAGCCTGTAATCGAACCCACAATTGCTGATGCTCCAGATACTCAACTAGTCTAAAGAAGGCCAGTTTTATTGCTTCTTTAATCAGCACAATAGTTTTCAGCTGTGCTAACATAATTGCAAAAGGGTTTTCTAATGATCAATTAGCCTTTTAAAATGATAAACTTGGATTAGCAAACACATTGGGCCTCTGTACGCCTATGTAGATATTCCATTACAAATCAGCCGTTTCCAGCTACAATAGTCATTTATAACATTAACAATGTCTACACTGTATTTCTGATCAATTTGATGTTATTTTAATGGACAAAAAATTTACTTTTCTTTCGAAAACAAGGAAATTTCTAAGTGACCCCAAACTTTTGAACGGTAGTGTGTGTGTGTATATATATATATATATATATATATATATATATATATATATATTTAATTTTTTTTATGTTATAGGGCTGTCAATCGATTTTTGATCTGTTAATTTTTGAGCATTAGTTGATTAATCGGTAGATTAATCCGTGCAGACTTTTAATAAAGGTAACGATATTAAGAAAGTTCTTCTTGAAAATTGATTCGTAACCAAATCGACTACAATGTCTCCGTTGTCTTATGACATTTTTTTTTTAATTGTAAAAAGTAAACTGAAATTTTACTTTGAAGTTCTCAATAGAATTCTCACCCTACTATATTTATGTCCCACCTCTGCTCACAAATGATTGGACAGCTGTAAAACCTGGGCAGATCTTTTCACTTTCCCATTGGTTAAACTCCCAATTATGTCCTTCCTCTGCTCACTCACGATTGGACACCTGTATAACAAGGGGCAGATCTTTGACTCTCCCATTGGTTAAACCTACTAAAGACCTTCAACAGATTATGTCCTGCATCCACTCACTTATGATTGGACTGTCGTGGAGAAAATGCAGATCTTCTATTGGTTGATTTTATTTTGTATACAAAAATATAATTATGCACAATTAAATTGTAAAAAAAATGAATCTGCAATCGACTCTTTAGTTGATTTTGGTTTAGTTTTCAAATATGATGATGTTAGCAGCCCCAAGAAACATGTTATTGGTCTTAGTCTGAATAACATAACGTACAGTTTTGGTCAAGGCACATCTGCATTAATTAAAGTTCTTTGAGAGGGACTTTTGTCCAGTCCTGAAAGCATGGAGACTGGTATAGGCCAACATGGGCGAGAGGGCTGCTCTATAGAGCTATAAAACTTTAAAGAAATTTAAGAAAATATATTTTAAAAAGTACAAATGTGGTCTTGTCAATTGCACACAAATAAAAAACTTGAAAGCTTATGTGAACACATATTTTAACATATTTATAGACACAGGACGGTTTGGTGTACCTAAATGTAGCATTTTGTCATAATCGTGATTTTTCATCTGCTGTAGTGTAATATGGCGATCATCAACCAGTCTTCCAAAATGGATTGTAAAGTACTCTACCTGTGTATCAAACATGATAGTAGTGTATACATCTATGGCCAAAGGCTTTGCATCACCCTATATAATTACATTCTGCTTCATAAAGTCCAACTAAACCTGCTGAATATTATACTCCTGCTTTTTAGTTTTCGATATACTTGAAAAACTGACAAAAATCTGACATTTTGAAATCTAGCATGAAATACTGTACTATTGTTACGGCTTCTGGTAGACACTTGCATTTTGCATCATTTTGTAGTTTCTTTAATTACATGATGTTCATATAGTAATTTTTTTTTGCTTTAATTATGTCTCAATTCTAGGTGATGCAAAAGTTTGGGCCATACAGTAATTTGGAGAACTTGCGCTAAATCACAACTGTAGTTGAGGGCTATTTCCAATGTGCTTACCATGGGGATTTGCCACCTCGCCTCATCAGCAGAGAGCTTCACAGATAAGCATATCAGTTTGACGCTGCGCGTCAGCTGAAGTTATGGGCCTATTCATTTACTGAACATCATACAAGCATAAACACACCAGTGCCTTTTCCAAACAACCAGCAAAAGGGAATTCATTGTGGGCCTTCGGTGCTCTGGATTCCCTCCAGCTCCCAAGCGGGTGTCCTTAGAAGCCCCCGTCTAGTTAATAAGGTTTGACTCCTGAAAGCTAACTACTGCATGCATACAATTAGATAGTAATTGCATGTGCATCCACATCTCTAGCAGTGTGTGCAAATATGCATCCTGTAATTTGTAGTCCATGGGTAGCACCCCAGAAAATACAATTATTATAAGGTTCTGCTTCAGGGAAGTATTCATAAAGCATTAGCTGGCAGGTAAACACATTGTGAATACTGTATAGGCTTCCACAATATGCTGGATACTGGAAGCTACACTATACAGTACAGTAGATGGTAGTCCTGGTTCAGTAATTGGAACCTGCAGCTTGAGGGCTTGTTAAAATCCATTTTAAAACCTGTTGACAGAGGTGTGGGGAGACCCCATCCTTTCCACTTAAATAGTAGTTGTTGGTGTGGGTTCCTCCAAAGCTGGGAATAGGGTTACGAAAAGCTTATTGAGCTGTCCTGTAAATGTGTTTATGTTGGAGGAGGTTGAAAGAGCCTCTCCGATCAAACAGCATTGATGCCACAAAGTTGTTTAGCAGGTACTGCAGAGCACGTCCATGCTAGTAAGCTATATGGTGTACATTAGGTATTGAAAGGCTATCATAGGTGGCAGGGTCACAGTCAAAGGTTTGAAAAACATGAAAGGCATGTAAAGACTTTCTTTTGCTGACATTACTAATGCATCTTGACTGTTTCACATCTTAACCTGGGATTCCTGTTGTAAAATTGATCAAAGGGGGTATAATTTTATGCCACATTTTCTGCATAGCTTTTGTAGAGGCTAGCAACGTGATTAATTGAATAAACACTGGTTTATTTTATAAACAGACCACGCTGCATCCATCTTTATAGGTTGTTTTTGTATAGGTGTCTTTGCTTACATAGCTTGCCTTCTGGCAATGGTAAAGATGGAAAGGGTGACAGGCCAGCCTTGTACAACCTGAATTCCTGCTAATTAGGCTGTGTGCGTCACAGAGGGGCAAACCTCTATCCCACAAAGGCTGTTACGGACATGTTGCTTTTAAAGCTAGGTGTTTAAATCCGAGAGCATGCCAGCACAAATACATTGAGTGGTAACTTGAGATCAAAATGTGTGGTGTGTGGGGGATATGGAACTGGTTGTGACATGTAACCCCTGTAATTGACCTCAGTGTTTTAAAACTTTCATGCTGGCGACTTACTTCAGATCCTTTTATATTTGCATACAGGGTGTTGCTGTAGCATTTTCCTTGACGTTTGTTTTCTGACCACCAGATTTCAATTTACAGGGACTGCTGTCTGGGCTTAAACTAGGTCTTATTGCCTTTTGTGAAGGCTAGTGTCAGAGGCAATGACATTTTCACTGTTCAGCACAGGCTGTGAAAATCGGTTACATACAGTTTTTGATGTTAAGTATGTAAGCACAGAAGTACTGTCATTTATTTTAAAATCACGAAGAACATTGCTGTTATGAATGATTACCCCCTATGTTTAGAGGACACAATAAGAAACTGGATGGTGCACTGTTGTATGATGAAACATTTTTACATATAAATATAAATAAAGCAAAACAGTAAAAGTATAAATTCAACAGTCGCTGTTTTTAGAGAATCACACTAAATACATCCAAGCAGTGGGTCTACAGTGAAAGATGCTGGCTGTCCACATTCAATGCCTCCTGGCTTCATATAAATCACTAGAGACCAGACTTTTTTGTCCTTAATTTGATTGTAGTAAAGGGTTTGTTAAAATCCTTTGGCAAGTGGAGCCTTAATTAGAATCTTAATTTTCAAATTTCAAAGGCCTGAACAACATGAACTTTGCATCTCCTCTGAATGCCTGAACCATTGCCAGTCCCCAGTTTTAATTCTCTCTCTCTCTCTTTCTCTCTCTCTCTTTATTTGATAAGGACAGGACACAGCAGTTGTTATGGATGTCCTGGCGCTGTTGGAATGTCTGGGTGTCTCAAACGAGCCTCTGGCAGGCTTCTCAGTCAGGGAGGGTCCAGTGTCTTTGACTGTAGACAATAGGGTATTCACTCCCATTCTTTCAGTGTCATCCGGAGAAATCAGAGAAACAGATTGTATCATGTGGCAAACAAGGATAAAGACAGGGAAGTGTTATTGTTAGGACGTTCAAGGCAATTCTGATGTGGTGCAGTTTGCTCCAAGAGAATATTGTTGGAGTCAATTGAAGATGAAAATATTCTTAAAAAATAGCTTTACCTGTTTTAAGTAGATACAGGTAAATGTACTGTGCACACATCACTGTGATTGATAAAATCCACTTCACTGCTTTGAAAATGTGCTAACAAAGAGAGCTTGTTCAAGCATTCCAAGGAGCTTTTAGGTTTATTTTGATTAATATTTCATGAGACAGCCATTGAAACAGTATTCTTTTTACATTTTAAAAACTATTAAACCTGGGACAGCACAAACATAAACAAAACAATCTCTTTCTTAATGAAATAGTGCCTTGGGGAGCTGAGTAAGTTTGTCTCTATGACTATGAAGAGATGGTTTTGTTAGCTTTAATGCAGATAGAAGTCAAAGAAGGGGAGGCAACCAACCTATCCAATGGCCATTCCTTCACACCTTTTTTTTAAAATGATATTTTCTTTCTCTTTGTGTTCTGAACTAGTTAAGAAAAGGAGGACAGTAGTTGAGCTGTGAATAATTTGAACCCCCCTCACAGTTTCTAATTAGGATCGAAGCTAAGTAGGTTGTCTCAGGATGTTTCCTTTTTTTGGAAAGCTTTTTTTCAGTCTTCAGTAGCCTCAGGGGAGAGGTCAAGGATGTTACTGTTCTTTCTTGTTGGAAAAGACCACAGATCACTGTTGATGGTTTCTTTGCTTCCTCAAAGCCTCCTGCCCCAGGCTTTACACATGGCTGAAACACTTAGCAAGAAGCAACAGTAGCTTGCTGACCTTCACAATTATGTGATCCTTAAAGTATGAGGTGTAAACAGTGTAGTAGCTTCCTAAAACATCAGGAATGGTCCTTTTGATCAAACTTTACTGCCATTGATCTGTTTACTATACAGTACTTAAGTTTGAAAAGTAAAACAAAGTCTTAGGATATTGGATCACAAACCAAACCCCTTTTCAGGTGATAGTGTTTACTTGTTTGGTTCAGTTAATACACAAACTGATTCATCTTCTGCAAACCCCGAGCTTGAGCTGTGGTTGAATTCATCCTTGGTACTGTAATGTCACTCTGTCCTCTAGGTCTCTGTTATTAAAACTTTTTTAATGACTGACCTTTCAAGCTAATGAGGCTGTACCGTACATGAGGTAAAATTCTGCACAGTCATACAGATACGGTATCTTCCTTCATATACAATTTAAGCCATTTATCAAAAACAATAAATGCATACCATTAATCTACAGTATGCATTAGTTACAGTGGTTTTAAAGTGCCCGTTGTGCAGTAGTGGAAACATACCAATAATGGTTAGTGGATCTGTGGTAAAGGGGTTAACAGACCTTTTTAATGCAACTTCATCTTTATACAGTTTAAATGAGCCTCTCGCATAGAGATTGTTTATTTCCAGTTAATTCTCCAGCATGTCTACTTAAATCAGAAATCAACTGTTTATGATAATATGCACCTCCCTTTAAAACCAGCTAAATACATAGTGTCATTTATCTGTACACAGCTATGATGCTTTGCAGATGACATCTGTACACATTCCTCCACTCTCTGAGTTTTATTGTCCTCCACCTCTCTCTCTTTCTCCTTGTCCCCTTGCTGTCGATCTGCTTCCCTTTATATCTCTCATTCTCAAATATTGCAGATGACCGCTTAATTTATGAATTCTGTAGGAAGACTGCTTAGTGTTGAGTTTCCAGTGGACTAATTTTAGGCCCCCTTGGCTGCGATCAGGTTTCAAAGGTTAAGCAAATGGCTGCCAGGCTTTCAGGACTAAATAAGACCTGAGCTGGCGGGTGGTTTGGCAGTAGGGGCTCTGATTTTTAATTCTAGCAATGGCATGTGTTGCCCTAATAGGCTAGGGCATTTCTATCTGAGATATGAAAGAATACAAAAGGTATATAGTTGATTTGATAGGATGTATTTATTACATGTTTTCTGGATATGGGGCAGTTTGGTCCAGTTGAGATGAGACAACTTTATTCTCTACCCCATCAAAATCTCTCTAGTGATGTCCCAGGATTGGAACTGCTTTCCTGTCTATCTGTTTAGTAGGTCTACAGTATGTCGCAGCCTCTGTCTGCCAATGCCTGCCTGTAGTAAAGTTAGTTCAGAATACTTGCAGTACCTAACACGATAATTATTCCCAGGGCTTTTGTGATCCCATGCTAGGAACACCTACTGCACCAGAGCGTGAAGGCTGTAATGATTAGTCAGTTCCTTATCGGGGACCCCTCCTATCAGACTCCAATGAGCTAATTTCTTCCATTGTAATTTAATTCTATATCTTGTTTTTGTACACTAGTGGTCTTTTTTTTATTTTTTACCCTGGATAATGTACCAACCATAATGCCAATGAACATGAAATAGCAATAATAATTGTAGCGATAAGCTAATAATTATTTAACATTTTAATGTTTATAAATAATTAATGTTTAAATGCAAGCTTTGGAGCTGAATCCAGGCACTGACTCTTGTGATCCTTGATGGAAAGGCAAGTAGCTCATCACCATCAAATGTCAGTGTGCATTGCGCTTCCCTGCTGCGTTATGGGGCTTGACTTTGTTGTCTAAACAAGAACGCTGTTAATTAATAGAGAACAAACACTGGGAGGCTGGGATAAAAGCAACACTTTGATGTGAATGAAAATGCCTGTAGAAATTCAGAGATGGAGAGTGAGAGGGTGAGTTTCTCCTCCCTGTGCTAGGGATGCTTCTGCCCAGCAGCACTGTTCCATCACTCAACCCTGTGACTCCACTTAACATTCATGTGACTGCCTTTGTATCTGCTATCTGCGGCACACAAGCACCACCAGGCCCTTGACTTTAGTGCCTGTCTGTCTAGTATGTAACTCTGCAAACTAAGCAGCTTCCATCTTTGATAGCCATACTGTAGACCACTGGTCGAGCTACAAACAGTCAAGGTTGATTTTTTTTTTTTGTGTGCAATAAGGACTCCTTTCAAAAGTGTCAGTCTTCCCCCAGCAGCCAGCAGTCACTTCTGAACATGTGTACACTGATCAGTAGTAGACATTTGTCATTCCTTAAAGCTGTGATAACACTATGCTGATGGTTCAACTAGTTGGGAACCCACTATCTTTTCACCTACCCAATAGCTCCTTTGCATACAGTGTGTGTACAGTATCTGTATGTTAGTTCCTACTGTAATAAAGTGGCAGTACTTTAGTCGTGTACTATAAAAGAAACGCAGTAATACATTTGCAAATATCTATTTTTAGATGGCTCTAATTAGATTCCCAGATAAACATACTGCAGATAAGAGTTACGGGATTAACTACAGAACAACTGTAGTGTTTAATGTGTCTGGACAATTAGCATGCGGTACCAATTCATATACTGAGATTGATGGAAACGGATAAAGAGGTACTGATAAATGTATTTATAAACTGAACTAAATAGAGATTCATTGTGTGTTAAGAGATACAGATCGGATAACTCAGAATGCTATAGTAACAATAGTGCCCAGGTAAGAAGAAAAGACACTTTTACTAGATTACATTGAAGGAAGGAGATACTAAGTCAACAAATAAATTATGTTGTGTACAGATGTTACAGGGAAAAAAAACAAGAACAGTTGGTATATTAAATGAAAGGTCTTCAACTTGAAGCTCTTGAAGCTACTGGGTATTATAGGGTGATAAACAGGTTACATTCTATTGTTGGTGTTCACATATCATATATCATATGTAAGGCTTCTGTTTTTTGGGTTTTATTAATTGTATTTTTCGGTGCTTATTTTTAACTATTTTTCGAACTTTATGTAAATCGTTTTTTTTCGGGGCTTTCGTTTTTGATATACTGTATGAAATTAGTGTTTTTGGTTACTTTCCAAAATGCTTGAGCATTTTTTTTCTGAAAAAAAATGTATAATAGTAACTTGACAGTACTTGTACACTGCGTCTTAACTGTAATATAGCTTTAAATCCTGCTAACCTCCATCCTGGTTGTAATCTCGTTTTAAATCTCGCAAGCGGAGTCTCCAATAGAAATGTAGGAATGTGCTGTCACTCAGTAGTTGGGACGGGTTTAAAGTATTCAGAAAGAATCAATGATAGATGCAAGTCAGGAAGGTGGGACATTTCCCAGCTGCACTGGTAAACGTATTTATTATTCTTGTAGTAGGTTTTATTTTTTAATAGAAAAAGGGTAAAGTCAGCGTGAATTGATTAACCGGTTCCACAGTTTTACCGGTGTTTTCTGGTGTTTATTGGTTATCCATCGATTTCATTTATTTTGTATCGGGGGTGTTTTATCGTGTTATGTTTTATGTTTAATCATATGGCATATTTGCATTGTGTTACTACTTGCATTATAATAGCCAACTCCCTAAGCTTTCTAAATGGAAAGGAGTGTATGCTTTGGGTGAGTGCACAGCTGATGTATGCATTCCCTTTGGGAGGTGGACTACATTGGTTTAGTAATCCCCTCTGTATAGGAGGGAGCACTTACCAAAGCAGAAGACTTTAGCACCAGTGAAAAGTAATCACAACGTTTTGCTGAAAATTAATCAATCTCTCAAAACCTCTAGTAGACTGTAATTCTATAAGATTTTAAAACCTCAATTTTGAACATTTTTCACTGAAGCAAGTGCTTTGTTCTGGCCTAGTGTCTAGAGTCCTCAAGCCTGCTGTCCTGATTGCCTACCTGCCTGTCTATCTGTAGCAAAGGAGTCTTGGATGCGGGATGTGCCTTGAGAACAGAGGAAGTCCTCTTCCTGTTTTTGAACCAATTCCTGATGTTTCTAGTAATTTCTCAACCCAGATTAAACAGGAGTGTGGACAACAGGAAAGAGTCAGGCAATATCCTGGAGTGAATAGCATTGTGGGTGGGACAGTGAGACGGGGCGGGGATGATGGATTCAATCACATCACACACACACACACACACACACACACACACACACACACGCACACACGCAGCGTGTCCTAAAGGTGCAGCTGTGCTAGATAAATAGAAATGCACCTCAGTTTCAGTTTGCCAAACTAATCCTACAGCTCATGAGTGGGAAGAACTCTGAAAGGCAGTTTTTTGTTCATTGCGGTTGGAATGAAAAGCTTTTGCATTGCAGTCCGAGGGAATGCAGTATTCACTGCTTTGCTTTTAAATACCATTTATCTGTGCTGTTTTAATTATTGTATGCATTGTATTTATCATACATACTGCAGGGGGAAACACATTTTCTCACCTACACTATCATAGTGACAATTCTGTTTTCAGCATCTGGATTTTCTAATTAATGTTAATTAGACGTAAGCTAACGATTGCTGTTACCTAGCAACTCCTATTCTCACTGCTTTCGCCTCTTAACCCCTTAAAAGCTGTGTTGCTTCGCTACTGTTTAAAGAAAAACCTTAACAGCTTATTGTAATGTTCCCAATAATGGCTTGAACAATGAAACATACCTGTAGCCAGTATGGCTTCCTTATTTTCAGTGTTCAGGAAATATGTGTAATCTGAGTTTACATACATGATTGTTGTGTGGAGGCCTGGTGCTAAACTAAAAAGATCACTGACCTCAAGACTGCAGGATAAGCAGATCCAACCGGGTGTATTTTTTTAACCTGCATTGATTCAAGAAAGACCTTTGACTCAAGAAGCTGACCTCCAAGGCTTCATTATATGTTGATTTCTGATATATTATATGTCTACTGGATGATGGATTTGCAAGCAAACTCAGTGGTTGGAAATGTCCATCATCAATCAGTCTCATACAGTACCTTGTTTTTCTTTTCCATCTCCAGAGAATATATTTTGTCATGAGCAATAACTGATGACATAGTATTGATCAGTGTGTGTGTGTGTGTGTGTCAGTGGAATAGCTATCATTAAATATGTGCATGTTACTAGCTTATTGTCTAATCAATGGCTAGCAGAATTAGCCTGGTAGATTTACCTGACGTATTGGACAGTGTTCATGGTTTTTAATTGGATTACTTTGTGTGGCAGGTAACATTTGGAAAGCCATGGTTTTAATAGAAGCCACTTTTCAGCTGTTAAGAATAGATGTTTGTATTTCTTGGAGAAGGAGAATTTGTTCCAACAGTGGAATTCATCAATAACGTCTAATACTGAATAATAAAATATTCACTAAATTAGTAATATACTAATAACATTTCAACAAGAAGACTGTTCATGTCTTGTGTTATGCTACTGTATGCTTTTATACTGTAAAAAAATACAGGAACATATAACACTCACAAGAAAATGTAACAATTAATTAAATGAGTTTGCAAACCAAATTTGTAAAATATACCAGCTGTGCAATAGGCTGTTCTATCCGAAGCCCTTGTGTTTGGAAAAAGAACCATGGTGCTTTTTTCAAAACCACATTAAGATCAGTACCTGCTTTGCTTATCTGCTGTACCTGGCTGTCAACTACTGTAGGCTTAGAGGAGAAGTCATTCATTCTAGGATTTTTAAAGGAAATGCTGCATTATGATGCGGAAGAAACATACAAACAGGAACATCCATCTAAAAAGAAAAGCATTTCCATTATAAGATGGCAAGCAGTCAATACTGGCAATAAAGTAATTGTTGCTAAAAATCTTAAGCATTTTTTTTACCCCGGTGTAGTATGAAATGTCATGTTTTGAAATGAAAATACATGTGGGCTATAACATGTTTTTTTTTTAAACGGCACATTTGAGACCAATATAAAGAACATTTTATAGAACTGTTTTGTTAGCTACAATTACTTCAATATTTTCCTAGCTTCTAAACTATCCTTTGATGAATTGTATCTGTGGGTCAGTGACAGGGCCTTTTTTTCTCCCCATAGTGTACTGAATAGAAGTGTTTGTACTGTACAGAGTTTTAATAGTGTACCTCCAAGAAGCAAAGCCACAGTACGATCCACTGTAAAGCGGGGAGACGGGTGCATAGCTCCTTGGATTGGCGAGAGAAAAGAAAACCTTACCTCTCAGCTAGGACCTGAATTTAGATATAATACTGTATATATGTCTCAGCGATTTTGTATGTACTGCCCTGAGAAACTCTTCCACACATTGACCTGCTATATACCCAGTTCTCTACTCGACCTTATAGAAACACTATCAATACCCAATGAAATTCTAAAAGCTCACTGCTGCTTGAGTTCTGATGGTTACTTATCTTGTAAATAAATAGTTTTTATACTGTGTGTGTGATCAAGCATATAGACCTTCAATTCATGTGATAACCTGAAATAGGAATACCTCCAACCATGACGTCAAACAGCGGCTGAAAAAAAACACTCCTTGTATTGTGTACTCTATGCACAGCGAGTGCTCAGACCAAAAGTACGGTGTTCCTGTTATTAAAATCCTGAAACCCACAGGGGATTGAGCATGAGTCTGGTGTGTGGATATCTTAACCCCTTAACCTCTGGAATTGTAATACCTCCAATTGATGTGTTCCCTCAGGAATACCTTCAATAAACTGGAACAAATTGTACCACAGTAGCAATAAATCATAATTAACCTGTAATATGCATGTCAGATTCAAAAGGCTTTTATTGATGTTGAATTTGACAGAAACAAGTCCTGCCGTTAACTGATAGTTTGATTGGGAAAACATACCCTAGTTTGTCCCTCCCTCATTTTTTGAGTTTCATTAATTATTTATTATTATTATTTGTTTATTTAGCAGACGCCTTTATCCAAGGCGACTTACAGAGACTAGGGTGTGTGAACTATGCATCAGCTGCAGAGTCACTTACAACTACGTCTCACCCGAAAGACGGAGCACAAGGAGGTGAAGTGACTTGCTCAGGGTCACACAATGAGTCAGTGGCTGAGGTGGGATTTGAACCGGGGACCTCCTGGTTACAAGTCCTTTGCTTTAACCACTGGACCACACAGCCTTAATCAAGGCACTGTACTCTTGGTGCCTAAATTAAGAGATTATTTTTGCAGGTTGTCATGCTATAGTTCAGTTGACAGCAGTACAGGCTACAGTACTTTACTGCTGCTTGTTATAAATTAAGGGCCCCCAAAGTGTGACGGAACAGAGTAAAGCCAACAACACTGACTCTATCCAAGCCTTGTGGTACATGCTTCTGGAAGGGATTGCATTTGTGGCCTCACAGATTATTTATAGATAACATCAAATGCTTAAATCTCGGGTGCTTTTTTTCCTGTGACGCGGTGAACCATCTGTCTCTCAGTTATCACCCAGAGCCCAAGAAATGAAAACCAGTGGTGTGCTTCTGTACTGTACTTACTCTGACAGGTCAGGGGAAACAAATGGTGTTGTCTTCTGATAGATATCCAAGAGTGACAGCATAGCCCTGGCACTTCCCTGGGCTACGGTTTGACTGGCAGCAGATTACAATCATTCATAAGCAAGTTTGGCTTTTTGCTTCCCGGTAAAGTGTCAAAGCAACATGATCCCTGTATGGGTTTCCCGTCCAGGTCTCGGATTTCTGTTTTGTTTTAATTACAAACAGCATTTCCCAGTCCACTTAAGTTCTGAGTAGGGTGCAAGTAGCCGCCAGACTTATGTGCCTCAGTCTCACCTATTTTCAAAATTACAGTATTTCTCTTAGACACTAGGCTAAGTATAATGGGATGGCACTGCAATGTTTGAAAACGATTGTCCAGTAGTTGTAATAATGTCAAAGTCTGCAGTGTGTTGGAAATATGTCTTTGTTAAAACCTTAAGGTGATTTTGCTTGGATTAGCACCTTTGGGTAGAAGGATTTAAACCTGCTAGGACATTTGTCCTGTCAGGGCTTGTGCTCTTGCATGAAGGTGAAATGGAGATGTGTTTTGCATAGGATTATCTGTAATTTATATTACTGTTCTGAAGCAGCTCTAACCTAGTCGAGGAAATGTTTAACTGGAAGGCAAATGATTCTGCACTTAACCTCTTCTCTGTTCAATTTCTGCAATAGAAGAAGCCCCCTTGAGAATTAGACATCAAAAACAGGTTTAGTGGGCTGCTTTGGAGATTGGGTCTAGTGTACTGTAGTTGTCAGATTGCTACCGCAGTCCTAGTAATAATAAGACAGTCGTTTTTTGTGTTGTACAGATACCGATACAGTATCCACCACTTAACACCATACAGGATTATTTCGGGCAGCTGTTTATATTACACAAATTGTGTTTGCCGTTTGCCATTCCCATTGATTTCAATAACAAAGGCATCGTTTATACCGTGTTAAGCACGCCGTTTATTTCGGGCAAACTCAGCTGTTTGGATCTTGTTATGTGCCATTCACATAGATTTAAATAACAAATGCACTGCTTATTACTGTAGTAATCACTCATTAATCGACCAATCAGCTGTTTTCACCTTGTTACCTTGCCATTCACATAGATTTCAATACAAAAGGCTGCATTTTACTGTAGTAAAAGCTTGACGGATCGATCAGCTGTTTGCACCTCGTTACTGAGCGATTACCCCTGTACTGTACCTTGGCTATTAAATCCCTGTACGCAGTGTCGGGTTTACAGTTTACAGCACTGACTGCAACAGCACGCAAGCATGGCTGGAAAGAGAAAAGGAAAGAATTTCAGTCCTAATTTGCTGCAATATGGATGGCAGTGACAAATCGAAAACCCCACACTGCCTGTGGTTTACCATGCAAACAGAACCACCTGGATGACATGGGACATTTTTTTTTGAATGGCTACATATGTGCGTGCTGCGCTTTTAACACTGCGGCGTGCTATGGAGCAGAATCCGAATATAGAGCCGAAATTGTGATTTTTTTTTTTTTGAAAACTCTGACAAAATTTGCCGTCCTGCATACTTGCAAAAAAAGACTGTCCAGATGTGTATATCGCAGAGTTCTTCGCTGGAAACAATTTGCAGTAATGTAGCCTACCTGTACTGTACTGTACATTTCTGCACTTGCATTACTTTTTGCGCTTCGGTTTTAAACAACATTTATTAGTGTAATGCGTGTCTTAATAAAGACTTTTAAAAACATACATGCTGTGGCAGACCTAAGGGCTGTCTATGCCTTTAAGGGTTTATTGGTCACATTGCACCCTTATTTTAAAAACACAGGGTATAGGCATAGTTGGCCATCATCTGTTGGATAACACAGTGGAGACCACTGAATTCAAACCAAAAGCCAAGAACAAACTGAAAGTTACCTGTCTGGAGTCTGAATAAAATTGTTTTGTTTCATCTGGTCGATGCTGCAACATGATAACATGATATTAGGAACTCTGTGGATCTAGCTTGTTTGGATTTGGTGATTTTTAAGAAATATATCGGTTTTGATATTGTTATTATTTGAAGTAAATTAAAATGAAAAGAAACAAGATTCTTTAATGAACTATGTTAAACTAACTACTAACAAGTGAGTTGTCATGGGGTTCTGATCACCCGCTTTCGATAAGCTGGGATATATCTATTTTGTTTTGTTTGTTTGTTTTTCTGTGTATGTGTGCACAATGCTGGCGTGGCTATTTTCCAGTGTCAGGGATTAGGATACTGTTCTGTAGGAACTGCCCGACCGTCACAACGCGTGTTTGTTTTGTTTACTGTAACTGGTGATTGGGGGACATTTTAAATGTCAGGTTATTGTGTGGGAGTTTATACCATCCATCGCTTACTGTGGGCGAATCACGTTAATACAAACGCGCCCGTTCTATGTGTTTTTGTAACTTATTTTTGGTGACAAAACATTCCATTAGCCCTGTTAGTTAACCATGTATAGCCGTTTGATCTCTTTATACAGCATTGATTAATAACAATGACAAGAGACTCAGAAATCTGTAGAGGCTGCCTGCCTACCCCTCTCCTACCCTTCTACCCTCCTACCTAGCGACGGTCACTGTCCTTGCCCGCCCCAGCATCCCTCCTCTGATATTGTGAACTTGGGCAGGCCCTGTCAGCTATACTGATGTCCATGGGTGCTGGGTGATTGTCTGTGAATATAAGGACAGTTGACCCTGGTTCCAATCCAGTGTGGTGTCTTTCTTTCTTTCTTTCTTTCTTTCTTTCTTTCTTTCTTTCTTTCTTTGCCACTCGGCAGGCTCACAATGGCAGGACGGGATTGGGAGGAAATGGAAAGTTCCTTATGTCCAACCACTCCACCCTGGCTTGGCCTGGCTATTGTCAAGGGGAAACAAAAGGATTTCCCCTCCTTTTTATAAAAAAAAAAAAAAAAAACTCAAGCTAAAAATAAGCGACTGGTTATTTTTTTCTCTGCATCTCTTCCCTATCCCTACAGCTGCTGAGAACTACATGAAAATGTGTCCTGTAGGGCTGTATTCTTATAAAGCATAACCGTGTTGATACATTATTTGCAGCCACATGCATTCCAAAAATGCTGAATGCTTGAGATGATTTAGTAGTTCCAGATGGTCAAAATATTTAACGATTTTAGACCATTTCTATGTACGTCATACTAACGCTCAGAAACATTGTTGAGTGGAGTGACAAAATCACATGTATAAACTAGGCTATATAACTATAAATAAGACTCTGACTCAGTACCGCTCCTCTCTAAGAACAAAACCCACTCACTCGCTTCAGAAGCTGCCATGCCAAGCAGAAGGCATAAGACCATGGCAGCACTGACTTTGCCAAGCAGCACGCACACACACCTGATTTTTATTTTTTATTTAAATATATTTTTTTCTGGCCGCTAACAACAAGGTCTGTGGTTACCAGCTACCTACAATAATATAATTTAGGATGCTGATGCACAGAGTATGACAAGTGTATTACAGTAGTAGGAAGTGTTTCTAATCATTCGCTAAGTGAAAAAATCCATCCAGCGTAACTCCTTGAGCACTGTTCTTGCCGATACTGCTTGCTCACTATCTGTGTTCAATGTTTGGGTTATTGTGAATATTTACTGTTCCATTTGTATTATCATTGTTCAATATGCTGCTCAATACATCATATGACTCTTCTCCATTGCACAACATTGGTGGTTTACTGTCCCTAGTACAGCGGACACACTGTGTATGTTAGTATAGTATCATTTATACAGTTGTTCTTTGAATAGACTTGTCGAGGGGGGGAATTTATCCCATGATCTACAGAAAAGGAATAATGCAGGCCTAAAACAAATCAGTCGATGCTAATTGGACCACTCTGCAGTAGCTGTCAGTGCTTGGCCGATTTTATCAGTGGTGACACATGTAACCCCAAGTCAAATACATAACAAGTAGTGATTTGAGAATTCTGCAATAACCTTTTGAAATGTGATCTTCAGAAAAAAATAAAAGAATACACTTGACCTTTACTGCACTATTGTACCTAGTGTATTAGAACATGCTAATAATCTTTTGTCTTCTTCATTTACTATAGGTGCTGCCCTAAATGACCAGTCACTAATCTGTGAGTTGTTAGAAATGTGCTGAGATGCTTTCATTCTAATCCCCAGCATATGTTCACCGAATGCCGGAGGCTGACGGGAGTGGGTACAGTTGGCAAGCTTTGATTCAAACATGCCACTGAATAATGCAAGCGATGGAGGCACTGCCCATGTGGACATTCCAGCACACTAGATTGCAAACCCCTTTACAGGACTAGAATAGTCTTTCAACACGAATTACCTTTTACAGAAAGACTACCCTCGGATAAACCAACAGATTACTTTCTATTATTTGCTGCTTGGTTATACTGTAGACAGACAGCTGTATGTCAATAATGGTTGAAGGTCAAGTGGTGGAGGAAACTGGACTGATAATGTCAGCCTTGGTTGGTTTAGTTGAAAGTGGGCCTTAGGGACAAGAATACTCTTTGGTTTCCAGAATTGCTCTGTTTTAAAGTGCAGAGATAACTATGGTTTCTTGTTTATAAATCCCTCAACCACTGTTTGTTGTGATAAGGATGTGGTTATTTGCAGAACATTTCAAACCAAAGACACTTTTTTTTTCTCTCTGTGTGAAATTCAATAAACAGGAAGCAGCAGGAGGGACACACAGTTATTGGCTTGGCAAGGCACTCAAAGCCCCCTCTCTCTCTCTCTCTCTCTCTCTCTCTCTCTCTCTCTCTCTCTCTCTCTCTCTCTCTCTCTCTGATCCAGTTCTTAACAAGATTCCAGGGATATCTGTTTTAAAGCTGGGCGGCTGCATTGATAAAGATATAATATATTACCAGGTTAATGACCTACTAACTCTTTGTACTGTGTTTCTCTGTGTATCGCTGTAAGAAATAAGTTCAATAACTATACTTGCTGCCAATAATCATTTTCCTGATATCCTGTTATCCCACACTCTGAATAGTATGTTATTTATTTTTAAATATATAATTGTACTATATTTTCACCATGGCACTGGTGCTCTTCTCCAAAATAACTCCACATGATCTTAATGTCTAATTTCCACAAAATAGATTAATACTGTAATGTGCACAACTCATGCTTTGTAGTATTCCCTGGCAGTGCTGGCTGTATTAAAGCCCACTGATAATGTTGATGGCCTAATACAGTAATCACGTCATCATTTTCTGCAGTTTATTATTATTTTAATTTTATTTTCTTGCCAGTATGCGTTACGGGAAGGAAAAGCAGACTGTTTGTTTGTTTTCTCTGCTTTTCTACAAATAAAATATTAAACAAACTAAATAAATATATATATATATATATATATATATATATATATATATATATATATATATATATATATATATATATATATATATTCATTCATTCATTCATTCATTCATATATATATATATATATATATATATATATATGAAAACAACAAAGCGTTTTAATCTGATCTTGTAGCACTCATGCTGATAGCTGTAATACTGTTTCGGATGCAGCAATACCTTACACTTGAAGCCCACAGAGCATGCATGCCCATACTGTTACATGCTGTTGGATTGTTCTTGCTCAAGTTGAGTGTTGCTAAGTGCAGGGAATCAATTGATCTGTTTACACTATGGAGTGCTTAATTTGAGAACCTGGACAAAAAAGTCAATTTTTAAAGCTTGTTGAAACTATTTTACATCATCAGCTTTGCCTTAACTTCAGAAAGTGTTACAATTCATAGTGCTAACAAAACAATGCTCGAGTAGGTATTCTCTAAATCTAATTATTAGAAATTGGCCTGCTTGCGTGAATAATACAGCAAGCCAGGCTGTGAAGTGGATTCATACAGCAGGCACTTTACTCCACTGTTATGCAGATGAGAACAGGATTCAGTGAGAGAAGTTAAACAATAGGTTTGAAGAACATTGCCAAAATTAGGTTAAATCAGCTCAACACCAGACATAAAAAAAGAAGATTTCATTTGAATAATAGGGTTTATGAAGGTATTGGATGCTTTCAGTTTATGCAGTGGTGTCGCACTTTATTAATTATAATTGACATACAGCAGGCTAAATAAGAGACTGCTAAAAATAATGATATATGTCGGACAAATTAGCTCTTTATAATCTAATTTAAGATGATACACAGTATAATTTACCTATTTTGATCATTTTAATAGGTATAGAGTATATAGGTAAGCTATTAAGTAACCAAATCAAGATTTTCGGCTCATTTTCCTGGGCTGTTTTCTCACTGCCCTGTCTGAACATTCCTCGGACCTGAGCTCAGTTAGTAGTAGCACTTTAGTAACAAGTGTTTCCATGTTGCTAACACGTGACTGAGAAACACAGGTTTTATTTTTTCACCACATAATTCAACAAAGGAAGTTGACACTGGGAATACTACTGCAAAATGTTGTTTAGCAATACTGTTTCCCAGGGTACTACTCGGGTTACAGTACCTACTGTGGGTGGATGGTAGAAGTAAGTGTATGCATGCTGACTTTGTGTGTGAGCATTATGTGTAGAATATACACTATAAGTAATATAGACTGGTTTCTAACCACTATTTGCAGTAACTCACCACAAACGTTCTTGGAGGACTGGCATGTATTCTTTTGCACCAGGTTAAAAGTCTGCTTCACTTTTTCAACAGAGTTTGTTAATCTAAGGGCTCCCTATTTTTATACCTACTTTTGAAACAGGTTTCATTTAATTTAGAAAAAAAGTGGAACAAACATCACCTGGTACAAAAGCTGGGTACGTCTGTGTCCCTCAACAGCACATGAAGCAGAGCAACACTTTTTTTAGTATGGTAGTGTCGACAGCGTTATTGTTTTATTTTTAATCATCATGTTGGTATGGAAAACCACTAAGAATGCAAACCCCTGATTGGCCTTACTGAAGACTGCGGCTGTCTGACATATATTGAAAGCTCCACTTCCTCTAAATCATAGTTCACAGCACTAACGTCAACCCACGGGCAGGAAGCACTGACTGGGGACTTCTTAAAACCTTTAGAGTAAAATAAGAACAACTGACAGCATTTCAGATCAAATATATTACTTTTTTACCGAGAAGACAATGTTATTTTTAATTGATAGCCATTTCAATTCCTAATCTTGCAGCCTGTGGAGAATATTGGTGCCTTGGTTTGAGAGGCAAGTATGTGATGACTGTAAAATCTAAACACTAAAGAAATTGGCTTGACGAGTAAAATGGAGATGAATTTGAAGAGACTGAAGGAATATAAGCGCTCTGTGTCTGACTCTGCACAGGGTCTAGATGGCTTAGTTAGTTTAAATGAATACCAGTGGTGTCGGAGTGGCGAGCAGAGGCTACATAAGCGGGCCTACTTGGATTTTGAAAAGCCTATTGATAGCTACAGGTGGAAGACTCGCACAAGAATAAACATTAATGCGCTCAATCAAAGCATGTCTGAGAATCTGAGCCCACATGAGTTCGACTCTGCTAAGACAGTGGAGCATCAACGAAAAACATCAAGTCTCAATGTCTTGGTGGAGCCTGTCCAAGGGCCACACTGCGCTTCTGCCAGACCAACACAGATCCCTTTTAGCCGCTCGGTGTCTGAGCCTGGCACGAATGCAGTCACTGAGAAGCCGGCACTGCGACAGGTCTACTCGGACGCAGAGCAGCGACAGCATTTCTTACAGGGGCTGTTTTCAACTGTGTCCAGCCGAATTTCAAGGATTTTGAGCCATAAGGAAGAGCCTTGCAAGGGAACGCCAAAGGGAGGTAGGCTGAATGTACTCGATAGTGAAATGTGATCAGGCAACTGCTGTTGGTTTAATATTCATGTTTTTTTTTTCTTTGTTTTGTCCACGTAGGGAATCTCTAGAACTTTTATCTGGCTAAGTTAAAGTTTAGCAGACCAAATACGTCTTTGGATTGAGTGCATGTTCTGGTCTAGTAAACCTCCCGTCTACAGTACATATAGTACTGCCTCCAACATTTGTTCTAAATACAAACCACACGCAGTTCTTACAATACTGCTGAAAGTTCGACTACTTTAGTTCCACATTTTAATTAGATTAAATGTGGTGCTTGTGTGACTGTAATGTATTCTATCTTTGAATATGACTTATGATGTTAATTTAAATAGTGTTTTCTTTGACTGTACGTAGATGAGGTGACAAGCCACGTAGAACCCGATTTGATGGGGCCAACACACAAATATCTGATCTGGAATGTATGATTTTAAACTCACACCTCCCTGTTCTGTTAAGATCTATATAATATGTTTCACTAAAATAAATGATCTGTTTGTTTGTGAAATCTGAACTCCTACTGATCGTTTATTTGGGATGGGTGATAGTTTTCTTTTTTCTTATGAAGGTATTTGTTTTCTTTACCTTTTGAAATCTGTTTTTGTTTTAAATCTGATCTTCTCTATTAAGGATTGAAATTGTAATACACTATTCTTAATGTCTGCGCTGTGAATGTAAATTGTATAGTCTCATAACAAGTGAATTTTTTAATGTGAAAGTGTGATGAGTAATACAATAGCATGGGTCAGCTCCTAAGCCTGTGTTGGCTTCCCATCTAAGCAAAGAGGCTTGGTTGTTTAAGATTAGGCAAAGTTATTGAAGTAATTTATTACAAATATCAGCATATATTGGAGGCAATTGCTTTTTCTGCCCTTGCAGTGAGAAAAATAAGGAGTTAGTAATATAGCAATTATTTTCTACAACACAGTCTTGAAGTTTAAAAATGAAAATTATTACATGCATATTTGTAGGCATAATCTTTTACTTTCTTTTCCCTCCCCAATTTAGGCTAATTCAATCTTCCCCTCCCTTTGCCATATACAGTAATTGATATAGTGCAATAGCTGGTCCTGAATGTGATCCAATTCATTAGCACTATGCATTAGACTTGCACAGCCAGACAGCTGCCTTGATAAATGTGGAAGCTCTTTTAGGCTGTGTTCACACTGGGTCCATTTCGAGGGTTTGGTCCACTTGGTGTGAAGTGTGAACAACAAAGTCCGCTTGGGAAATGAACTGTACCGAGTCCACCTAAAGAGTCTGGTTAAACTTGCTAGCGTCAATGTGAATGTAGCACATGGGCGAAACTGTGAGAAGTGGTTCTAGATTTTACCTAAGTGTTCCATCATTTGAAAGCTAAATGAAATGAATGTGTACTTTTGAAAAATTGAAAAATACACAGATACCTTGACTTACTGCTTTGTTTGTTTGTTTTTTGATAATATATTTTCAGCTGACATTTGTGTTCATTTGCGACTTAACAATAAAACCATATTTTCCTTACTGAAAAAAATGTATAATTAACTAAGCCAGTTGTGTAACATCAGTCACGTTTTTTCATAACGGTTTTTGCAGCTAAAGTACAACAAATAGAAACTTACATTTTTAAATGCAAAGCACATTTGTGTCTACCAATAGCTTGATTGTTTGCCTGTTGTTAATACTTTATTTTGCTGTGATGGACGTTTAAGTTGCCTTGGATAAAGGTGTCTGCTAAATAAACAAATAATAATAAATAAACAAATAATAATAATAATAATAATAATAATAATAATAATAATAATAAACGTTTTATTTTGAAAATAAATTATTTATTTAAAATCCACAGCAAGTATTTTTGAATGGCTACTCTAAAGCTTATGGCATTTTTTTTTTCATCGCAGAGTTAATAGAATGGCAGTCAGCAGCAGAGAAAGTGACTATCTAGGGAAAGACTGAGGACCAATCCTTAAAAACATGCAGTTTACAAGAGTAAAGACAGAACAGAAACAGCTGCAAGAATTTTAACAGGACAATTTAAAAAGCACTTTATCTAAATAGTCTATAATGTTTCTTTAATTCATTAAATGAGTCTTGTGTATGGTAACAAAGTTACATTTTGTGTGCAAATGTCACAACCATAATGCAAGAATTGCCTATAAACAAACCTAGTGCACTTGAAAACTGCATTGTGAACACAAATGAACTCGGTCCTGAAAAAAATGGAAAAGGACCAATAAAAAACTAACATGAGCTCGTATCCAAACGAACTCGGTCACTTTGCTCGTAGATAAGTGTGAACAGCAAGCATGTTGATTCATTGTTTCAAATGAAATGAAACCAGACTGAGTCCATTTGAAACGGACCCAGTGTGAATACAGCCTTTAAAAGCTCTTTAAAGACCTGGACCAGTTTGCATCAAAAGCCATCACCATATAGTGGCACTGCGGTTTGACCTCATTTGTGTCACCCAAAGCATTGGAAAAACACTGGTCAAGGTTAAGGCAGTATTATAACCGAAGTCCCTTAATTTGCTCTCTAACTATGGCCTTATCAAGGTTCAATGTTCAGTTTTTTTCTAGCTATAGCTTAGCTGTCAAGCCAGTAGCAGTCTCTTGTTTGCAGCAATTTTTGTTGTTGTTGTTTGTTTATTTAGCAGACACCTTTATCCAAGGCGACTTACAGAAACTAAGGTGTGTGAACTATGCATCAGCTACAGAGTCACTTACAACAACGTTTCACCCGAAAGCACAAAGAGGTTAAGTGACTTCCTCTGGGTCACACAGCGAGTCAGTGAGTGAGCTGGGATTTGAACCTGGGCCGGCCCAGATTTAGGCTGCCGTTTCGATGCGGCCCAGGGCCTGCAATCCGAGACCTTTACATATGTATGAACGCAAAGCAGACTAGGGCTGGCCTTTCGTATCACATTTCTAATTTGATTTTCTATGGTAACAGTGAAAAACACAGATTTTCTATGATGTCAGAGTTTTTTTGTTTTACATTTGGGGAGAGGCAAAAAACATGCAAGGTTTTTTTTGTTTGTTTGATAATAACCAAATCAATACAAGCACCATATATAAACATTAACACAGGCATGAGGCTTCAGTTTACTTCAGTCAGTATCCAGAGCTGTTCAAAAATGCTGAAAACAATAACAATCACCCCTAAAGATTTGATCAACAAGTTTGGCAAGGACAAATTTCACGTCGATGATAATGTGCTGTTTTGTACTTCATGCAGCAAGACTGTAGATTACACTTGTAGGCAGATGATTGTATAGTAGGAAGCGCTAAACATAAATGGAATGAAGCGAAACATAAACAGCAACAAACTTGGGATTCTTTTGGGAGTCTCGCAACAATCTGGCTGGAGAATGCTGCAGCTCTATTTTACAATAGCCATCCGAATGACAAAGACTCTGTGAGTTGAACTAACATGAATATATTTTATTTTTTTTTACAACAGGGAACTATTTGTAATATTTGAAGTTTTATTGATCAATGGCACTGGTAAGCTTATAACTTGCATAGAATTTAGAAGTGTAAAAAATTGTATTTTCAGTGTAATATTTCAATTCCGGTTATTGTGATTATTATTGTTAATGTTAATGTTATTCTATATGTTCGGTAATCTTCCAAATGAAGGGGTAATGCTGATTTTTCAGTCTATACTTGGTTAGGGACTAGAGAATAATGATAATAACGAGTAAACGATAGAATAGTTTAACAATCGTGTTTGTAAACAAAGATGGTATTCATGCAGGTTAAACAAACACTTATAAATGAGAATAAACATGTGTAATGTATTTAACATTATTTAATGCCGTGTCTTTCCTTAGGAGGGAGCAGTAGTACTATTAGGTGGTCAGTGGTGAGTTTATCTTGTGAATGTCAGTCATTGTGTACAACCTGATAGTCATTTGCAATCTGAATGATGTATCCATTACGAAAATAAATATTTATACCTGTCAACACTAGCAAGTTGCAGTTTCCCGTGTTCTAGATACCCCTGTGTTCTTGAGAGAATAATCTGGTTTGGGTGGGGGTAAGCTCGGACCGTCACCCTGTTACACACCACAACATTAAGTCAAAATAGTCCATATGTTTTTTTTTTTTTAATATATAGCATAAAATTATTACTGTGCTGCATTGAAAAGAAACATCTGCTACAAAGGGATTACTGTATATCCCAGTAGCTCTTCCATTCTAAGTGCAGGCTATCGTTCCATTAAAAAAAAAAGCAGTTCGCCACATTTTAGGCCTGCTTTTCAGTCACATATGTGAATGCGCAAAGGCGCCTTAAAAATGCAAATGTGAACGGTGTTGCAGAGCTAAATATGTGGTGGTCCTAGGCCAGCACAGGGCCGGCCCAGTAGTGTGAACGGGGTTTAATAAGTGCTACAGCACTGTCTCAGGTCAAGCAGGGGACAGGTGGCTGTTGCCCAGAATCTGCACAGACACCTGCTGCAGGAACTGGCAGACCTTGGCCCAGCAACCTGATCCACCCCTCTTTACACATTATACAGCCTGGTCTGTGTGTGTAAATATGCTGGCTGCTGTCCAGTAGCAGATTATTGCTTGGCTTTCTGTTGCAAGATTGTTTATTACGTTTGTGAATTAAAGATTATTATTATTATTATTATGTACTACTAACCAAGGAGATTAGGAACAATAGTAGCGGTGCACCGATAATCGGTAGCCTATCGGCATGGCACCGATATAAGGAGAAAAAAAAAAAACACAACACCAATTATTTCTTTATTTATTTATTTATTTTTGTCTGAAGACAACAATAGAATAGCTGAGTTGTGTGCAGCAGAACAGACTTGATGCTACATTAAATCCAACAATAAACTGTGAGTAGAATACTATTCTGATGATTTAAAAAAATATATATATTAGGTTGAATCCTAAGTAACATTGATGGTTTGTTATTATTATTATTGCAATGTTTTGTGAGAATGAAGACAGATGGAGACAGGGATTGCAGTTCTCGAATTCACAGTTTATTTACAGGCTTTTAGTCACTGTCAGCAGTGACCCACACCTCCAAAACAATAAACCTTGCTGGCTTTTAATTGTACTACTGGATTTTCTAGGTACTCTCTTTCCTTAACAAACTCTTTTGGCTTCTCTCTCTACTGTTTTTACCATTGCCAACTCGAGCTCTCTTCTTTGAATATTTAATACTCTGGAGTGTTCGCCAGTAATTGGGATCTTTAGCAGCCAAAGGTTTGCAATATAGTTTATTCAGAACTGCAGCAGTAAAAATGCCATTTAATTCCAAATGTAAGGTTAGTTTAAAGTTTAGAATGTTTTTGCCTTTTACGTTAAAAACTTTCTCCAGTCTAAAATACATGGTTAACTACTTGATATTTGAAATGCTCACAAAGTCATGAAAATATATTATTATGCACTGGAAATACTTACATTATAATGAAGATTTTAATGCACTTTGTGAGTTTTCAAGGTACATTTTTTTTTTTTTAATTGAGCCAATTTACATTTTGAACCTGTTTGTATTATCTGCAAAATAAAAACCAGTCACACCCACTCACTATTTATTTAGTTATATATTTATTTAGAGTTAGTTGAAGGCATTTGAGGTTAGGCAGGGAAATCTGAACCCATTTTTATCAGGAAAGCTGAGGGGTTCAACATATACACCTCTTCAGTGTTCATGTTGAAATCACATCGGTGATTGTCTGATGAGGTACGTTTAGCTTTACATTCATTTATACGATTAATACCTGTAGCTCACTTTATTCCAGCACATGGTTTTCCCCTGTAGTGGTAATAGAGCCCCCTTGGCCCTATACTTTTCACAGAGACTCTGGATCTTAATTACTGACTACTGTGCTACATGTTAAATTAAGCTTTCAAAGCCTTGCAATTTATAGTGTACACCCTAAGCCTGAGTTTGGGCGATAGAAATATATTTTTTGCATCTTTTGATTTTTTCATATACTGTTTAAAACATTTTATTTATGATAGAAAACAGTAAGATGGATTTTTAAAGGATCTCTATTGTATTACAAATTAAACTAGACTGGTATGGTTTCTTTTTTTCAAAGATAAAGATGAAAATACATTGCTTTAGATTCAATTATAATTGCTTATTAAATTTCGAATTAATACGTCACTAATCATGGAATCCCTGGTCTTAGCAACAATCTCTATGAAAGCCATTGTCAATTGCAAATTACGGTTAGAAAAAAACAAAATAATATCTTACTTGTAGTTTTCAACATGGAATCATGATGAAACGTTAACACTGTTTGGGGAGATCAGGTCATTCAAAGTCAGCTTCAAGGATCTTTTCGAAATCAAAAAGTGTTTCAAAATATGTCATATATTCAACCTCTATGGTTCTCTAGCCAACCAGAGTTTTTCAAGACCGCTAGCTGCTGTATATCTTTTTAGAATTTTAGTGTTCAGGGGTTTTTTTGAGCTGGATCCGTCTCTAAGCAACGTAGCTTTGTAAGTTCATCTAATTTTAAAACACATGAAAAACCCTTTGCAGGAAACTGTGGGTTGCAATGACACACTGAGTGTATTTAGATTGAAAATAAAATAAATACACAAATACCACTGAAAATGAGACGATCCGCAGTTGTGAAAATATGCAAATTATGGGTTGCTAGCTGACAATGTCCAAAGTCATGAAACAGTGGTAAACTAATGTGCAAATTATAAGATTGCATCTACTTTACTCTTGTGCCGCAATATATGAAATCTCTCTCTCTCTCTCTCTCTCTCTCTCTCTCTCTCTCTCTCTCTCTCTCTCTCTCTCTCTCTCTCTCTCTCTCTCTCTCTCTCTCTCTCTCTCTCTCTCTCTCTATATATATATATATATATATATATATATATATATATATATAGTTTTATTGTACTGTGATGGTTTGGTGATGGAAACCTTTGTGAGACAAATATTGAAGTCAAGCGCACAAGTTTTGACAACAAATAGATTCATTTCATGAGGGGGAAAATGTTTAATCTGGTAGACCCAATTTAATGTACAGCATGACATTGAACCATTCTGAAGTTTAGTTTTTGAGTTAGTGCACTCTGACAGGGTAGCAGTTTTAATGCCGTCCAGACGTTCAGCTTCCAGCAATGACCACACAGCCTTCAGTATGAGTCTGCTCTCCTTTGGTCTTCTATTACTATTATACTACTCAGCAATATTTGATTTGGGGTGTCAAAAATAAAAAAGAAACAGTTGCTAAGTGTTGCTGTGCAGGAATCTTTTATTACTTCAACTATGGAGTAATACGTTTGTGTCATTTTTTTTAAATTTTTTACATAAAACAAGTAACTGAAAAAAATAATAGATTATATTTATCAATTAACTAAATGCAAAGTGAGTGAACAGAAGAAAAATCTAAATCAAATCCATATTTGGTGTGACCACCCTTTGCCTTCAAAACAGCATCAAGCATCAGTTGTTCTAGGTACACTTGCACACAGTTTTTGAAGGAACTCGGCAGGTAGGTTGGCCCAAACATCTTGGAGAACTTACCACAGTTCTTCTGTGGATTTAGGCAGCCTCAGTTGCTTCTCTCTCTTCATGTAATCCCAGACAGACTTGATGATGTTGAGATCAGGGCTCTGTGGGGCCATACCATCACTTCCAGGACTCCTTGTTCTTCTTTACGCTGAAGATAGTTCTTAATGACTTTTGCTGTATGTTTGGGGTCGTTGTCATGCTGCAGAATAAATTTGGGGCCAATCAGATGCTTCCCTGATGGTATTGCATGATGGATAAATATCTGCCTGTACTTCTCAGCATTGAGGAGACCATTAATTCTGACCAAATCCCCAACTCCATTTGTAGAAATGCAGCCCCAAACTTGCAAGGAACCTCCACCATGCTTCACTGTTGCCTGCAGACACTCATTCGTGTACGCTCTCCAGCCCTTCGGCAAACAAACTGCCTTCTGCTACAGCCAAATATTTCAAATTTTGACTCATCAGTCCAGAGCATCTGCTGCCATTTTTCTGCACCCCAGTTCCTGTGTTTTCGTGCATAGTTGAGTCGCTTGGCCTTGTTTCCACGTCGGAGGTATGGCTTTTTGGCCGCAAGTCTTCCATGAAGGCCACTTCTGACCAGACTTCTGCAGACAGTAGATGGGTGTACCAGGGTCCCACTGTTTTCTGCCAATTCTGAGCTGATGGCACTGCTGGACATCTTCCGATTAGAAGGGAAGTAAGCATGATGTGTCTTTCATCTGCTGCAGTAAGTTTCCTTGGCCGACCACTGCGTCTCACGGTCCTCAACGTTGCCCGTTTCTTTGTGCTTCTTCAAAAGAGCTTGGACAGCACATCTGGAAACCCCTGTCTGCCTTGAAATTTCTGCCTGGGAGAGACCTTGCTGATGCAGTATAACTACCTTGTGTCTTGTTGCTGTGCTCAGTCTTGCCATGGTGTATGACTTTTGACAGTAAACTGTCTTCAGCAACCTCACCTTGTTAGCTGAGTTTGGCTGTTCCTCACCCAGTTTTATTCCTCCTACACAGCTGTTTCTGTTTCAGTTAATGATTGTGTTTCAACCTACATATTAAATTGATGATCATTAGCACCTGTTTGGTATAATTGTTTAATCATACACCTGACTATATGCCTACAAAATCCCTGACTTTGTGCAAGTGTACCTAGAAGAATTGATGCTGTTTTGAAGGCAAAGGGTGGTCACACCAAATATGGATTTGATGTAGATTTTTCTTCTGTTCTCTCACTTTGCATTTAGTTAATTGATAAATATAATCTATTAACATGTCTATTTTTGAAAGCATTCTTACTTTACAGCATTTTTTCACACCTGCCTAAAACTTTTGCACAGTACTGTATATATATTTTCTGTTTCACTTGTGGAGCGAGCGATGGGGGTTGGGGTCGGTATTGATCGCGGGCATTGTTGACAATGTAGAACCCCACTTTCTTGGAATAATCCATAAATTTTTATTTTTATTGGAACGCATGCGTACCTGCGTACCAGTTATGTGAACCCCTGATTATGGATCAAGAGCATACAAGGCGTTGGAAAACCATATTCTCTGCAGAAAACATGTAGACAGATTACATACTCGTCGCAGTAACTACAGTCTGTCGTCTGCTTTTTCTTTGCGACCTGATGTTGATGGAGACAAACATGGTGATCCAGCGAATTATAAAATACACCCCATGTTTAACAAACATCTTCTGAAAAACATAGATTCCCATAGAAGATGGAGTGAAAAATCAACTTTTTTTTTTTTTTTTTTTTTAAGTTGTACATGGACCCTAAGTTTAAACATTTTTTTTTTTTTTATTAAACTTACATGACATAAGCAATTAGTGTTTGTTTTTATTAGCACTATATTTTCTTGCATTTTCATATTACATTGAAGCAGAAAATGTCAACTTTGTTCTTAAAATAAACATTTACAATATTAAATGCTTAGTATTGCAAATAGGCCCAAACAAGTGGTTGATTTGCTCAAGTTCAAGAGCTCTTGCCTTTGTGTGCCGCATTTTGTGTGGCTTCTTTTGTAGGTTCAGTGTTTATTATTATTATTATTATTATTATTATTATTATTATTATTATTAAAGAGCAAAAACAAGGGGAAAGGAAGGTGCCACAAAAATATAAATTAACAAGAACAATTGAAAGTGTTCATAGTTCTTTTTTGACCTTTAACAATTAAAAGGGAGTGACTTTCAGATGTAAACAAGTTGCATTTGAGATCCAAACGAACAAGAACATTAAAAGAAAAGACATGCTGTACAACATTTTTCAGCACTTGTGCACAGGTAAGAAAAAATGGATTTCACTTGAAACTAAATATATATTTTACCTCAACTTTATTTGAGTGGATACTTGCATCAAGTTTCACAGACCCTATTTTACCAACAAACAACAACAACAAAAATAACATTTACCTTATGTTGCTTGGCAGGTGCTGTATGAGGACACAAGTGCAGGCATGGTTTTAAATAATATATAAGACAGGATTTGTTTTGTTTTTGTTTTAAAAAATGGCTACAGTAGGCCCAATCTAAACACAGAGACATGAATACAGACAAATACTAAGCTCTAAAGTCAAACGACGCGCTGGAACCCACAGAAAGCAACCACACATCTTCAGATGCATAACTACGGAAGACAGTCAACAATGCCATTTCATAGAGCACTGCAACTTGAGTTCAAATTTCCTCTTCACAATGAAACTGAATCTCTCTGCGGCTACAACATATTGGCTTTAAGAGTTCTCATGGAAACAAAATAAGTAAAGAAAGCTAAGCTGCTGACTACAGATGTGTAAAATATTTAACAATGTCAGGTCATTTCCAAAGACACTTAGTAGCTGACCGGTGCTTTTTTTTATTAGACCTTTCATGTAATTATTTTATCTAATGCATTTGGGAGCAAAGATTGTACAAGTGTGCATATTGATCTTCTATTCTGAAACTGCAAAGCTGGTATAGAAGAGAACACACTCCTTACAAGCTTGGAGCCAGTTACCGCAATGTTACCTTTCAAGAGCACTAAATCTAAAATGAATATACTAAAAATGATATAAGGTACTGTCTGCAGAAAATCAAACCATGCCAGTAGTGTTACTGTACTGTACAGCTCATACTGAATCTAGGTCTTCTACATGTACAGTAGGTACTGTATGTGTTATATATAGATTTCTGCTGGTTAAAAAACAAAACACACAAACAATTCGTCAGTCATGACATGACCTTAACCCATGCCTTGGCATACTCTATCCAGTAGTGTGTACCATGTCAAGTCAAGGAAAGCAACTCCAAGAGTAAACCAAGGAAGAGTTGAATTTGATGTGAGAACGAGATATTTTCTTTTAAATTCTAGGTTACAGTTTCTTTACATTAATTGTTTTATTGGCATTGGTTTAAAAACATTGAGGAACATCATACTACAAGTGCATTATATTTTTTGGACATCATTTAAAACATACTAATAATATAAAACGAATCGCACCATGTATTGTTGACCAAGGAATAATTGCTGAAATTCAATGCAATAAAACCGTTTAGAAACACAACATTCCCCTCTTGCTTCCCAATTTACTGGAAAATAGGCTTTGGGAAAAAAAAAAAAAACCTTTTTTACAGTATGTTGCAATAAATAACTGCAAATGAGTCCAGGTGGTTATAACATACTGTACTTTTGTTCTGCAATTAGTCACCTATGACTTTGTATATGATTACAGTACACAGATCAATCCCTGTGTTGTCAAAGTTTAGCGGCGGATTAAACTGCTGTTCTGGAACAAGCCTGAACAGTAATTTTAATTATGCAGGATTGCTAATTGCAGCAATTTCCCACTTTTGACATATTAGACAAGTGCTGGCCCCAGCTGCTAATAACTACACTCAGAGTATGGAGTAGGGTGTTGTGGCTGGGGAGCATATACAGTAAACATAAATATACATGTTCTTTGCTGGCAGCCTCAAAAGGTCTTTATTGTTGGAGAATGACACAGTGTACTGCATCGGTTTCAAGTTTTGGAATGTTGTGACAATCACAAGTGTATCAAACTGTAGGAATTCCTACCAACTCTGCTTGCTGATACTGAATCTGAATCTCTTTCCTACATTGAATTGTTTTTGTTAAAAGTTATATGTACAATAACAATCTATTATTGGCAAGATGGATTATGGCAAACAGCACACGGATAGGTTAATGTTTTATGAGAATACCTTCTGGCTGGACCAGTGAAGCTACTCTTTTTTTACAGCAGTCTTGTCTCCTAGCGACTGGAAAGATTTGAGTACAGGGACCAAGAGACTTTCCTCATTGTCTTGCTGTGTGGGCCACAATGAAGCATAGTGCCAAACTGAGTCAGAAAAGAGCAAATACCTCCCAAATTTATCTCAGAATATACAGTCCTTTTGAGACTTCCTACATTTAACAGATGTTGTACTGTACAGTATATCATACTTCCAATGGCTACTTTTCTGAATAGTATAGTTTTTTGCTTACTATTTCAACTTGTGAACCTAAACCTGTAAATACAGTAGTTTACTGTACTATTTATTAAGTGAATGAGTAACATTGCATTACTGTAGTTCATTCCTAATGCAAAATGTTTTATTATTTGTTCCTTTTTAAGCTCCTTGCTTTACCTCGTGGACACAACCCTCTTTTTGTTTCAGGATTGTGAGTTGTATGATGATCTCACTGAGGCACTGAAACTGTCATCAGTTAAGTAAGAAACATAGCAGTTGCTTTGTTTTTGATTTACAGATGAAGGACTCCAGTCCTCTAAGACACCATTCTCCCTGTGCTCAGGGGGTCATGTTTTAAAATCACAGGACAGACCTTATGCAGTGAAATCTGGGTTAATTTAGCCACACTTTTTAGACCCTTTAATTCATTACAGCCTTTTAACAGAAATCACTGATGTAACTGGGGATCTACAGCACATGCAGTACAGTATACGGCTGTGGTCATGCTTATGTGGAATGCTGCAGGACCATTCTGCAAATGTGTTTTAAAAACATAGTATTGTATTCATTTCTATTTGATCCCAGGGAAGATCTTTCATATAGTTTGTTAAAGTACAGTATGGTATGTAATTTAGTTTTCTTTCTGTGTTTGTGTGCCAGTGGTGCCCCATGTTGCATTTGCTGTGGATTTTGTTTTGTGACATAATGGGCTGTGTATACTGAGCTGTGTATACTGGGCTGTTTTGTGTACAGTTAGCACTATTGTACTGTCTGTATTCTTCGGTTACAATGGTTTTAAAGGGACCACTGTGGATTCAGACACAGATTGTGAGGAACAAACCCCATGGATTAGTAATTTGATTGCAGAGCTATAGTAAATATCCATTGCCAGCAAGGGTTATGGCTGTAATTTTTTGCTGTGCTTTATATGTTCATGGATAAGTGCTCAGATATTCTCAGTTATTGTGGCCTCAAGCACCGCAGCGATTTCATCTTTGCTGAGTTGACTGATGGTGTCACTCATTGACCCAGAGACATTTTTTGGATACTTTTAGCTTCAATTTCCCCTGGCTTTCAAAATCTAACATGAAATACGTGCCTCCTCTTTCTCCTCCAGACTTCTCCAACACTGACCCTTCCCTACCTCTTTCTCCTCCAGACTTCTCCAACACTGACCCTTCCCCACCTCTTTCTCCTCCAGACTTCTCTAACACTGACCCTTCCCTACCTCTTTGTCCTCCAGATTTCTCTAACACTGACCCTTCCCTACCTCTTTCTCCTCCAGACTTCTCTAACACTGACCCTTCCCTACCTCTCTCTCCTCCAGACTTCTCTAACACTAACCCTTCCCTACCTCTTTCTCCTCCAGACTTCTCTAACACTGACCCTTCCCTACCTCTCTCTCCTCCAGACTTCTCTAACACTAACCCTTCCCTACCTCTCTCTCTCCTCCAGACTTCTCTAACACTCACCCTTCCCTACCTCTTTCTCCTCCAGACTTCTCTAACACTGACCCTTCCCTACCTCTCTCTCCTCCAGACTTCTCTAACACTAACTCTTCCCTACCTCTCTCTCCTCCAAACTTCTCCAACACTAACCCTGTATTATGGGGGAAAATATGATAGTTGAAGTTGGTCTATTTATAAAGGTTTATGTTGTACTGTAATGTATACACTAAAATCACTACATTTAAAAAAATAAATCTGTATTGGACTTCAACATTGCAGTGCACAGTATCTGAGCATACAGTATATGTTTTCAACATATCGAAAGTGATCTTATTTGTAAGAAGCATTGCATTTTTATAAAGGATGTTGTGTGTGAGAAAAGAGGCTCTTGTGGTTACAAAAATGCACAATAGAGACTGTCCTTTTAAAGTATACAGCCAGCTGCATATTCCAAGAAAAGCTTGAAACTCAGTGGTACGTTTCTTTAGAAATGCAGTTTCTGAGCTTTTATGTTTGGGACGGGGGGTTGGTTGATCAAAATACAAGATACATCAGCGTGTTTTCAAGTTTAGCGATCATCTGAGCAAGGTCGTTGTTTAACTGTTCACTGTAACATTGCTTAAACTTGCTCAGTTATGTAACTGAACCTGCTACCTTAATAATGTTAATAACAGTATGCAATAATATAAAATCTGTGAAAGATTACATTTGTTTTACAACTCAGATTTATAAGAAGTAAGAGAAATTGCACTCAAATATAAAATGTGTTTTTAAGTACATGGAGATGGAGACTGATGCATTTATAGTACCAACTGTTCAGTCATCTAATGCACAAACTACAGCAGGCTGTGTACTGTACTAGACCACAACTTCTTACCATTGACTGAAATCTTTTGAAAACCCACCAGGTCATCTGGCACAAGGAATGCATTCTGGTCTCCCTGCCTTCTCCATCTGTCAGTGCTTTCAAGTCTTCACTTCACTGCGAATTTGCTCTCCAGTGGAGAAATACTACAGTTGTGCTCTCGCCAACACCTGCTGGTCGCTCCAGTTCTAATTGACTACTGTAGCTCCGAGACCTGGCATATCCAGTCCCAAAGAACACGGCTCATTCAGATTGAAACTGCAGCTGCCTTCCCACGCACTGTTTTAAGGCCAAATGTGTTTGTTCAATGACCGTGTTCTAACCGTAGAATGATATATGCAGGCACCTAAAGGCTAAAGCCTCATGACCTCTGACCCTTGACGGACATAAACACTGTTTTCATGCTGTGTGAGGCGCAGTGCTGTGACAGACTTGCTCTTTTGCCAATTACTGTACTAACTGTTTGTAGCCTTACAGTGATATATATATATATATATATATATATATATATATATATATATATATATATATATATATATATATATATATATACTACCCCATTTTCCCAGTTTTTATTAAAATTTAAGCAGTTCAAGTCCAGTGAATAACCTGAAATGGTACAAAGGTAAGCGGTAAACTGCCAGAGGTTAAAAAAAAGTTTAGGTTACCAAAACTGAAAAATAATGTACATTTCAGAGTTATACAAAAGGCCTTTTCAGGGAACAAGTAATGGGTTAACAACTTACAGCTGTTCTGCAGCAATGGAAGTAAATTAAGCCTTGAAAGTTGATGCTAACAATTCCTACAGGTGTCCCAACTTTTGTTGATTACTTACAAACCCTCTGTCTGTATAAAAGCAGTGTTGGAAGAGACTGAGTTACTACACCCTCTTAAGCATTATTTGGACAGTATTGTACTGCAGGAAGTAGTATATTGCTATCATAATGGCGAGAAAAAGGCAATTAACAAAGGAAGACAGACAGACCATTATAACCCTTAAAAGTGTAGGTCTTTCCTTTAGAGAAATTGCAAAGAAAGCCAAGGTGTCAGTGAGTACAGTTTCCTACACCTTCAAAAGGCACTTGGAAACTGGAGGAAACTCTGACAGGAAGAGGCCTGGCAGACCCAAAGCCACAACAGAATCAGAAGACAAGTTTCTGAGAGTCAACAGCTTGCGTGATAGGCGGCTCACAGGACAACAGCTTCAAGCACAGCTTAGCACTGGTCGAAGTAAGCAAGTCTCAGTTTCAACTGTGAAGAGAAGACTTCGAGCTGCAGGTTTGACAGGTCGAGTGGCAGTAAGAAAGCCATTGCTAAGATGGCAAAATAAGAAAAAGAGGCTTGCCTGGGCCATGAAGCACCGCCAGTGGACTACTGAAGACTGGAAGAAGGTCTTATGGACCGATGAATCAAAATTTGAAATCTTCGGTTCATCACGCAGGGTTTTTGTACGCCGTCGAGTAGGCGAAAGGATGGTTCGTCGGTGTGTGACACCAACTGTCAGACATGGAGGAGGAAGCGTGATGGTCTGGGGCTCTTTTGCTGGATCCAGAATCGGCGACTTGCACAGAGTGAGTGGCACCCTGAGCCAAAACGGCTACCACAGCATTTTGCAACGCCATGCATTACCCTCTGGTATACGCCTAGTTGGTCAGGGGTTCATCCTACAGCAAGATAATGACCCAAAACATACCTCCAGGCTATGTCAGAACTACCTTTGAAGAAAAGAACAAGATGGTAGGCTTCAAATCATGGAATGGCCATTACAGTCTCCAGACTTAAACCCCATCGAGCTGGTTTGGGATGAACTGGACAGAAGGGTGAAAGCAAAGCAACCTACAAGTGCAACACATTTGTGGGAACTTCTGCAACAGTGTTGGGAAGAACTTTCCGAACAATATTTGATTTCCATTGTGGAAAGAATGCCACGAGTGTGTTCGGCTGTTATATCTGCAAAAGGTGGCTACTTTGATGAGTCAAAAATTTAGATTAAATTTTGTTAAACAAAACGATTCCATGATTTCTTTTTTATCTCCAATTGTTTATTTGTTCTATGCTTTAATTTCAGAGTACATTGAGACATTAAACTGCGTAAATTTCAATAAAAACTGGAAAAATGGAGGTGTTCTATAACTTTTGACCGGTAGTGTATATATATATATATATATATATATATATAACTCATTAGTTATTTTTTATTTTTTTTGTTGTTCATATTCTCATAACTACAGCTTTAATACACTTCCTTTGTATTATGGCAGTCCTGGGATTTGGATTAATCAGTGGCAGACTAGGCTGTTTTTATCTATTAATTTTATAAGATGTCCCTAAAGAGGCAGAGTGAAACGGTATTCGATCTGGTTTGATGTACTGGGGACTAGGAGGTCACAGTCTTTTGCGTATGCCAGGATCACACAGCATAGGAATTGATGGGCTGCCTTTTTATTGCCTTAAGCAAGACATTTTGGCATTGGCGAATATTTTTATTTTTGTCAAGAAACAAACCCTTCAATACACTTACATTATGTTAGGTTGTACATTGTTACAGTAGTTTGTGGGTAACCCTGTTCAAGGCAAGGGAAAAAAACAGTACTGTACAATTTCAAACAGCAGCTCCAGCAAATTACACCACAGGCAGCAGATTGCTAGCACTTTTTGCACTGACAATAGAAATTGAGTTTCACAGCTTTTGCTTTGCAGAGGAGGCTGATTCACCTTTTCTCCCTTATAAATGAACTTTGAAGTCACCAGAGAAAGTAGTATGTACTGTAGTACATTACCTACTGCATGACTGCCTGTTATTGTGAGTGCATCAGTTGGAGGAGACATTGTTTACATATATTTACTGCCATCTAGTGGTCACACAACATTATGCAGACACATACATACTTTTCAACCTCCTCCTGCCCCCCTCAATACAGGCTTCAACAAAAGAGCTTTTAACGTATCAAGCTCTCCAATTCCTCAACATGCTGTGCACTTTACATAAAGCTGTACTTTGTGGATAGGCTGTGCTTTTTATAGCTACATTTTAATGTCATTATTTCAACGAGATGCTGTTCTGTAATTACTGTAATATTCTTTGCAGTAAATACAACTTTTTGTGAACCACACATCACTTTTTTGTATTGCATACCGGACCTAAATTTGGTTTGTGTTTACAGTAGGACATTAAAAAATGTCGCAGAACTTCTGTCATTGACTGACTATTGTATTTGTGGCAGTACTTTGCTTTGGCTTATTGCTGTTGTCCACTGACTTCTTTCTGTTTGGTTTCTTCTCAGATATGACGGGGCCGCCCACCCACCGGCTGTCTTGTGGCCAGTCCCCCTACACCGAGACGACCACATGGGAGAGGAAGTACTGCATCCTGACGGACAGCCAGCTGATACTGCTCAACAAGGAGGAAGAGGTAGGAGGAGAGCCCTCAGTGTGGCTGGACCTGTGCTTAGGTTAAAAACACTCAGTCAAATACGCTCACAGCTGACAGTGGAAACACGATTCTGTTGTTATTTATACTGTACCATACATTTACTATGAGGTCAATTTGCCACACTTAACTGGTACAAAACGCTGTTTCTTATTAAAGCCAATGTGAAACTTGGCTTGGCTCACTATGTAACGGGAGACTTGTATGGATCGGATTCATTCAGAAAAATGCATTATGTACTTGAATATGCAAAGTGGATCAAGGAAAATAAATGACTCGCTAGTAAAGTCCTTAAACAGATTTTAAATTCCAGCCCGTACCGCTGAACAGCAGAGATTCTAATCGCTTTCGTCCCCTCTAGTGAAGTTAAATATAATGTACAACCCATGTAAACTCTAGTTTTAGGGTGAACCAGTATCTCTTGCCATCCACAGAATGTTCCATGAGATTCTCAGACTGATCCCACATTAACTATGTTAGTTTCCATCACCTGTAGCATGAACAGGATGGGAAAGTGTGGGCTCAGAATTCTCATTACCGCTTGACCTGCTCTCTCCATCACAGATGCCGGTTGAGGTGCTCCATGAAAGCCAGTTAGACTCCTCCAAGAGGAGAAGCCTGCGGAGGACAGTCAGCGTGCCGTCGGAGGGGCAGTTCCCTGAGTACCAGCCTGAGGGTGTTGCAAAGCTGGGTAGGCCAGAGACAAGCTTTTTATAGAGCCTTTGCTAGGAATGGGATGGTGAGCATTTAATTGCTGAATGAAAAGTTAGAATCGATCTTCTATGACCCACCACTTATGTTTTACATACGAGGGAAGAACTTGGGAGATGTACTTTTACATTCAGAACTAAAGATTGTAACCAAGACACATTTTCTATCTGATAAGAGTTATTGGGGGAATAAACCATGCGGACACTATGCACAGTTTAACACTATGATTAGATGTAAGACCTCCCACCATCCATATTCTGGATGGAAATATTATATTCAGGATTACTTTACATGTGCCTCTGATTATATGGTTTATGTGATAAAATGTCCATGTGGACTTTTGTATGTTGGTGAAACTGCAGGACCTGTTAAAACCCGCATTTCTGCGGGAATTTAAATTCTCCAGAAGCGAAACATTTTAAGGAAGCTAAACGTACGGCATCTGTGTTAAGATATATGATTATAGAAAAAACTAGGATGCCCACTAGAGGGGGTAATAGACAGAAATTGTTATGCTGTGAAGGTTTCTGGATTTTTACATTGGATAGCCTGAGTCCTAAGGATGAAGAATATTGCGGTCCATTTATTAATTCTGCGTCAGGCTCGCCAGGTCTAATTAATTTTCACACGCGCAGTTAATTTTAGACGCGCTGTTTAAAAGTATTTTTCTTCACAGTCAAACGGGTTTAAATGGCCCTGCATATCAACAAAGCACTCACTAGGGCTCTCCAGCCCGGCCCCACCCTTTCGTTTGCTATCGCTTTCACATATGCTACCAAATAAAAAATAATAATAATAATAGTCGTACATACCGATCAATCGTCTCCTGATGACTCGTTTTATCACCAAACTCCTCAATAATGCAATCCAAGTCATTATTTTATTGCTATAACATCTCAAAAAGCTCTGCAAATGTCTGTGATAGTCTCTGTGCGCTGATACTATACTCCCAGCTTGTTTCCATCTGACCGCCCCATCTGATGCCAATGGGGTACTATGACTATTCATGAGATCGCCTTTTTTTTTTTTTTTTTTTTTCGGAATGTCTCGGCTCCTGTCGCTCCCATTCGGCAATTGAATGGTTTTCTCGGCTTTTCGGAGAAAAACGACTAGAAACCCGTTTTTGCGTTGCTAGAATGATGTCGGACCCAGTCCGACAAAGGACCTATGAGGAATAATTGCAATGTCGGACCCAGTCCGACAATGGACCGGAAAGGGTTAAGCTGCTTTCGCCCGATAGATACATTATTGGATAATTGTGCTTGGTAACACAATGATTTCATTAATAAGAAGACTTTTTTGGGGTAGGTGTAGCCATGAATATTTTTGAATACGTTTGGAAAATAGAATTAAATTGTGTTGCCAATAAGTTTAATATTGAAATGTATGATTTATGAAGTAAAATAAATATACATGTTTTGAAATAGTTGTATTGTAACTTTAATAGTATTGTTTACAAACATCATGATGACTATTTGAATTGTTAATTTTGAATGCTTTGAATCACTAATTAATTAATTGAGGTCATCTGTTAATGTACAGTATTTAATGCTGACCACTGTGTCTATTCACTACAGCTTGATTGAAGGCCATCTGGCCGAAACGTTGCTCTGTTTTTAACTTTGTTCTTTTTTAAATAATAAAGAATGGAAATCTGATCTGCTCTATTATGGTGTTGCACCTCTACTTGCATTATTGGTGTGATAGTGACCCCACAACTTTGACAGTGTGTTAATTTTAAAGTGATTTTAAACAAACACATTGTGCTTTACTAAGAAATGAGAATTTATCCGCTGCACTTGCACAGTTGTTGGACTCTCCACTATTTCGTGATAATACTGTATTGTCATACAGAAGTTTTCTGATCTCTAGAATGATGTTAAACAGGTTAGGTTGAGGTGAAGGGGTACCAAGTTATATTAGCCATGCCCATACAGTAGCAGATTGCAAACTAGAAGTGAACGTTGACATTCAGTATTTGTTTGGTACACAAGGGTTGGTGTATTGGTTATTAAAGACCATGTATGGCTGTATTCTTTATAAATCACTACTGAAAATGATGGACAGTCTGCTGTAGAAGTTGGATTGTTTTATTTCGTAACTGCCGTGCAATGTTGCGTTTCTTGTGCTGTACCGCATAGTCCTTATGTCACTGAAAGCCTTATGCCTTATGCTTCCTGTGTGGTGAGGCAATATTCCTTGTCATTACCGGTTGTCAGCAGTTGTAGATAATGTCAGACGCAAGAGAACAGACATGGGTTGGTTTCTTGACTGACACAGCACTGGTAATAAATTGAACTAACTGGATGAAGATCACACTTGTTCTTGGTTCTGTTGGGACCAGAAGCATGGAAGGGATGCCAAGACACGTTCTGTGTGGTTTTCAATCAGGTAAGTTGGGCTGTTGTTCAGAAACAGAGAGACTGGGGGGGAAAGTGCAATTCCTCATAAAATATAACTTTGAGACTACTATCATACATTTGATTTCAAATCAATTTTTAGTAGGAATGTGCTCAGGAAAATTAGATATTTACCTGATAAGACATTGGATTTTTTGCTTTGGGATAAGACGATCATTTAAATATGACAAAAGAATATAAGTTTAACCAGTTTCTTTTATTCCTTTGCTTTTTTATTTCTAAACAAGAACTTTCATGGAATTGAGTCATTCTTCTCTCCAGACTATTCTGGTGAAATATTTTATAAATGGGAAGGATCTGACAGATCTCGAAAGAGGAGTTATGGGTCTGTTAATGCATAGTCTCTCTCTCTCTCCCTCTCTCCCTCTCCCTCTGTACACATACTGTATTGTCATCTAGTTTGTTGCTTGGTACATACAAATGACTCGTTTCAACAACCCATGTTTTTATTTGCAATGGTATTTTTTTATACTGATACTGCTGTAATGACTGTTAAACCATAGCGATTCTCTTTCAGATTTTTTAACTTTGAAATAATTTTTGACGGATATAAACTGCAGTGTAATTGCAGTATTTGCACTGGCTGCAGTTGACCTACAGTGGCGCTGTATTAACACATTGACAGCCAGTGCTGCACGTTTTACAGTTTAAGGAAAACTTGTACTAAGATGGTGCTGTTGTACTCCAGAACACCTGCTGTATAGGGACTATGAATATTCTCTTAATACATATAGATTAACACCTTGTTACAGGTCCATGTTTTTAATATGGGATTATGCAGTATATTTCTTCTTTAGTGTTTTTCCAGTCTGTTTTATGTGCTATTCATGTTCTCTCTGCACTCCTCATGTTTCCAGTACTGTATAATTAATACCTGAGTGAGCCGAGTGCACAGCAGCAGAATAAAATACCAAAGGTCTACTCTGAATAGCTTGTGTGATTTGAACAATAGTTAATTGGTTTACTGTATGAAAAGGAAGACTGCAAAATAACTGAATGCCGATTTATTTTAATCAAGTTCTTTGCGTGAAGATGTTTGAGAAAGTGGGCATGTGCTCAGTGTTTGGAATTCAAAGCAACAGACAGAAAAGCTTTTTGTATGTCTTTGACCCAGCTGGGTGGAGTGGGCAGTGAGGTATGTGGCCTGCAGGACCTGTGTGTTCAGTGCAGCAGTAGGAGGGGGAACTGCATGCACTGACTGCTTACACAGGCTTTTAGCACCGTGCGACAAACACAAGTCATTGCTGCAGACCATGTGAATTTATTGCAGCAGCCACTGTTGCTTAGAAATAGGATCTGAAACACTCCAGATTTCAGTTTTATTCTGTGGCCGGCTTCATTTGAACTCTATTCAGAGCCAGCAAGGTTCACAAGATGGAGCACTGGGGCTATTTTTTATGACAATGTTAAGCTTGCCATTGACAAAAATGCCTGATTTACTAAGCCGGTTCTGCGGTGAAACATTTATACAATGACAGCTGCCCTTAGATGACTTGTGATCACTGTGAAAACAATGGTTAAAAAAAAAAAAAAAATGGTACTGCTTTTTCAGTGGAATACTGAGGTGTCTGGTTCAGAGTGCTATACAGATACCTGCATACACAGGATTATATTTTTTAAATAAAATGCAATTATTATCTGGTGAAAAACAGTGCATTTGCTACATTTCAAAACTACACATTTGTTTTCATAAATAATCGGCACAGTAAGTTAATTTTCGATTTTATTTGAAATTTCAATAATAGAGTACTGTGTTAGAAATATTCTTGTTTTCACTATAACAAATTAAATAGGCCTATTTCTCAAATAGTTTTGTTCTGTTCGTGTGTCGATGCTTGAAGTGCCACAAATATTCACACTGCTTAGCAGCACTGCGTTCCATATTTTGATTCTGCTTGTGGCTCCAGAATTACATTAACTCTAGCCTGTGTTGTTCTTAGTTTGTCTTATTTAAGAGTGTCTTATTTCCATCCCTGGAATACTATGTTATGTTTGTTAGGAGCTTTTTGGTTAATATGCAATTTACATATTCTGTCATCAATCTTGTACAGCATTGGTGAAGGGCAGTGGTGCGCAAACTTTTTATATACCACCCCCCTTTTTTTTGCATAAAATTTGTTACCACCCCGACACACATATTAATGTTAGAACTTACCTTTATATTTTAACAGGTGTTTATTTTCCGATTTCATGTAAATTGTGCATTTTTTTCCTAGAATTAACCCCAAAAAGTCCAGATTTAGCTAAATACATAAGCGTATCACAAATTCTACATTTAAAATCTGTCTGTAAATCCTTTTGTTTACACTTAGCGAGTGAACATTTAGCTGACATGTTAAATCTGGGTTTCTAACAAATGAGTGTGAATTTTAATTTTTTTTTTTTTTTTTTACCCTTGGCAAGTCAAGTTTAGTTAACATTTCTAACAAATAAATCAATGGAAAAATACATGCAACTTAAATCTTATTTATTTATTTATTTATTGTAAATTGGCGAATCAACATTTACCTAACAAATACATCTGAAAAACAGGTTAGCAATTAAATCTAAAAAAATATTTATTTTGCAAGCTAAATCTGAAGATAACATGCAAGCCAGCGCTGATTGACATGTTTGATTTGGCATTGTATGCTGCAGAGTTGCTGCTACACTCTGAGTTTTTCAAGAATGTGTTTGTTAACATTGATGTATTTTGCTAAATCTGGATTTTTTTTGGTCAAATCTAGGAAAAAATATGCGATTTACATTTTACATTGCATGCTTTTTAGTGCTTTTGCCCCTTTTAATTATAGTCGTGCCCCCCCTTACTGACTCTCGGCGCCCCCCACTTTGCGCATCACTGGTGTAGGGTGATCACATCCCAGAAGCATTACTGATTTGAAGTGCTTTTAACAGTGGTTTTTCAATTGCCTCCGGCCTTTAAAACAGCCTTGAAGTTTATACCCTGTTTGTCTAGGAATTGATTTGTTTTGTGGGTGGTGGTTATTGCTCTCTTACAGAAATGCATGTGGTTTGGAAAACCTGGTTGTCATGTCATGTTCTTTCCCTACGCAGGCTTACAGATGAAGTTCTCTAACCCCTGTGCATTGTAAACAGAGCCGAATTCTCACTCTCCACCACTGTTTTCTTAATTCAAGGTGATGTAGGAGCTTAGTCAAGCAAGAGCTATGGGTTATAGTGCGTGGTGTCACCCCTGAGATTAAATGACTAACTAACTCTGATCCCAGTGGTTTATTATTTTTCAAATTAAGTAGGAATTATGGCACAGTCCCTCAGTCTATCGACATCGTGTTTGGCCCGGTGTTGCTTAGTTGTGACTAATGCTAATACTTAGTTAATGCTGGCCATGGATCTGTTTCACAGTTCTCCAATCCATAAGCTACAGTAATCCTTCGGGTTGCTTAATTGCAAAATTGGTGCGTATGTAGTATTCTAAAGCAATACCCACATTATTCAAGACATCCAGTCTAAATAAAAATATAATTTAATTGAGAGAGGTTTTTTGAATGGCCTCAAAATGGGTGAATATGACAGCTGTAAACCTATGCTGGTTAAACTTCACTTTTAACTGACTTATCTGCACCCATCCCATTAGGTTTTGAACAATACAGTTATTTATAAGTTAGTTACCCAAGTTAGACCAAGCTGAGATGATAGTCTAGCTGCTTCAATCTAATTGTATTATGTACTGTAATAATGTAAGCAAACAGTCACACATGAATTGGATTTTAGTGCAAGACTGAACCTGTTGGTGGGACCATGCAGCTTTTAAAAGTATTTCTCTCTGAGATGTAAAATCTAATTCACAGGGGCACCTCAACCACAGCAGACATTACTTACTGGAAGAGTAGATACAGTTGTTTGCCACCGCTCTTGGTCGCACCAGGAGATTTCTTTGAACTGTTTTTCACATCCCTGCCTGTGTCAGTCACTGTACTTGTGACCTTCATGGCTGAAACATCACTGTGTTCATATATCTGATGTTTACCACTGTAATTGGAAAATCAATAAGATGAGGATCCGGGGGAAAAGCCAGGTTGTCTCCAGTGAGTTTCTTTGGAAAGCATGTGGTATGGAAGAATCACATAGGGTTTAGATCTGGCAAATTTGATGCATTTGAATATCTCAGTATTTGAATGAGCCACGGTACAGTGCTGTATTGATGCATAGTAAAGCCTTGCATGATGTATGGCTGTAAATCCTACACCCCCTTTGCTGCAGAGTACCCACAGTGGAATACTGTGTTCTCAGAGTCCCTGTCGGAAAGGAAGACTCTTTTTTGTAAGTGCTGATTGTTTGCGATTGATGAGGCAGAGAGGGTCAGCAGATCTGTTGCAGATGTGACATCTCAAGTTACTGGGAAATATTTAGCTTATGCAGTACTGCTGGTTTGTGAGTAGTTACCCCGAACAGTATAAGGCACCATCAGTATGCAGCAAAGAATTACATTTATAACACATTTGTTTATCCCTTTTGCTAGTGTTGGGCATCCTTACAAAGACTGTGTTGAAAGAGACAGGTCTGGCACAGCAGAGGTTTTACCCCCAGCAGTGCTGAATATTCAGGTACTCGCTTCAGCACAATAGCTATTTTAAAGCCATTTTTCTTTTGTTTTATTTTAGTAATGTGACTCTCCTTGTTTCTTAATTTGAATTTTGTATTTTGAATGCAACAGTTACTTTGACATGTAACCAACAGCCAATATTCACATGAGTGTTGTGTTTATCCCGCTCAGTCACGCACTGTGCATCTCAGAGGGCCTGCATCACTGCTGTTTTATCATGACTGCGCTGTGAGCTTAGCGGGAGGATGGGTTCACAGACTAGTGCAGTATGTATTATTACACATGTGCAGTAAGCCCTGTTGTTAGACGGTATGCATTTCATAAGAACGACACGGGCAGACTAGAAAGACAGTATTCTTAACAGTATATGGTATTGTAGTTAAACTTTTCTTTTTTTGACAAGTATAAAACAATTTAAAAGTAAGCTATCTTCGCGTAAAAAAATAAACACATGTTTTAAACAGGATTTTCAAGTATCGTCAGATTTAAATGGATTGATTTTAAAATAGCAATATGTTTATTAAACAGCTTTTGTAAAGGGTAGAGTGAAAGAGTTGCAAACAAACGCCAAGTGCAAATGATACTTTGAACTTACTGTAGAACGTTTCTGTTTTTTTTTTGTTTTACATTGACGGACTAACTGGCAATAAGTAGGCATTTAATGCACGCGTCTTGTGTGTGTGTTTGCATTCAGATTCGTAGATAGGAAAGCTGCTATTGTTGTGCTCTCGTGAATAGAGGAAGAGAATAGAAGCTGAGTGGGTTTGACTGGCTTGGGATCAGGCGTTTCTACATTCCAAACTGTCTGGGGGTGAGAGAGGCAGGCAAGAGGCTGGATAATGAGCAAGAAAGCAATGCTAACTTTTTTGATCGTTGCACAAGTAGTGTGGTGCAAGCATGGAGGGCGTGTAACATCAGCATAAAATCACGCAGTTTACAGGTAATTTTTTTAAATTGTATTTTTGTTATTGTATTTCTGTTTTCTAACCCAATTTTTAAGGATTATTCTGGTCGGCGGTAATAACATTCAAGACATAAGACAGGTGTTAAAACATTTGACCAGAGTACCGTACTCTTTCTTGACCGGTATCGGCTAATTAAGCTCAATGTTAACTACCGATAATCATATGTTGAAATAACCTCTTCTTATGTATACCCGCAACCCAATGAGTGTCTGTATTTAAATGTTATCTTACAATTTTCTTCTGCGGGGGAGAAACCAATAATCTCGCGTTTAACAAGAAGAAAGAAAGAAACACATTTTGAAGCAAGTGTACTAGAAGTTTTATAGCAGAACATATTATCTACAGTAGAGGGGAACTTTGTTTATTCTGTCTAATTGCGGATTCATTATTGTATCGTGTCCGACCAGGTAACGATAACAGCTTTTATATTTAGATTCGGGAATGCTAGGACGTGATTTGGCGTAGGTTTTTAATGTAATTCACAGAATGACAGTGAAGTGGTTCGATACTATAGGCGTCGCTGTTGCAGCTTTCGCCGGTCTTTATGACTCAAGTCTCTCATTGATGAAGTGGAAGTTGCAATGTGCTGCTTTTGAAACAGGAACAGCGTGGTTTGTTTTTCCTTTTAAGATGGATTTTTTAAAAATATCTTTTTAAAGTGGTTAGTTTTTTCGCACTTCTTGCCCTGATCACCTCGCCACTTAAAAACTCCCCTCCGAAAAATAAATGTTTCCACCTCCTTGTTTTGTAAAAAAAAAAAAAAAAAAAAAAAGGGTTGCTTTATTTCTCACTATACTTTTGTAAAACAAAACCAAAAGGAAAACAATACAGCACCTGTGTTTTCAAAGTGGAGGCTGTGTAATATGTTGCTGAGTAATACATCATAATACTGTATATTTGATTCATTATGCCAAAAGTAGTTAATGAATGTAATGCCACAGTGGTCCTTGCAGATTGGCAGTAGAAAGTTTAATAATAATAAAAAAAGACCTGTAGTTGAAAACATACAATTCTTTATCTTTTTTTCTGTCCTTTTTTTCTTGCTGTAATTACGTTGAACACTCAAGGTGTACTCAAAAGGTGACTTATTGTAGTCACTTGCCAAATATTGATAATTAACAATAATAATAAAACATCACTCATTTTTCTGCTCAACGAGCATACATGGTTAAAGTTGAATCTATTTGATGATTACAGTATATATCTGACCTATTTTAAAAAATAGTTTAATAAATACATATCTGTTATAAATTATTGTTGAGTTTGGTCAAACTTTTTTTTTTTATTTAAATAAAAAAAGATTCTCTTGTCTGGTGACACAGGTTTGCAGGTTTTGATTGACACAGTACAGTATGAATCAATTAGGGTTATTTAATACATTTGTAACTGATTCTGACACATACCCAAATCATTTGGCTGCCTGGTTTATCAGCAAGTGAACAGGAAAAAAAAAAAAAGTAGATGCAGTTTGGCTGTTAGGCTGGGTTAATCCGGGCCTCAGGTGCAGGGAGGGTACTGAATCCTTGATAATGACAATGACAATGACAATGAAACACAAGAGCACAAGTTACAAAAACACATGCCATCGTGTGGCAGTAATCTGTGTGTGTTATCTGTCTTCTGAGTACATTATTCCTTATAGTACTGTATTATTCTTTTTTCTTATTTAACTCTTTTTTTTCTTATCACTAATTTATTAATTTGAGTTAAATAATACGTAAACCCACAAGTACTTTAGGCTACCTGTGTAGCACTGTCTCAGGTCAGTGTGCTCTCTTGTCTGTCTGCTCTGAAATTTAGGTTTACAAGTAAATATTTTAAATGGTTGCTAGGAGTTTTCCATTTACTTCGTTTTTTTGAAGTAGAACGCTGATGAAGGCCCTAGCTAAGATATTTATCTACTTGACTTCATTTTTGATTGAGTGTTGTTTGAAGTTATGGGTGAATTTGTGAGTGTTTGCAGCAATTAAATATTTAGTCTGGTGGGTATGACATCTTTTGCATTGTTTTTACTAGGTTTTTGTTTCCTGCTAAACTGAGATCTTTAAATTGGAACGGAGTTGAACGTCAGTATTGGGGGTTATCAGGGAAATCTTGAGGAATGGTTCTGTAATCCCGAAAAATCCTATATGCTCTCCCAACAGAACGGGCAGTGTTACTGTAGTCTCTTCAACTCCTGTTTGTTGTTGTGGAAACACTGGTCCTTCAACTGGTATCTGAAGGGGACCATGAGAACACTAAAAATAGAACATGTTTTTGGAGTTTCATAATCTGTGCTGTGAACTTTCAGTGGCCGTATTGTTGAACATAATCCTAATAATCATGTGTCATTTTTGTTTACTGGCTTTGAACAGGTTCTGTACCAGCAAAAGCAGGTTGCTTTAGATTCTTGGAATACTGTACTAGCCCCTCCTAGGCATGTTTTATGGGTGGAGGTAGAGTAGTGACTAGACTTTATCACATTGTCAATCTTTTCACCTCAAGTTCAGTTTTGCAATTTACAGAGAGGGTTAAAATCCGGAATCCCAGGTACAGTAGCTTGAAATTCTAACCCCAGAGACACCTGTGTTACTTGTGATTTCATACTTTATTCTCATTACAGTATATGTCAGACAGTTTCTTTGGCAAGTGTCTTTAATTGTCTTTAGGATACAGATATGCTGACCCTGAAGTGGGGTACAATAGACTCTGTAGGTCTGCATGTGTGATAATGATTGCTGTTGTTGGAGCTTTAAAATTGTGGAGGTTAAACAGGACTAGTATGTCCCTATCAATTGCCTAAGGAGTCGTTCTACAATTCATCTGTTGCTGGTCAGTATAACATTATTTTCTGTGCATTCTGGGAAATGTAGCTTGTACTCCCTTTAAACATCACACTTCTCATCCTACCACCCAACTCTGCTTTCTGTTACTAGAATTAGGCCTACTGCCTGAGAATAGATGTCCGCTCCGGTGCTTTGAATAATCAATACTGTTAAAGATTTCTTCAAAACGGTTAAGATGTGTAATCTGTCATAATGGAAAGGGAGGCTTGTAACTTGATTACAGCTAATGCAGGTTTAAAAGCCAGCACCAATAAATGCATCCCAAGGTTTTATTATCGTTAAACTGAACATGCATGATCATGGAACAAATGCATTTGCTGAAGATTAACATATACAATCTAATTCTTTAAACTTGCTTTGCATAATAATAATAATAATAATAATAATAATAATAATAATAATAATAATGTAGAAACAAAGTTAGATATTGTCATTAACTCTATATTCCATTTTAATTCTCAGTGCATTCAGATTTCTGTAAGAAGCATTTGGCAACTTTTTTTCTGCTTCATACTGTAACACCTGCTAAACACTGTTGTAGCCTAAAGTTGTATGTGTCCAGATTATAAAATAAGATTATAAAAGATAAATGAGAAAAAAGCATAAGGTAAATATATCAATAAGAATTTACAGTACTGTATATCTGGCAACGCTTTCTACTGTATAGGCTACTGTACATAGCAGATAATTATATCCAAAATATATACTTGAGTTTATTGGTTCAGTTTCCATTTTATAACCCAATCTTACAGTATAGATTTTAAAATAAACCCTCCATTATACCATCTGAGAAGCCCTGTCGGTTTATCGTCTTAATCAGCTCTTGTGAATATTTTATTGGCTTTCTTAATGATTGAATCTTTGACGAGATTATCTTGCTTTCACCTTGTCTGTCCTTACATTAAAATCCACAGACCATCACTGCAGTGATATTTGATATTAAGCATGGATGGGCTCAATTAATTATTCATGTAATATAGCTGGCTAAAAAATACACCCAGCCTCAGACTTATTTTGTCTTCTTTTCTGCTGTGAGAATAATTTCCATCCCCTACAAAGACAAATAGATCACAACAGTACGCAGTACCAACCATACACCTACTGTACCTCAACCACAAACAAGAAACAGCTGCTTAAAGAAAGTGATGTTGTAAAATGGTTTACTGTTGTAAATTCATGCCCTGTATCTTGTGGCATTATGTGCAAAGGCTCACTTTTTATTATTTTCATATATATATATATATATATATATATATATATATATATATATATATATATATATATATATATATATATATATATATATATATAAACGCAATTGGATATTAAGGTTACTCAGTAATTCCACTTTGACCTGCTTTACTGCTATAATATTACAGTGTAATAAGTGTACTATACAATATTTCTTTCTCACAGAAATGTATTTTAAAAGTTTGCACTGCAAGGGACTGTGAGGTAACTATTTAAACTTGTTGTAATATGCTAACTAAAACAAACAGTCAAAACATTTTGTAAGTTAGCATGTACATTTTTATCCAAGCGCCTGACCAGTATTATTGTACATTGTACAATACATGGAAGTTCTGTACCTTGAGGTTTTACATTCGAATAAAACTGAGAAAGTAGCGAAACACAGAAAAAAAGGAAACACCACAATTGACAAGTATGCACCATCAATTGTTTATTTAAAGCCATTATGATAGTTTTATAATGCTGTTAGTGTCATTTTTATGGTGATGACAACCACAGATAATGCTACATTAATTGGTTGTGGATCCCATCATCAGTGGCAAATGTCACCTGAAATTAATTTTAAAATCTGACCTGATGTCACTGTATTATTAATTTTACTAACATGTTAACATACAGTCCGTCTGTTAGCTGGAAACATATTGTAAATTTTGTCACATAAAATAATATTAAAACATGTACTCTATCTTTTTTTATTTGTTTATTTTTTTCCTGCTGGTTTCAAAATCAAAAGTTGGCTGTGTACGTTTCCATTGCATATCATGATGACAAGTGATATCTCTTTGTCACCGTCGTACTATCGCTTTACCATTGGCAGCTGTCAAGTTATTTACTGTGTAATTAATAATGCAGTAATGTGAGCAGCCTCAGCTTAATAACTTTATTTTAAAAAAGTATTACTAATGAGCCAAGTTCACTCTCATAAGCGTAATGCTGCTGTTGGGAGTCAGCAGCTCAGTTCCATTGGAATAGATCAATGTGTACTCTACTGGGAGTTGGTCTGTGATTGATGAATCTACTGTGGCATCATAGAAACAAGTGCTGTGTTAATTTGAAAGGCAAGCCACATCGACAGCTGGATATTATTGCTGTACTGTACTGTGCATTTGTGTCAGAGTAGTGCAGATGACATGCAATTTTAACTCACAGTAGAATACAACTTTGTGTTAATTCTGCTTTAATTAGACGGTATCTTATGCATTGCTTGTCTGTAAGTATGCATGTGTTAGTATACAGCTATGGCCAAAAGTTTTGCATCACCCCTAGAATTAACAAATTTTGCTTCGTAGATCGAATGACCTACTGAATAATGTTACGTTGACATTGAATTGCATACCACATTGTAGTTTTCCATATACTTAGTGAAAAACTGAGAAAAATCTAACATGAAATACTGCACTACTATTATGGATTCTGGTAGACTTTTGAGATGTCATTTTGTAGTTTCTTTGATTACATTATGAACATAATTTAGATGTTTTATTTGACAGTTTATTTTTTATTATGTCTCAATCCTAAAATTCTAGGTGCTGTAAAACTTTTGGCCATACTGTAGCTGTCAAATGTGTTTTACATATTAAATATAACGTAGCCCACTGTAAAGTATACAATGTGACACCCTTTAAAATACAGCTATACAGTTTAAGTGTGTATTGTGTTAACAAAAAAAAACAAAATGGAGAGAATTACAGTTCTACATGATTTCTGCAGTGATCATAGATCATGTTGCATTACATAAAACTGTATTGCTCGGTTTCTTAAAACAATTAACGTTTTTAAATCGAGCAGGATTTCTGTTGTTTCATTAAACAGTACAGATGAGTCGCAGTACTGTAGCAGCTGATCTACATTTCTGTAGTGTACCACCCCTTGGGGAGTTACAGTAAGCTCAGGACAGGGACCCGCAGACTCGGCAAAAAATACAAGACCTGATCATTTTGGAAATGAAGTCGGATATGCTTGGGTGTTTTGAGTTACGGTTTCACTAGACAACCTCTACATTTATCGGTTTAGTACGACTATACATTTCTCCTAATTCTTGCTACTCTGGGAGCTCTGTTCAGTGCAGTCTCTCTGAGGTGCAGCCAGCAGGCAGACCGCAGCAGAAGCAGCTCGATTGAGAGTAATAGAGTAATGCAGCTGGAGCGATTGATTGAATAACTGCGGTAAAATCTCATCCTCTCGCAGCCAAAGTCTGGGCCAGTGATAAAGTGAAGGTTATGACGGAATCCGAGTGAGAGTGAGTGTACATGGAGCAGAAGGACAGCGCTGACAGTGGGGCACTGTGTATTAACTGGTGAGGTGTAGAGCAACTTTTAAAAAACACAGGAAACAGCACATCGCTGACTGGCTAAGTCAGAGACTGTGTTGTGCCAATCAGCTGCTGGATAGAGCTGTCCATGTGATTTTCTTCAAGTGATGGGGAACAGTTGTGATAGAGGTATAAAACTTTATTTTTAATATTGTAGTTATGTATGTAAATGATATGTATGATGCTAATTTCTACCTACAGTACCTGTAATAGAGCTATGTAATATTACAGCTAGCTACTATTTTGATCTGTTAAATGTTATTGGTGGTACAGTACTCCAATTGGATTACTATAGTTACTGTCTACAGTATAAGTATTGGTCAGTTTTGCTAGTTTCTTTTTGTATTTCTTAATTTTTTAAAGTTTGCTGTATGACTTGAAAATATGAATTAAGTCATCGATTTTTTGGATTTATTCATGAGACGATACACAAGCCACGATACGATACGTAACATAATACGATACGTATGACGATACACAAGCCACGATACGATACGTATCGCGATACACAAGTCACGATACCACACGTATCGCGATACACAAGCCACAATACCATACATATCGCGATACCCAAGCCACGATACCATGCATATGGCGATACCCAAGCCACGATACCATGCATATGGCGATACACAAGCCACGATACCATGTGTATCGCGATACACAAGCCACGATACCACACGTATCGCGATACACAAGCGACGATACCGCACGTATCGCGATACACAAGCCACGATACCGCACGTATCGCGATACACAAGCCACGATACCGCACATATCGCGATACACAAGCCACGATACCGCGCGTATCACGACACACAAGCCACGATACCGCACGTATCGTGATACACAAGCCACGATACCGCACGTATCGCAATACACAAGCCACGATACCACACGCATCGCAATACACAAGAGACGATACCGCACGTATCGCGATACACAAGCCACGATACCGCACGTATCGCGATACACAAGCCACGATACCGCACGTATCGCGATACACAAGCCACGATACCGCACGTATCGCGATACACAAGCCACGATACCGCACGTATCGCGATACACAAGCCACGATACCGCACGTATCGCGATACACAAGCCACGATACCGCACGTATCGCGATACACAAGCCACGATACCGCACGTATCACGATACACAAGCCACGATACCACACGTATCGTGATACACAAGCCATGATACCACACGTATCGCGATACACAAGCCTTGATACCACACGTATCGCAATACACAAGCCACGATACCATACGTATCGCGATACTAATGAAAAACTCATCTCTACTTGACGGACTTGAAAATAATTACAATTTCAATTCTATAGACCCAGATTCAGTTCAAAATCAATTATATTTATTTCCCACAAAGTAGTAAACCACTAGTTTTAATTTAAAGACAAAGCAGTATGTCAGCTAGTTCCTTGGATATCCATTTTAGTTGAATTAACCAAATCTCCTTACCACATTTCTGAGAGGGGAAAAAAATACAAAGCAATGTGTTTGATAAAGTACAAACTTTATTCATGTGTTTCTTTAGAAAAATGTAAATATGAAGTTTTTCAGCATTAAGTTGTGATGTCTAATCAATAAGAATTTCAACATTTTTTAAAAGTAGATCGGCATTTTCGTATTTGTAAAGTTAAGGTTGAGTATTATTTTATTTTGTATGCTATTCTACACTGTGCTGTTTTTAAATGTGGTTGGAAATAATTTTAATTAGATTAAAATGAATGATAAAAATAGTATTAAATAAGTCATTTTCATCATGATTAACACATTTCTTTAAAGAAAGCAACATATTCAACCAAATCAAAGTTTATATACAGTACTGTGCAAAAGTTTTAGGCAGGTGTGAAAAAATGCTGTAAAGTAAGAATGCTTTCAAAAATAGACATGTTAATAGTTTATATTTATCAATTAACAAAATACAAAGTGAGTGAACAGAAGAAAAATCTACATCAAATCAATATTTGGTGTGACCACCCTTTGCCTTCAAAACAGCATCAATTCTTCTAGGTACACTTGCACACAGTTTTTGAAGGAACTCGGCAGGTAGGTTGGCCCAATCATCTTGGAGAACTAACCACAGTTCTTCTGTGGATTTAGGCAGCCTCACTTGCTTCTCTCTCTTCATGTAATCCCAGACAGACTCGATGATGTTGAGATCAGGGCTCTGTGGGGCCATACCATCACTTCCAGGACTCCTTGTTCTTCTTTATGCTGAAGATAGTTCTTAATGACTTTCGCTGTATGTTTGGGGTCGTTGTCATGCTGCAGAATAAATTTGGGGCCAATCAGATGCCTCCCTGATGGTATTGCATGATGGATAAGTATCTGCCTGTACTTCTCAGCATTGAGGAGACCATTAATTCTGACCAAATCCCCAACTCCATTTGCAGAAATGCAGCCCCAAACTTGCAAGGAACCTCCACCATGCTTCACTGTTGCCTGCAGACACTCATTCGTGTACCGCTCTCCAGCCCTTCAGCGAACAAACTGCCTTCTGCTACAGCCAAATATTTCATATTTTGACTCATCAGTCCAGAGCACCTGCTGCCATTTTTCTGCACCCTAGTTCCTGTGTTTTCGTGCATAGTTGAGTCGCTTGGCCTTGTTTCCACGTCGGCGGTATGGCTTTTTGGCCGCAAGTCTTCCATGAAGGCCACTTCTGACCAGACTTCTGCAGACAGTAGATGGGTGTACCAGGGTCCCACTGTTTTCTGCCAATTCTGAGCTGATGGCACTGCTGGACATCTTCCGATTGCGAAGGGAAGTAAGCATGATGTGTCTTTCATCTGCTGCAGTAAGTTTCCTTGGCCGACCACTGCGCTCACGGTCCTCAACGTTGCCCGTTTCTTTGTGCTTCTTCAAAAGAGCTTGGACAGCACATCTGGAAACCCCTGTCTGCCTTGAAATTTCTGCCTGGGAGAGACCTTGCTGATGCAGTATAACTACCTTGTGTCTTGTTGCTGTGCTCAGTCTTGCCATGGTGTATGACTTTTGACAGTAAACTGTCTTCAGCAGCCTCACCTTGTTAGCTGAGTTTGGCTGTTCCTCACCCAGTTTTATTCCTCCTACACAGCTGTTTCTGTTTCAGTTAATGATTGTGTTTCAACCTACATATTGAATTGATGATCATTAGCACCTGTTTGGTATAATTGTTTAATCATACACCTGACTATATGCCTACAAAATCCCTGACTTTGTGCAAGTGTACCTAGAAGAATTGATGCTGTTTTGAAGGCAAAGGGTGGTCACACCAAATATGGATTTGATTTAGATTTTTCTTCTGTTCACTCACTTTGCATTTAGTTAATTGATAAATATAATCTATTAACATGTCTATTTTTGAAAGCATTCTTACTTTACAGCATTTTTGTTGTGGTGTGGGGTGTGGTGGGGGGTGTGTGGTGGGGGTGTGTGGGGTGTGGGGTGTGTGGTGTGGTGTGGGGGGTTGTGGTGTGGTGGGGGTGTGTGGTGGGGTGGGGTGTGGGGTGTGTGGTGTGGTGGGGTGTGGGGTGTGGGGTGTGGGGTGGGGTGGGGAGGGTGTGTGGGGGGCTGGTTTTGATTTGAACACACTGCATGTACAGTACTGTGAGTTTATTAATAAAATTAATGTACACATTGCTACATTTAATACATTAGCTTGAATATTTATAATCAGTATTTTCATGTGTTACTGTATGTGGGCCTTGATTTGTATAAAACCAAAATAAATGTTTTGTATTGTGTTCTTGTTGGTTCATATTGGAGATCCACCATGCTAACTCCTGTTGTTGTTGTTGTTGTTGTTATTATTATTATTATTATTATTATTATTATTATTATTATTATTATTATTATTATTTATTTCTTAACAGACGCCCTTATCCAGGGCGACTTACAATTGTTACAAGATATCACATTATTTTTACATACAATTACCCATTTATACAGTTGGGTTTTTACTGGAGCAGTCTAGGCAAACTACCTTGCTCAAGGGTACAGCAGCAGTGTCCCCCACCTGGGATTGAACCCACGACCCTCCGGTCCAGAGCCCTGACCACTACTCCACACTGCTGCCCTCCACAATGTTATGCGGAGACCGCGAAGATAGTGAAGCTGTGGGGCTCGTGTTCCTGCTGCAGATTGATATGCAGGTTTCCATCTGGTACTGGATTTGGGAAAAGATTCACTGGAGTATAGTTTGCAGATGCTTCCCATGGTTGGCTCAGCCGATCAACCTTGGGGTATGATGCCTTTCATCTTTAGGTCACCACTTTTGGTTCCAACCTGGTCTGTTCTGATAGAAACACATTTTCAGATTTTCAGATTACTATGGGTCTTTGTGCATTTAAAATGAGTTCTGTTATAGTAGTCTTTGCCCAGATTTTTTTTTTTTTAAACCCATATTGTGACATCATCCTGATTCGCATTGACCACCTTTGTTGGCACGTACTAAGAGAAGCAAAGGATTACAGATGGGCACAGATGGTTGAATTACATAGGCAGGACACAGATCGGAAGTTGTATTGAAACTGCTCATAATGCATCTGCTGTTTCAGATAGAGAATTGCTGTATAGCAGTACTGTGTAATATATATTTTTTTTGTTTTGATTGTGAGGTACAGTACAGAGCTTGCAGATGTCCTTGATAACATCAGCTATGCAGCTGCTGCACGTATGGTAGTAGCAGGGGGTTGCATGTCTTTTTCACAGTAATGTAGTGGCAAGCAGGTAAAAGGAGAATGAAGCTAAACTACTGTAGCTTTCTAGAATATAATTAAAAGGTTAAACTAGCCTATAAGAAAAGTCAAACTGTATAGTATTAAACAGTAGCTACTGGCCTCCTTGTAATGGGCATCTGTTGTGTTTCAGAGGTGTCTGCTGAAAGGTCCCCCAGAAGGAGAAGTATATCGGGACTCGGGAGCTCCGAGAAGAACAGCTCCATGGATGGACCCAACTCTTCCCCTTTCAAAGTGCCGGTATGTTAACTTCTTAATAATAACATTAGGTTTATGTGTTGTTTGCTACTGTTAGAAAGGTATTCATACTGGGGAAAAAGCATGTATTTATTAGGGTTTGTTTTAATTTTTTACTTTCTCCAGGACCTCAACAAAATAGATTAATCTTTTTGAAATTCAATTTAATAATCAGATAGATGGACTGTAATCTTGGCAGTCCCATTACTTCATCTTAAAGGTGCCATTCACATAATGTAGTTGTCCTATAGAAACTGAACTTGCAACCGTATGCAGTGTGTGTGTGTGTGTGTGTGTGTATTTATTTTTATTATTTTTATTTTTATATATGTTTATTTTTGAACAGTTAGTCTGTTCCCAGCCGTTCCCTGCTGTTGTAGACACTGAGCAGCACAGGATATGAGTGTGTCTGACAAGGCCAGGCAGTGTGATGCATTTGTATATGCAGCACCTCACAAGCCTCTGCAGTATTTTGCACCCAGATGCTGGCTGTCGGTTCAGTCAGCCCACCAAATTTTTTGTCCATTAAAATAACATCAAATTGATCAGAAATACAGTGTAGACATTGTTAATGTTGTAAATGACTATTGTAGCTGGAAACGGCTGATTTGTAATGGAATATCTACATAGGCGTACAGAGGCCCATTATCAGCAACCATCAGTCCTGTTCCAATGGCACGTTGTGTTTGCTAATCCAAGTTTATCATTTTAAAAGGTTAATTGATCATTAGAAAACCCTTTTGCAATTATGTTAGCACAGCTGAAAACTGTTGTGCTGATTAAAGAAGCAATAAAGCTGGCCTTCTTTAGACTAGTTGAGTATCTGGAGCATCAGCAATTGTGGGTTCGATTACAGGCTCAAAATGGCCAGAAACAAAGAACTTTCTTCTGAAACTCGTCAGTCTATTCTTGTTCTGAGAAATGAAGGCTATTCCATGTGAGAAATTGCCAAACTGGCTCTAACCAGAATAGAAAGAGGAGTGGGAGGCCCCGGTGCACAACTGAGCAAGAGGACAAATACATTAGAGTGTCTAGTTTGAGAAACAGACGCCTCACAGGTCCTATTTAGGGAAGAAGCAGTCAGCTGGTATTCTGTCTATAATGGAGTGGCCAGCATAGTCACCGGATCTCAACCCTATTGAGCTGTTGTGGGAGCAGCTTGACCGTATGGTATGTAAGAAGTGCACATCAAGCCAATCCAACTTGTGGGAGGTGCTTCAGGAAGCATGGGGTGAAATCTTTTCAGATTACCTCAACAAATTGACAACTAGAATGCCAAAGGTCTGCAAGGCTGTAATTGCTGCAAATGGAGGATTCTTTGACGAAAGCAAAGTTTGAAGGACACAATTATTATTTCAATTAAAAATCATTATTTCTAACCTTGTCAATGACTATATTTCCTATTCATTTTGCTGTATTTCCTATTCAAACTCATTTCATGTATGTTTTCATGGAAAACAAAGAAATTTCTAAGTGACCCCAAACTTTTGAACGGTAGTGTGTATATATATTTATATATATAATCACCTACAAAATTATTGGTACCCTTGATAAAGATGTGCAAAAAAGGCTGTATAAATTAAACAACACATGTAATGAGCTATATTTTATGCTCAAATAGGAAAGGCAAAGAACTCACAAATGAAAAGAGACAAATGGTTGTTGACCTTCATAAATCAGGCAATGGGTACAAAACAATAGCTAAAAAACTAAATAGACCACTTACCACTATTAGGGCAATAATTGAGAAGATCAAAACCACTGGAACAGTGGTAAACTTGCCTAGTAAAGGACGCAAGTGTATCATGGCCCCACGCACAGTGAGGCAGATGGTTCGGGAGACAAAGGGAAATCCAAGGGCCACTGTTGGAGAATTACAGAACTTGGTTGCATCTTGGGGTCACCATGTCTCCAAATCTACAATTAGACACCACCTCCATGCCAATAGGCTATTTGGAAGGGTTGCCAGAAAAAAAACCTTTATTGAGAGCAACCAACAAACGTAAGCACCTGGAGTTTGCTAAATAGCATTGGCACTTCGATTGGAACCGGGTGCTATGGTCAGATGAGACGAAAATAGAGCTCTTTGGCCACGCATACCAGCGGTGGGTTTGGCGTCGAAAGAAGGATGTGTGTGCAGAAAAGAACCTCATACCTACTGTAAAATATGGTGGTGGATCTTTGATGTTATGGGGCTGTTTTGCTTCCACTGGTCCTGGGGCCCTTGTTAAGGTCAACGGCATCATGAACTCTACCCAGTACCAAGACATTTTAGCCAAAAACCTGGTTGCCTCTGCCAGGAGGCTGAAACTTGGCCGCAAGTGGATCTTCCAGCAAGACAATGACCCCAAGCACACATCAAAATCCACAAAGAAATGGTTAATTGACCACAAAATCAACATTTTACAATGCCCATCTCAGTCTCTGGACTTGAACCCAATTGAAAACCTGTGGTTTCAATTGAAGAGGGCAGTCCATAAGCGCAGACTGAAGGATATCAAGGATCTGGAAAGATTCTGTATGGAGGAATGGTCTAAGATCCCTCCCAATGTGTTCGCCAATCTCATTAAACATTATAGAAAAATACTCTGTGCCATTATCCTTGCAAGGGGAGAGTGCACAAAGTACTGAAACAAGGGTGCCAGTAATTGTGACACTTCATTTTTTTTCGAAATAAATTTATATTTTGAGAAATGTGTAATTTTGGTTGATTCCATTGAATCATTAATAAAGTGAAATATATTCCACATGTTGAAAAATTACAATATAGCTCAGTACTGGTATTATTTATTTTATACAGTCTTTTTTTGCTCATCTTTATCAAGGGTGCCAATATATATATATAATTGTAGTCAAAAGTTTACATACCCCAATGGAAATCTAGAATTTCTAGAAATTTCTCCAAAAAAAAAAAAGAATTTTAGGGAAAATATTTGTAGCAAAAGTTTCTTTTTGTGGATTTCAGCAATTTTTTGTAAAACTCCAAAAATGCTAATTCAAAAGTATTCATACAGTTTGATGCTATGATTTGATGTCTACAGTGTGCTTGAAATTGTAATATGATAATGCAGAACCTAATTCTAGAAAAGTCTAAAAAATGCTGGATGTAGGTGAACATTCTTAGAGTATAAAAGGGTTAGGCATAGGATGATTGCTGTCATTACCAATAAGTCAAAGAGCTATCTGAAGACCTTAGGCAGAAACTGATTTCTTGTCATAAAGCTGGAGAAGGATACAAGATTTCCAAGCATTTGAATATCCCAGTTTCAACTATTGTTTCTATTATCAAGAAGTACAAGACTCATGATACTGTCACAACACTCCCTCTGTCTGGAAGAAAGAAGATTCTTTCACCAAGAACAAGTAGAAGAATTGTGAGGAAGGTTAATAACAATCCAAGACTGACTGCCAAAGATATTCAAAGTGAATTGGCTGCAAGTGGGACTGGGGTTTCCATTTCAACCATAGGTCGAGTATTGCATGCTGAAGGTTTCAATGGTCGCAGGCCAAGAAAAAAGCTACTCTTAGGAAAATGTCACAAGGACAGTCACTTAAAGTTTGCAAAATAGCATTTGAATGATGGATATGAGTTCTGATTAAAGGTTTTATGGAGTGATGAAGTACAATTTGAGCTATTTGGTCACGCTGATAGTCGTTACGTTTGGAGAAAGTCTGGTGAGGAGTACAAAGAAAAGAACACCATACCTACTGTCAAGCATGGAGGTGGTAATATCCTTCTATGGGTCTGTTTTTCTTCTAATGGCACAGGAAATTCAGTTCCAGTACATGATAAAAGGGATTCCATAGCATACCAAAAGATATTGGCCAATCATCTGAAACCCTCCGCTACAAAACTTGGTTTTAAGCGCAACTAGACGTTCCAACACAAAAACGATCCAAAGCACACATCCAAATCTACTTCAGAATGGTTAAAGAAGAATAAAGTCATGGTTCTGGAATGGAATCTTTGGTATGAGTTGAAGAAGGCTGTGCACAATAGGTCCTCAGAATTTGAATGAACTGGAACAATGTTGCGTTGAAGAATGGTAAAAAAAAAATCACTGAAGAATCATGCCAAAAGCTCATTGACAAATATCCTAATCGTTTAAAATAGGTTATTATTGCTAAAGGTGCCTCAACAAGCTATAAATTTAATTTTCCTTGTCAGGGTATGAATAGTTTTGAATTAGGATTTTTGGAGTTTTGCAAAAAAAAATTGCTAAAATAAATAATTGTAGACATCTATTTTTTGTAACTTTTTTTCCTCATCCACAAAAGCAAAACTTTTGCTACAGAAGACTTTTTCTATAATTTTTTTTGAGAAATTTCTAGAAATAATAATATATATAATGTTTGTATATTTGTGTTTGGTATTTCTTAGTTGTGGAAAATCATCTTTGTTCATGAGTTATTTATTTTAAACCGAGTGCCTTTTAAGGGTTAAGCGTTTTAAATGATTAAACTAATTCAAATAAACAAATAACAGGTTTCCGGAGGAATGTGTCTTTTTAAATCCCAATTAAATAATTCTGCTGAGATTTTACTTCAATCTAAGCAAGACAGCAAACTATCAATTAAAACGCGAAAGGTCTGAAATGAATGAGTGCACTCTGAAGAAACCACAGACTTGGATTTTTGAGTCGATACAGAGAACCAGGCCGAAACAGAATATCTCTTTTCTGAGGTCTTAAATTGGCCTGTGTCTATTAAACCAATGTTGTTTTTTTAAAGGCCTGACGCTTGAAGTAACAACAGTTACATAGTTTGTATAATCTTTCAGAAATGTGCTTGTGAAGTTCAGAAGTCTACCTTTCTCCATCCTGTAAACTATACTATTAGAGCTGCTAACATAGGTGTTCTTATAATAGCTTTTAAATGTGAGAAATAAAGTTAGACATCACAAGAGAAATATGTTCTCATTTTCAAACTGTTGGGGCATTAAGCCTAGGACACAGAGGAGCAGCACCGCTTGCAGGGAGCAAAGCAGGGCAGTGCGCGGCCATACCGCTTTGCTTGGTGGACACACAACAACATTGTGAAGCGGCGATAAAAAAAAAAAGAAAGAAAGACAGCCCACCACCTCCCTGCACTTTACAACAACCCAAAAAATGTATATTATTCTTGAACTTTTACTGCTTAAACCCAAAGTGAATGATCATGTCCATCTCCAGAAATTTTTATCAGGATCTAACCTTATAAGTTCATATATCAGAACACCACTCAGAAATATTTGCCTTTTATTTACCTAAGGATATGTATGTAAAATATGATATTTATTTTGGGATACAATGTGAAAGCCTTTTTCTACAAAGAAACAGCTATTATATGTCCAGCACCGCACTTAACAAGACTGGACTGTGGTACTGTATCTGTAGTTATACATTGTATAGGAGCTGCTATTATTAAGGAAAAAAGGGATCACGTTCTTCGCAAGTGTATACACAATAACCAGTCGGCTGGCAACTGGTTAATTACTTGACGTGTATCTCTGACAAATGATACTGGATTAATGAGGGGTGTAAGCGGTTAGTATTTGTTTTGGATCATTCAATAGACCCATAACCAACATCCTTGAAATTCTTATTTTTATAATCAAATAGCTCGGGATGCTGAGAAACTTCAGCTATCAGTAGCTCCTCCATGTTGATGGATATTCGAGTTCATCAAGACATGACGTATCCCACACCATGGACCTGATTGACTAGACCCAGATTTGCAGCTGCAGGAAAATGTTTGAGCAGCAAAATATCGCTCACCGAGAGATATTTTGCCGTTCTAAAATTCTGCCGCTGCGACACTTTTCCGCAACGTCATTTTTTCGTCAGTGTGTGTTCACTCTATTTGAAATAAAACGTGAGCGATATGTGCAGCATTTTGCCACTCCCCACTAGCGGTGCCGCGCTGCTCATGTGTGTCCTAGGCTTTAGAAGCAGCTAGCTTGTATGTTTTGTTTTGTACCGATGCACATTTTTTAAAGTACACACTATCTCAAATACAGCATAATGGGCTATAGTAAAAAAATAAATAAATAAATAAAAAAGGGTTGACTGTAGGAATGCCTTTTTAAATAGGTCAATCTTTTTTCTGTACCACAATCTGTGAATACAGTGCTATCAATAGCTAAAATCTGAACTTGCTTTGTGTTTTTGTGCCGCCAAAGCCTTAAAGTAAAGGGTTACCTCCAAAATACCGATTTCAGGGTAAACTATATCGATTGTAGTTTACAAAACACAATCCTGGATACAGGATAATGCAGAAATATGAGGCAAATATTGCCACATATGGAAAATCCAAATACAAGTACAGTAACAGCAACATGTGTAGCTGACAAAGCCTCTAGGAAAAAGAAAGGTATTAGTATTCCTAGCATGTGGGGTTTCAGTATTGCACATTTGATGGAACATTTTGTGTTGTGCAGTGTCCCTGTGCAAAAAAAATTTCAATTTTAATTCAGGTTTTTTAATTGGTACAGTAGCTACCCGATTGCAACTGTGTGCTCTTATTGCAGTTATAAAAAAAACAATTAAAATCGGTTCTGCAGAGATAGTGCTGTTTGTTACCCTGGAACTGGCGCAGTGGCTTTATTTAAAAAGTTTAGTGTAGCAAAAATAACATTAGTTGTGCTACATTGTCTCCTGAAATAATTAGAGACTTTCTAAGAATTAATATTGAAATGAAGTGCAGAGCTCAATAGGTGGCAAAGTCAAGGGCCACACCATGAATCAAAGCAAACCCTAAAGTCCAGTATTACTACTTCAGTCTTTCCTTCTGAAATGATCTATTCCATTTGTTTCTAGTGCATCAAGTATTTTCTATGTACGCTGCAAAACTATTCACTGGTCCCTTCATCTGCAAGTAGCCAATGTGAACAATCACATGTATGGTGATACATGTTGTATCGTGACCTGCATATTCTCTATGCTCAGAATATTCTCAGAATGTGGACTGATAGCAGTGTTCAAATTGAATACAGGATCTGTCTACCACTGTTGGTGATGTATTTCTCAGCAGGCTTTGTTGTGTGAAATTAAAAGCCAGGTTCCCGGTTCCATCTTGCGTGTCAGCTGAAACAGACTTGACTGTTAATGGGGATAAAAGCAGTCTTTCTCAGGCAGTTGGTTGCTTTGTAGATCTCATTAAATTGTCCTGCACCAGTAATTTTTATTCAGGAACATGCTTCTTCTCACTTCCGCTTTCAGCCCTGGGGCACTCTTTAAATGGGTAAGCATTAGCTAAAGCCACAGTGTCCGTAACTCAGCAATATTTATGGTTTTAGTCCAAATGCCTGCTTTTCCCCAGTTGCACTGTTAATGAGTAAAGCAGCAGAAAGCATAGCTAAGTGTCAGTAAGGAAGTTCCATTGGTCTTCTATAGTGTAAAGAGCATCTCTTTGTTGTTCTATTTTCATACTCCTTAAATCGTCACAAGTTTTGAACAAACAAATATCCACATGACTGACTTACAATAGTTTGTAATTGGTTTCCTTGTATTCCCCGCCCCCAGGGTTTCTTCAGCAAACGACTTAAGGGTTCGATTAAGAGGACGAAAAGTCAGTCCAAATTGGATCGCAACACCAGCTTTCGACTGCCCTCCCTGAGAAACGGCGACAATGACAGGTTTGATCTTCATTTTGCTTTTTGTATATATATATATATATATATATGGTAGCAGTATTGTTTTTCAATAAAAAATGTTTTATTTTTTTTACTGACAATATTGTAATTAATAAAGTGATATACAGTAACAGTAAAGAAATAGTTACATTTGCCTATCATACAGTTTAATGCACTGTACCAACTCCTGTCCAATAGCCTCATCTACTGGTAAAGTCAGCAGAGCATTCATGCACAAGCCTCGGCTTCCAGGGATATACAGCTAAATATTATTCAGTGTAAAATAATCTGTACAGGTAAATTGAACACAACAGTCCTCTATTTTTGGCTAAGTTCAAAGCTGTGTTCCTGTTGTCTGGTGTTTCTGTGTTCAAATGCATGCTCAGCCCATTCCTGTTTAGTGCCATTCATGTTGAGATTAAAATACTGCAATAACATTTCAAAGAGAAGTCTTTTGGTCATTCATACACTTTTTCCTCATTATGTGTGATCAGTCCACATGCACTAAGATTCTTTCCTAGCCATTCTCTCTCATATATGAATTAACCTGCATGCAAAGGGAGGGGGAGGGGGAAGGGGTTTTGGGTGTAAACAGATTATCTGGACTGCTTGTTCAAAATTTAGACCCATCTAGTGGAAGGCACTGGTTTTAGCAGCTGATGATTATCAATTTACATCATAGAGTTTCTGAACATGGCAAAAGAGCAACATTAAAATAAACCTCAGTTTTCAATGCTTTAATTGGCTTATCCGTAATAAAAAATTTTAAAAAGAAATGCCCTATTTGCTGTTTTGGTTAGAATTATTCAAACCATTCCCACAATGTCAGAAGAATACTGGAAAACAGAAATTCAAATGTAGAATTAATTCCTAGAATAAATGAAGGTTTGGTTCATAACCGCACTACTACAGCCAGTACTTTCCTGAAAAGTTAATAACTGGATAGAGCTTTAAACACTTTAAACAGTCACTAACTGTCTGCTGAAAGGCTGGCTTCCTTGTACATTAGTGGTACAGTAATTGTATCATATAATATGTGATGCTGTACTTTGGATGGCAAGGGAAATCCAGTTACATAGCTTATAATGAAGTAGTACAACAGGTAAATATCCATCAAATGAAACCTTTACTAACTTTGTTCACTACAGTGGAAAGTAAGCATGGTCAGATGTTTTGGTTAGTGGTACAGATGAATAGGAAGGGACAAAGCATACTGCCAGATTGAGCTGCTCATTTGAAAAACCCATGGAGAAAGGGGAGCTAGAGTGGATATCGTAATACTTGGCAGTAATGTGCTTTGCTGTTTGCTATTTGAAACAGCCAAGTGCCTTCTTGCAGTGGAGAGTGCTAAACAAGTAGCGGACGTCTGGACCTGTGAGTGTAACTGGCATTAGAGCTCATCCGCCACGTGGAGATCCTTGTGATTTAGTGAAAGTGGGTTTTAAAGGATTATGGGAGAGCAAGGATAATGCTGTGTGTGTGTTTGTCTGTCTGTGTGTTTCCTCCATGAACGGTAGAGGGAAAAAAAATAGAATTTAAATGGACAATGTAAGCCATGGCTTCTACACTTATCATAAAGAGGACTCGGGTTAACTACCTTTCCAATACTCTGCACTTCAGGTAGGTCAAAACTAAAGCTGCCTAGTGAATAGGGATTTTAGTAATTTCAAATGATTTGTACATTGGCTTTGGGTGATATTAAGAGTCCACCGGGAGCATCTTTGCTAAAAATCAGTAGGACTATAATTTCAGTGTTTTGAAAAGGATATATTGTTATGTATATTGTTATGTTTGATTCAAGTGCAGGGGAATTGCAAACATTATTCTCTGAATTGACTCAATGTAGATTAAGTAACCACATAAAGTTTTATAATATATAATTCTGTCTTTTTAAGGAGTTAAGAATAATTTCTGATCTACTGTATGTATTTATCTCATACTGCAGTGCTGGATTATTGTTTAAGATTGTTTTAAGATTAAAAAGAAAATTATAACTTGAGGGTATTTGTGTAATGTATTTTAGGAAATTTAGTGTTTTTGTCACCTTGAGCATGGGGTAAGGGGGAGGGGGGTGACATGACCCTCTGTTGCCTGATAATTCTGGATTTTTGAGATTACATTTTCTACATGGACTCTCATTGCTTTTTGATTATCTAATCCCATCTGTGGCAGGAAGAGAGAGCTGCTAATCCATCATCAAGGGGATTTTACAGAGAGGCTATTCACTAGCAAAACAAAACATTGCAGAGAATTCAATTTACCACTCAGTACAGTATTTTTATTTGCTAATTTTATATAGTTTTGTAATTAGTCCCAAATCGTTCTATCCTATATTATCAGCTCCAAAAGAATTGGTGTGTGTGTGTGTTTGTTCTGTATATTTCGGTGCACATTTATGTTAGTTTCTTCATAAACAAACACATTACAGATCTGGAAATGATGGCATGCATTTGTTATTATATGAAACATTGCAGATTCAACACAGGGTTTGTGAATGCATCTACTGTTCCCAAGTCCCTGTTGCCCTTCAAAGCTAATCTTATAGGTGCATTGTCATAGCAACAGCGTCCGGTGGGAGGTTTGTAGGCCAAACAAGGCCCTTGTTTGTTACCTGCAAGATGAAAGGAGGAGGGGAAGGTAGGGGATAACGGCAAGCTAGGAAGGTTATGAGGAAACTAGGGCTGTCATCTTTGGAGTCCTGCTGCTGATCGGAGTTACTGGCTGCGTGAAAAAAAAAAAGAAAGATGTAAAAAGTTTGGGATCTCCTGATTTTTTGGGAGGAATGAGGGAGGAGCCGAAGTTACTCAGAGGAAGAGAATAAATAGGCTTTTAACCACGGGATGAGATATCGCTATGATCTGGGGATGCTCAATGAAGTGGCTGTATAGTTGTTTCACGTAGGTGTCTTCTACTTTAGGACTGAGCAGCATTCATCAGGCATTTTAGGATAATCACTGTTAAGGTCGGCTAGCAAGGGGTGTTCCAAAGAGGTCTCTCTGTTGACTAAATGGATATTTACAAACCGATTTATTTATTTATTTGTTTATTCATCGTTTTGCAACATGTTTTGATGTTTTTAATTTATTTAATTATAAGTGTTCTTGTTTTTTTCACAGTTTGACATTAGCAAACAGGTTTTCAGCAGTGGAAGAACCTTTTCTTCTTATGGGAAATGCGAACACCAAAATGATACGATTTTTAAAATTGGAATTATATTTTAGCATGACTTGCGGCATACTGAAACTTTTCGAACTTTAGTAATTTTATCTGTCTGATGTCTGCTTTTAAAACATATAAAAGATTAATGACAGCAACATGCTAGCTTGTTATGAACCTATGATGTATTCTTTTTAAAAAGAAATTCAGTATTTTCCTTCCAGGTATTGAACAGTTAACATGTGAATCTTAAACCACGGAAGTCACACAGTACATTCTGGTGAAAAGCAAGTTCTGTCTGAAACATTAATGCACTTGACTGTCTAATCTCCCTTAATGGCACAGTCAGTGTCTCCATTTCTATTGATAATTTTGTTCATTAGGAAGATGAAAAGCTCTCTATGGTCCTATTTCTGTTAACAATAAGAAGACTGAGTATTGTTGAATTTATCTTTTTTTGTTTTGTTGCAGGTCCCGTGGCTTGCCCAAGCTAAAGGAGTCGCGCTCTCATGAGTCTTTGCTGAGCCCAGGTAGTGCAGTGGAAGCCTTGGAGCTGGGAATGGAAGACGATGTGTTTATCAAACCCCTGCACAGCAGCATTCTGGGTCAGGAATTCTGTTTTGAGGTAAGTCTTGACAGCCACTTTAACTTACAATATACCAGATTCTCACTGCTTTAAACCACATACAACATGGATAGTTTGATACATGCAAGAATATTACACTTACAGTTTAATATTGGTCATACATTTCATGAAATTGACATGGTGTGTTAGATTACTGGTTTGTATAGTAAGTATAAAAATGGATTTATATGTTGACCTAAGGATGTGGTATTGCAACATATAAAGCTGTTGAGAGATGGGAACTGTTAATGTCCTGCCTACTGAGTGAGTGAGTAATTGATTGATTGCATGTTGGTCTGTGACTTGTTTGAGGGTTAGCTAAGTTAAGATCCTCTGTGTTTCAGGTAGCTTATTCAGGGGGGAGCAAGTGTTTCAGTTGCTCATCTGCAGCAGAGAGGGACAAGTGGATGGAGAACCTAAAGAGAACAGTGCAGCCAAACAAGGTAAGCTGATTTATGTTGTAAAGGCTGTGCTGAGACATCTACAACTGGGACAATATCAGTACATTGTAGATGTGCATGGCTCTCTCTCGCTTCACTGACACATTAACTTTCCCCAAAAGAAATATCAATATTGCGATATTAATAAAACAAATTTGTACGGCTTCACTGAAGACTTTGTTATATCTTGGGAACATCATTGTATGCCGAGCATCAAAAGAAACTTATCACAATTATAACACATTTATTTAAAAAAAAAATAAGGTATATAAATGATGGACATTGACGAAATGTTTTTGGTTTCTTTTTAATCACTCGATCATTCATCCTTGACCATGACACGCTTCAGTGACTATGACTGAAGCATAAGCACTTAATTACTTAATTAGTGAGACAGTTGATTGGACACTGGATATGGAGTGATTTCAGCTGTTGAATTACAAGCTGGAATAAAAGCAATAAAGAAAATCACAGAAAAAAAAAAACATTATGCCACGTCTGTCAAGAGAGCAACGCCTTCGTGCAATCGGCATGTTGGAGGCTGGACTAGGGCAGCGTACTGTGGCTCGTCGTCTTGGGTGCTCACAGCCAGCAATTTCAAACCTGGCAAGATGGTATAACCAGACACACACTGTCAATGACAGGCCCTGAACTGGGAGACCAAGAGTCACAACACCTGCCCAAGATCGACAGATCATTTTGCAGCATCTTCTTGATGTCAATTGTTAATCCACACAATAAAAAGTCACTGCACCTGCTCTAAAACAGAGTTTGTCATTTTTCAATCACATCTAGTGAATTTTATCCAAATATAAGTGATAAGTTTCTTTTGATGTCCAAATATAAGTGATAAGTTTATTTTGATGTTCTGTATATCTTACATGAACATTTGTTACAAAAAAAATAAAATTCTATAGTAGTTTACTGATTGGTAGGTATGTTAATAAAGGCCATGTCTTCAGAATAACTTGTCTGAATTTAATGAAACTATGCCTGTACATTTGTCATGAGATATACTCCTACGTGCTGTGGATATGGGGCCATATTCTTGGTGGAGACACAGTACAGTAACCATTTAAAGACCAGACATTTTTAGCCATTGAACTGTATTTTATCATGAAACAAAATTACAATCATTAATACATTACACACTTTTCATTCCATCCCAAATATACTAATGTACTATAATCAACAGTGGATATACTATTAGTTTACGTGTGAGGTGAGTATAAAATTCCACCGGCACCTTTACTTTGCATGTTGCAGTGCAGTACAGATTTTGGACCCGAATTACAGGCTTGGGCAGACTTTAAGTGTTTAAGGTAGAGTACCCCAGGATTAATCCTAGGAAAAATAAATGTTGCTAAATATAGAGCAGCTTTAAATAATTAAAGTTTGCTTATCACAGCTGTGGAAAATGCCAGGTTCGGACCCATTGTCTTTCAATTTAATTATGCTGATTTGGTGTAGTATGAATTTCTGAATTAGTCTTTTAGAGAAGGTTCATGTTAACAAAGGTCTTTTGAATACATTGAAGCAAAATAATTTCCTTTAAAACAACACTGGGTCGATAAGATGGCTAGGCCTGACGTATAGTAATCTAGTTAAGTGGTAGTCTATTGATCAAAAAGGGAAATTATTTTGTCCCTTGTTGATTGTGCAGAATAGGCTCTTCTACCTTTGCTTATGTAAATAAAATGTAAATGCTTTCCATACAGCTATAAACACTGTATTTGATATAACATTTCCAAGGTTGGAAAACAGACTCCTATATATACTGTGTGATTTGAATTGTGCTAACAGTTCGATTTAAAACTACAGTTTCATTAAAATTAAATATATATATATATATATATATATATATATATATATATATATATATATATAATGTTATGTAATGCATTTCAATATAGCCTAAATGTAATTAATTCAAATATATGTATTACAGAAGTTTATATAAGTTTACAGAACATTTATGAGCAAAACATCATGTTGGCTGATAATCTGTTACATCCAATGTGTGTTTTTGATGTGGAGGCCTTTTATTCAAGAGAATTTGCTGTGCTTGGAAAAGGATTATATTATATAAAATTAATTCTAAGGCTTGTTTAATCTACCAAGGACAACTGCAGGAGGGCAGAGAATGTTCTGCGGCTGTGGATTATTGAGGCCAAGGACCTGCCTCCCAAGAAGAAGTATTTCTGTGAGCTGTGCCTGGATGATGTGCTGTATGCCCGCACCACCAGCAAGACCAAAGCAGACAACCTCTTCTGGGGTGAGCACTTTGAGTTCTACAGCCTGCCACTGGTACGCAGTATCACTGTGCACATCTACAAGGACATGGACAAGAAGAAGAAGAAGGACAAGAACAACTATGTGGGGCTGGTGAACATCCCCATGGGCAGTGTCACCGGTCGGCAGTTTGTGGAGAAATGGTACCCGGTTAGCACCCCCACACCCAGCAAGGGCAAGGGGAGCGGACCCTCCATCCGCATCAAGTCCCGCTTCCAAACCATCTCCATCCTCCCCATGGAGCAGTACAAGGAGTTTGCAGAGTTCATAACCAACAACTACACAATGCTGTGTTCCGTCTTGGAGCCTGTCATCAGTGTCAAGAACAAAGAGGAGATGGCATGTGCACTGGTGCATATCCTGCAGAGCACGGGGAGAGCAAGGGTAGGTGCAGCAGTCTTATTTAACACTATATCACTTCATACCCCTTAAACATGCTATATAAACTATATTAATGTGGATTTATTTCAGTAGATCAGTGGCCTGTATAAAAAGATTCTTCGTATTGTTTCGACCAGGATTTCCTGACAGACTTGGTGATGTCGGAGGTGGATCGCTGTGGTGACCACGATGTCCTGATCTTCCGGGAAAACACCCTGGCAACCAAAGCCATTGAGGAGTACCTGAAGCTGGTTGGGCAGAAATACCTTCATGACGCACTGGGTAAGACCGGGATTAGGTTGCAAGTAGAGAATTATCAAACACTAGGCATCGTTAGCTATTACAGTGGTGCACTGATTGTTTGTTTAGGCACAGATTAAACCAAAACCAAAGCGCTACTTGAACATATGTTTTAACATTTGTTTCGCGCTTCCAGGAGAGTTCATCAAGGCGCTGTATGAGTCAGATGAGAACTGTGAGGTGGATCCTGGTAAATGCTCCTTGAATGAACTGTCTGAACACCAGAGTAACCTCAAAATGTGCTGTGAACTTGCCTTCTGCAAGATAATCAACTCATACTGGTAAGACATGACCATCTACTGCATCAATATATATATATATATATATATATATATATATATATATATATATATATATATATATATATATATATATATAATCTCCACTTTTTTATGAGCTGTTATTTATTCAGGGTTATATTTTATGGCCAGCTCTGGCATATACAGTTCTGGCATGACGTCCCCAATAAATTATGCAAATGAGTACCATGGAAGGTTCGAACCTTCCTTCAGCAATGTGTTCCGAACCTTCGAAGGTCAAAATGTACCCTTCGTTGCAGCCCTAATCTTTTATGACAACTGTTACCTTTAACTATGTTGGTGGTGCATCAGTTTGTTAAAAGCAGCAGAGCAGACATCAATAGTGACATTTATCATTTGTTTTGTTTTAGTGTTTTTCCTCGTGAGCTGAAAGAGGTATTTGCAGCCTGGAAGCAAGAGTGTCTCAACCGCGGGAAGCAGGACATCAGTGAACGTCTCATCAGTGCCTCCCTGTTCCTGCGCTTCCTGTGTCCTGCCATCATGTCACCCAGCCTTTTCAACCTCATGCAGGAGTACCCAGATGACCGGACGTCGCGCACACTAACCCTCATAGCCAAGGTCATCCAGAACCTAGCCAATTTCACCAAGTACGTTCTCAGTGTAGTTTATTTTATTTTATTTGTTACACGTTGAGTGGAATTGCTGTCTGGGACCAGAATTGGGTACCCCTATTTTACAGAATACAGTGTTCTTTCCACAGTTAACTTGTCACTTTTCATTGCATTATACCCTATTGTAGACTTTCTATTGCTGCACTTCTGGTTTAAAATAAAACCATTGAGTGTGTCGTAATGTGTTTCAATATCTACCAGGTAAAGTTAGTGTACATACTAGTGCCCAGTTAGTTTGGAAATGTGTACATGGTAGTGTAGTAACATAGCCTGTAAATGTCAAAAGCTGTCAGTGTGTAAAATGTATCTGTTTTTCAGATTTGGCAATAAGGAGGAGTACATGGCATTTATGAATGACTTCCTGGAGCACGAGTGGGCTGGGATGAAGCGATTCCTCATGGAAATCTCGAACCCAGACACGATATCCAACACGCCTGGGTTTGAGGGGTACATAGACCTGGGCCGGGAGCTCTCTGTGCTGCACTCGCTCCTATGGGAGGTAGTCTCACAGCTTGACAAGGTACGTGACCTGGGGATGGAGTCACCAGCACTAACAACTCACCTTCATGTTGTGTGTGTGTGTGTGTGTGTGTGTGTGTGTGTGTGTTGCTCCACATACATTTTCTCCTCCACTAGTACAATCCAGACATTGCAACGTTTTAATTACTGGACATATTTTGCATTCAGATTTGTCCAGAGATCTTTGGAACTTGTTTTTGTAATCCTTGCACTCATCCTTGTTCATACTTATTCTGTTTAAATGCTGGTTCTAATATGACAGTGTTTGTTTTAACTGCTGTGCAAATACTGAAAAAACATATGACCACCTACCGTGCATGGGTCCACTGATATATAGACTAAACTTTTTGATTTTATATGGTCTTTGTTTAATATATATGATGTATTGTAGGACCTAAAGGAAATACTTCAATGTTTTGAAGCTGTGAAGGAAAAAGTGTGCCTGGTTCGAAGGCTGGGTGGTGAAGATTTGTTGGGCAACAGCCCCACCTACTGGATTATTATGTCCCTACATGTAGCAGTGTCAGAGGAAATAATATGGATTTACCAGCATTTTAATGTTTTTTTTGTGATATGTTCCATGAGATTGTGAAAGTAGCAATTGTTGTTTTCCATTGGTCTTCATATAAGTAAATACGACATCTTTAGCCATATATTTGTCAGTCTACAGTTTTAATCAAAATAGGTTTTCTTCTGCTGTGAATACCTCATTTGTAGAAATGCAATGGTCAAAACGAAATGCAAAAAAGAGATGTAGCCTAATTTACAAGGATGACATGGTAAAAAAGTTTTGACCTTACAAGGTGTACTTGGGGCTTAAAAACACTTTTCCCAGACCTCCCTAGCTCCCCTACTCCCCTCCCTCCGCACTGCACTGTCATGTTAAGCATGTGTCTTGTCTTTACAACAAAAAAACCTTCTACCAAACTACCCAGTTCCTTAGCCATTTTGTAGTCTGCCAAGATTTTGTTTATTTTTTATATCATTTATACTTGCCACCTCCCACTTTTACTTTGCTTTTGCATGGTGTGTTTTGATTTGGAATGGCGGTAATTATGTAGCAGCATGGTTATTTTTTTATTTCATTTTTTTGGTTCCTAATTTCTTTCCTTTTTGTTTTTCCTCTTTATTCCTCCTCCTCATTGTGATGCCACTCCCTACCCCTTCTTTCTTCCATACTGTGTCTTCGTGGTTGCGCTGGCCTGCACCAATGCATTATGGTACTGCTCGCATCACCAACCACCGACACTCCGAACTCTATCATCCCATTTGAAAAACCGGGGGGATGTTTCTGCCATGGTAACCTCCAACACAGGGTGAAAATTCCTTCCTGCAGGCGACCGTAGCTAAGCTTGGGCCACTCCCACGTATTCTGGGTGACATCACCAGGTCTCTGTCTAATCCGACGCCCATCCAGCAGCAGTTAAGACGGTTCCAGGATCATAGCTCCTCCCAGAATATCAGTGGCAGCGTTGCTTCAGGACTGCACAGGATATTTGAAGACCCTGGGGACAGGTAATGTATAATAGGTGCTGTGACAAATATATTCTGGTATTGTCTGAAGGATGCCTGGTGCACCATTTCAATGCCAGAACCTTTGTCCATTGACTTAATATGATGTCAATTGCCATGGTCCATATTACAAGCTAATAACAAGATGGAGTATCTGCCAGTCAGTTTAATAGTAACAAGAGTAATAACTTTTTATGAAACATCTGCTTGTAAGAAAAGATATAGAATATATTGTGCTGCAGGTTGTACTTTAAGTATTGTGAGATATTTCTACTTGATGGAAACAGCATCGAATTTTACCTGAAAGTTAAACTTATTTTTGAAATTTAGTATTTCCATTTATTTTTTTCTATATTGTTGCATAATACATTGAGAGACTTTTCATCTGCTGTCTAATTTTGTACATTTTCATATTAATGTATTGGTATTAGTGTTGGAATGTAGAATTGAGCAATTGGGTAACATTAGAGACCTTTACTCACTATTTCTGTGTATTTATTATTTCCAGTGATTTACACAAAGTGAAGTCACCTGCACAGGAGCACATGGACGGATACTTCCGGGGCAAGCAGTCACTTCTGGGGCAGCAGTTGTCCACCCAGAGCATGAGCTACTCTGGCAAGGAAGAGTGGGAAAAACTCCTGCCCAATGGCCGCAGTGTCTCGCTCATGGACCTTCAGGACAGTCACATGAGCCACAGCGAGAGGGTGTCTATCCAAGAGGTGTCAGCCAGGCTTGCTGGGAGCCAGCTCTCTGTGGGGGGGCACCCACACCCACACAACCAGCAGCAGCATCACCACCAAGCCCCTGCAAAGCCCCCTCCACGGGAGGCACAGAACATGCCTCAGAGCGCCCCCCAGATCCGCCGACCACTGCACCCTGCACTAAGCCATCAAGGCAGCCTGCAGCCACTGTCCTTCCAGAACCCTGTCTACCACCTCAGCAACCCCCCTCAGCAAGCCTGCGGGCCAGACTCCAGCTCAGAGAACCTGAGCACTGTGAGCTCACGCAGCCACAGCAACAGTGAGGACTGTGCTGGCGCTGGCAAGCTGAGCGCCCCTTCCAACAGCAGCATGGAGGACTTCAGCAGGGGCAGCACGCAGAGCGAAGACTGCATCCCCCGGCGCCACACTGTGCCTGATCGGCACGCCATGCCTCTGCCTGTGGCCCTGCCTAGGCAGAACAGTGCTGGTCAAGCCCAGATTGTGCGCGTGGAGCAGCAGAGCCACAGTGGGAGTGGGGGTGCCAGAACACCTCGATCACTGCCCCACAGTGCCTCACTGCGCAGCACGAGCAGTGTTACAGGAATCCCAGTCCCTGTTGAGGTGTCTTTGCACAATGGAAACCGTTCCAGGCAGCAGTCTGCCTCCTCCAGGGAGAGCCCAGTGCCCAAAGCCAGAATGGTACATAAACAACAACAACCTCAACAGGTAAATGAATCAGACTATACTTTTTGTTTATGTATGGCAGTTAAAATCTTTCTGGTGCCTCAAAGCAATGTTGTAACATATGGTCAACACACCAGCATTTTAACTACTGTTTTGGATTCCCAAGCCAAAGGCCATCTTGGTTACATGACCCACACTATATAGCATTGTATGTGTTTCTGAGATTACCTATTGGTATATCCAGATCCACAGTTACTCACCACCTCTTTTCACTATTAGTAAGGTCATTGCTGTGTTTTAAAGCCAAAGTGTGATAGTATAGGGGGCTTTAGGGTTCTGTAGCTACTGTATACACACACATATTGAAAACACTGCACGTTTTTTAAATGGAAATTCAGAAGTGGCAGTTTTGCGTTCAGGAAGTGGGAGTCGGAGTGGGAGTGCTGGGGAAATTTTAACTCAGCTTGCCTGCGCCTGTGGGTATCTCTTTCCTCAGCTCTACTGCAATGACTCAAGATTTCTGTGGTTTGTTTAGCAGCATCTGTAAACTTTAAAGAAACGGAAAAACAAACATACTTGAGGGATGGAGAAAACGGCCACTAAAATGACAGGTTTATGTCATACTGTAGGTTTTTGGAAGGATATCAGATGCCCTAAATTAGTGTCCAGCAGTTTTAACTGTACTTTTAACAGCAGCACAGCCCTGCTGCAGCAGACACAAGCTTTGTCGGCACTGACTGGAAGTGTGTGCGATGTCCTTGCTTCAGGTGCAGTCTCCTGTGGAGTCTATCACAATGTCTCCAGTGGAGAGGACGGCGGCCTGGGTCCTCAACAACGGGCAATATGAGGATGAGGAGACAGAGCAGGGTAGTGATGAGAGCAAGCATGTGGAAAAGGTAAAGAGCGATTTCAATTTTATTTGTGGTTTTAATATGCACAGTATCTAGCACCTTGACAAAAATGAAAACACATTTATATTGTCTCATAAGTGTTCCCCTTTTCTATCAATTATTTAATGAATGTAATGATACAATTAACCTATGTGTCTGTATTCTAATGTACTCCCTTTTGAAGCCTGCCCTCTTTTTTTAAAAAAAGATTATAAAAACAAATATTACAATTTATTATATAACTTTTAAAGGGGAAAATTGCATGCCGCTGTCTCAGCAGAACAGTCACTCTGTATTCATTAACAGTCAGTGTAAGTAATTAAGGAATGCAAAGTCAACTGATTTTAATTACGGTAGGTTTTAAATGAAACTGATTTAACCTAAACATTAAGTTATTGTTTTCTATGAGGTTATTATTATTTATTATTATTTTCTATATGACATAAACATTAAAAAAAATAAAATAAATAAATAAAAAAACACTGCCCTGCCCTGCCTTCCCCTCACTGCTGTGTGTTTGCTCTTACAAGTATGAGCAGGAGATTGCAAAACTGAAAGAGAAGCTGCGGCTGTCTAGCCGGCGCCTTGAGGAATATGAGCTGCGGCTACTGGCCCAGGAGCAGCAGATGCAGAAGCTGTTGATGGAGTACAAGGCCCGGTTGGAGGACAGCGAGGAGAGGCTGCGGAGGCAGCAGGAGGAGAAGGACAGTCAGATGAAGAGCATCATCAGCAGGTATTGAACAGCAACAGAAGCGTCTTTCTGAATTATTATTTATTTGTATTTTTCATTTTATAATACAGAAATGTACACTGACCTTCTAACGCTACCATAGTGTAGCCATTTACTGTATTTTATGGGGCAGCAGTGTGGAGTAGTGGTTAGGGCGCTGGACTCTTGACCGAAGGGTCATGGGTTCAATCCCAGGTGGGGGACACTGCTGCTGTACCCTTGAGCAAGGTACTTTACCTAGATTGCTCCAGTAAAAACCCAACTGTATAAATGGGTAATTGTATGTAAAAAAATAATGTGATATATGTATAATGTGAAATAATGCATAATGTGTATAATGTGATATCTTGTAACGATTGTAAGTCGCCCTGGATAGGGCGTCTGCTAAGAAATAAATAATAATAATAATAATAATGATAATAATACTAAATAATAATAATATTTCTGATTTATTTTATGTTAACTTATGTTAATATAGCCTTTTATGTTGGTGTTTCTGAATGAATCTGAAGCACACTGTTGTACATGGAACAGCATTACTTCTGCATTACATGCATCGGCAGTTTTCATTCAATTTCATTCACTCGACTAATTACAATTAGGTTTTAATTCTCTGGGGAAAAAACTATGAAATTGGTACTTGTTTTCATAAAACCCTGTTATCCATCTGCTTTTAGGTTGATGGCAGTGGAAGAGGAGCTGAGGAGAGATCACGCTGAGATGCAGGCTGTTATTGATTCCAAACAGAAAATTATTGACGCACAGGTAATGGACTCACTGGAAAGGTGGTGGTGGCAGGTGGAAAAACATTAAACATGTATTTCTGCCTATGTACCACCAGTGCACTGCATGGTGCTGGGCTCTGCTGTGTGCTTAAGCTCAGCTGGCAGTCAGACGGTGTTTCATTGTTTGGAGATTTAAAGTTACTGGATTTAGCAAGGTGTGTCATTTTCATATTTACAGAACTCTGATTTCAAAACTAGAAGCCTATGGCATTCTGAGTATTTAGAAGTAATTTTGGTGGTGTCACAATCAAGCATGGCAGCAGAAAATGGCTTCAAAGAAAATATTTAAGGTGAATAATGTTGATACTCTCATAAGAATTAATATACACTTGTAATAATGGGTTTAACAAGACTAAGATTCTGAGTTTGAAAAATAATAGTTAAGTCGTTAAACAAAAAAAAACAAAACATGCTTCTCTGTCAACGACCATGGATTCATTAAAAAAAGATATGTAACACAGCACATTAGTGTTTCTTGAAAAAACATGCTTCTCTGTCAATGACCGTGAATTCATTAAAAAAAAGATATGTAACACAGCACATTAGTGTTTCTTGAAAAAACATGCTTCTCTGTCAATGACCGTGAATTCATTAAAAAAAAGTTATGTAACACAGCACATTAGTGTTTCTTTTTTCTAGAAACACCAGTTCGCCATTTAATGTGGTTAAACTAATGGCATGCAGTGGGGAGGTTCCCCTGTTGTACTGGTATGAAAAGCTGTGTTTCAGTGCTACACATGACGTGTTGACTGTGTTGAATTACAGGTCATTAATGGGGCTGAGGTAACCCAAACAGGCAAGTACACAAATCAGTTATTTAGTACAGCAGTGGATAGACATGGGCAAGCGTACTGACCTTCTGCCACCCATTCCAGCCTGTCCTAAGTGGTGCATAGAACACAAAGCAGCACCTCATTGTGAGATCATAACTCATTTGCCAAAAGAGATTTCTGTGTCAGTTTTTTTAAATACCAGTGCACAATACTGTTGAGGTCTGTTAATTAATTAGATACCGGATTGGCAATTTATTTGTATTTTTTTTTTAAATCTCCAAGTCCTTTATTAATATCCATTCTACGTCAATATTCCATGTCTTTGTTTACTACTTATATTAATTGAAACTTTGCATCAGCAGTTACCAGGGATTACAGCCCACCTATAACTTCTGTATGGGGTCCTTTTGCTTATGTTTGCAAATTATCTGCTATATTCTAAGAGCGAACAAGATGTGCAAACTACATTCACTTATCTAAACATGTGTACACCACCAATGCAGGGGATCGTATGATTAAATATTTCTTAGTCGTAATATGTGTGACCCCCTGATTTACGTTCAGAATGTTGGCATTTACTGGGGGTTCAGGTTCATTCTTGTGAAGTATTACAATATCACTATCTTTATCTCGGGTAGAGTATGTATAATCTCCACAGTAATCCTATCCTCCTCTGAGCTGGAAAGGGTGCGGAAGGGATGCGTCTTCACAGATACCGTAGAATTAGCTTTGGCTGCTTCAAACCCTTCATTGTCCACCGTCCCATTCCTACCCTTCTGGTCATTGCGAGCAATGGAATGGCCTTGTTGTTTCTTATGTTTTTTCGTTAATGACGAAGTCTCTTATTTTTATTCTCCATTGTTTAGGGGGAGTGATAAAGCGGTTGGAGGAGTGCATTTTGTTATCTTCATTTATCCCAGTTGTGTTATGAATTGCCCAGCTCATTCCTACATGTACTGTACTTAATGGCTTAGAGTGATCTTAAGCTTATTATGGTACTGTCCTTATTATCATAGCAAAAATATTCTTACCCCCAATGTCAGAGCATGCTCCCAAAGTCTTTGAATCTTATCACTGCACAACTGCCCTGTAACCTTTTATATTTGACCTTAAAAAGAATGGGATTCTTGGTCGGGCAGTTCAAAGAATGGATACCGTTTATAAAGTGGAGAAGTAGGGTGAAAAAAGAAAAATTGGAAAAAAACACACTGAGATTAGCCCTTTGCCCCTATTTGTCAGGGATTTTGGCTTGTCGTTTATAGAATAGAGGGGTTTGCCAGCTTTATGGTTCACTTTAAGTCATGTGTCAGCTAAATTTAAAAAGGAACAGTGCTTGAAATAGACTGGTACTTACTGGCGTCATTACTGGCATTGTTCCAGACATTTCGCCACTGCCACATTTTAATAACCATAAATTGTTTGCATTAAGTACTGATTTAGTGGAGTACTGGCATCTTTTAAGCCTAAAAAAGGGATGAAGAGGGGGATTGGTTCTGGCTTCCATCACTCTTTTGCCTGACACTCTCTCTCTCTCTCTCTCTCTCTCTCTCTCTCTCTCTCTCTCTCCCTCTTTCTCCACCTCTCCCTGTTCCCATTTTCTAGGAGAAGAGGATCTCCTCGCTGGATGTGGCAAACTCGCGGCTCATGAGCGCATTGACGCAGGTGAAGGAGCGCTACAGTGTGCAGAACACCCACAATGGGATCTCGCCTACCAGTCCCACCAAGCTGTCCATCACAGAGAATGGAGAGTTCAAGAACAGCAGCTGCTGACGACATCGGCACGACACCCAGCACGGGGAAAGCGCTAGCCAATGGGTCGCTAATGGACTGAAACCGACCGGTTTACTACTGGTGCTGCTAAATCAACAGAAAGAAATAGCCATTGCGTTTGGTTCCTATTTACAAAATATACAGATAAGGAATGTTGCCCTCCATATCACTGTATATAGCAATATCTTGTATCGGTCTTGTACAGAGATGTATTGTAAGATACTGCCAAGAAAAGAAGGACGGGGTGGGGTGATATTATTTGTGTTGTGTCTTATAAATAACGTCACACAGAGAGAGCAGATTTATGCAGAATTTTACAAGTTTATTTTTGTGTGTGTGTAATTTGGAGATTCACTAGCTAGGAGCTGTACATATCGTAAAGGCAATTTAAAAAAAAAAAAAAATTTAAATTTAAAAAAGCACATAGGAAATAAATAGCAACACAGTGATTTATAGAATCAGTATAGGTTGGAGGAATGTTTTTAATGAAAGTGTAAGGATTAAAGGAAGTGTGATGGCATTTTGTGCACTTTGGCAATCACAGTTTTGTTTTTCCTTTTTTATTCTCTAAAAGGCTTTCAGTTTATTTTGATGAAATGCAAGTGCTTTTTAACTTTACAAATCTAAGGCTGCCCAGTTCATGGCTTCTTCAGAATTGCTCCCTGGTATTATTGTACCCAATGAGGACTTTCTTTTTTTTGTTTTTCTTTCTGCAGTTGGGTAAAAATGAAAGTTTTATTTTTATTTGCCTTGTTTTATTGGAAGAGATATTTTGATCTTTGTTAAAAAATCAATGAAAGCCTCTTATGGTTCAGTTCATGGTAATAAGAGTTTTCTGCCTGTTACACGGTTTTAAGAAGTGTTCTTTACATGTAGGTGATTTGCAATTTGCTTGACCGTTCAGTTAACAAGGTTTCTTTGTCCAGTCAAGCTAATTTGATGATTATCCAATAATTGCACTGCCAGATGAAAAAAAAAAAACAACAAAAAACAAACAAGTCAAGTCAAATGCAAAACCCCCACTACTGACGAGTGCTTCATAAGGTGTTCTTATTAAGTTGAGTCACCTTATTCTCAAGCTGTTCAAAGATTTGTTTACACTCCAGGATAATTGATAGAACGAAAGGAATGGCATAAACTTGTGCAAGTTCACTGTATTTATATAAACTGTAATTTTGTATATCAAATTAACGGGTATCAAGGAATCATTAAGTTCTTTATAACAGAAGGGATATTTATATCAATATGTAAATATTGACTTTAAAAACCATTACATAAACTTATCTGTATATTAGTTACACTAACCCAAATTAGGGGTCAGATTCAAAAGGCCATTGTGTCAACTGGAAAATGTTTGTCTTCAGCATGTGCTACTGTATAGGTGTAAAGCTTCATGAAACTGGGGCTTTACAAAAACTCAAACTAGCAATCAGAACAAACCTAAAAGGGGTCAAATAATAATTTTAAATAGTTTAGTTACCAGACTAAAAACAGAGTTAACTTCCTTATCCCAAAAATTGAAATAACTCCTGACGGAAACCTCATTCCTAGGGAACAAAGAAGGAAAGGAAGGAAGGAAGCTCTCAGTGGAAGATGTTTTCAATTAAATGAAAATTATTTATTGCATTAGAAATGCAATAGTGGTTTCTGTCATGAATACCATATTAAGAACATGAACATGTTGGGTAATACATTGAATTACCTCCCATAATTAAAGGGACACTAACAACTGTAGGGAGTCTTTTGTAGAAAAAAAAGATGGATCACTAAAAAGTAACAGCACATACTGAAGAAAAACACTAAGAGTTCCAGTTAGGAAATTGAACCCTGCCTGTGAAAGCCTTAGCTGTATCTTTGCACTTTGTACCTGTAGCCTTTGTGCTTTTGATGGCACCTGTTCACAGATGTTTAACATCTAGCAAAAGCAGTTTGGTGTGACAGAATAAGTCTTCCCATTGGCTAAATAAAACTGCAATCAGGACTTCTTAGGACACAAGGCTGTCATGCTTAGCAGAAAACAAAAAGTATATTGTAAGTAATAGTAACTTGATGTGTAAATGCATTACACATCTACCAAGCCTAACAATACACCCAAAGATTTGTTCAATAGGGTTACTACATTTGATGTAAATCCTGATTAAAGATGACCCTTTCCATGTAAGTTGCCATATTATTTCATAACTTTTATTGCTGGAATTTAAATTTGTGTGTGGAAGGTGATAGAGGGGTTTAATTTCATTTTCCTGGTTGAAAAGAGATGGAGCACACACACAAACAGAGGTCATTGTTGTGTACAATTTAACAACATAATATATCGGCTTAAATAAAGTTTGTTATTCAATACATCTGCAAATTTGACTGGTAGACAAGTGACAATATATAACAATGACAAAGTCTAAAAAAAGTGACTGCTTCCCAAAGCACTGTAAAACAATGCCTCCAGTACCCCTGTGATCCATATGGTGGTGATGTTTGACAAGAAAGCCATTGTTGGGTTTATTTTACCAACAGAGAGAAACGCCCACACCCCCTGCTGGTTCCAAACAGTTTTTCAACACTTTTTTGATGCAAGATGACTTTTGAAACCTTAATCTCAGGAATCCACACTTGGGGAAATCTATGTAGTTCTCTTTATTTTCCTATTCTTGTCTTCTGTTTTGAATTTGTTTTTCTCTCTGGTGCTTTAAAGGCTCATAAGTAGTTGCACCATGTAGCATTCGGGCTTATCGACAGTAAAGCTCAATAAACAATGTAATTTCTGTGTGTCCCAAGTTACATCCAGAGTTTATAGAAAATATTTTGAATGTGATGAACAATATGAAGGAGATAAGGAAATGAAGCTCTGAGGTGTTTTTTCAAAGATGAGTGAATACACAGAATAAATATTGGATCTCAAATGAGTTTAAAAAGAAAAAAAAATTGGAACTAAAACCGAAATAACGTGAAATTTCTGCTGACATAATTAAAATTTAATTTGAGTAAAATATATGTGTGTGTGTATATATATATATATATATATATATATATATATATATATATATATATATATATATATAGTGCAGAGGACCCACAGGAATTCTATTTCAATACAGCGCAATTACAAAAACCACTAGGGGCGAGATTGAAAATAAGATCATAGTTTATGCCTTCCCCGATATTCATATTCAAGAGAAAGTTATTGTTCACACAGTTGTTTACATTTCTTGCATATATCACTAGTAACCAGAAATAGGGTAATAGTGTCCATGCATCGGAACAAATGCTGTCTGTTGCAACTGGTGCTGTATTTACAGACTTATTAATGAGTCGCAGAGAAACATGAGAGAAGCTTGCTTGAGCTCTTACGGCACTAGTGTATTTTAAGACAAAACGTGGCTGGATACAGGCCTTGCTTTTAAGTTTTTATTGTTGCGGGTCAATTGTTTTATGTTGGGTTAAATAATTAAGCTACAAGGAATGATTGCTAGAAAGCCTAAGCTGGGAAAAGGGTATTAATGTTGAATTAGGTAGGGGGACCGCCATGTCTCAATCTTGTGCTGGATTGTCACAGATAAAAGCATCACAGATAATAGCAGTAAAGCCAAGGGCTGTTTGTTGCCTAATCCATCACATGGCAATGCATTTGGTGCTCTGAAACCACAAAGAAGGGTGTCTGATCTCACCAAATGTATATCAAAGTGAGGGAAAAAATCACAACCAAGATTCCTTGGTGACTGACATTGCATTTAGACCCAGCTAATTTTAGAATCACATTTGAAAGATGCATTTCAGTAACTGGTAGATATGCGATTTAACTGGTCCTGCCAGAAATAACCGGGCAGTATGAATAATGTAGCTCATCTGCTGTGTTTCACACAAATAAGTTAACCATTTTATTTTATTTGGAAATTAATTTTCAATGTTTGTGTTTCATTGATAGTAAGTGTGAGCAATGGCAGCATTACTGATGATGCTGAAACACACACAAAAAAAGTATAGATTTATGTTGACTATTCTACAAATCTAAAAATTGACAACTGCATGAACAATACAACATATGGACCTTTTACATTTTAATTGTTTAACTTAAAACGATTATTGACACAACCAATAAAGTGGCATCAATCACCATAATGCCACGTTTTGGATAGATCAATGACAATATGGCATTTGTAGTTTTAAAAGGTGGGCAATAATTGACAGAGACAATGTAACACCAACCTAAAACATATGCATCTTAGATGAAGATTTTACATGATCGTATTACTTATGATGTGATGGCTACTGAGGAGTGAAACATTTAAGACTAGAAATATACATTATTTTATTCCAGTTTGCTGGGGCATTGTGATGTTTGTATATGTGCACATGTCCTATTTTTGTCTAGTATGTTGGTAAGTATTCCAAGGAAGTAAAACTGGGAAGGATACTCCACTAGGCATCTGCTACCTGTTCCATGTCCTGGCTAAGTATGTGTGAAAAATGTTGCATATAAATGACCCTGTACCTGTATGTTTGATATATTCTACAGTTCATCCCTTTTTAAAACATTTCTTCATTTCTGAAAATGTTCTGAAGTTTAAAAAAATAAATAAATAAAGCAGAGTTTTAATAATTTTATTTCCAACAATTGTGTTTTAGTGTTAAGTTACCTCTAACTGCTATTTGTATCAGGCAATTATAAAAACAATTGGTTTCTGTTTACAAAGTGGTGCACAGGTCAGTCTTCTCAGTGAGCTGGTTCAATGTACAGTACAAAAACCTTAAACTATATAAATAAAGTTCAGTTTTTGACCTGAAACTTCTGTGATTCTTTCAGTGTAATATATATATATATATATATATATATATATATATATATATATATATATATATATATATATATACACAGTATATATATACAGTATATATATACAGTACTGTGCAAAAGTTTTAGGCAGGTGTGAAAAAATGCTGTAAAGTAAGAATGCTTTCAAAAATAGACATGTTAATAGATTATATTTATCAATTAAGTAAATGCAAAGTGAGTGAACAGAAGAAAAATCTAAATCAAATCCATATTTGGTGTGACCACCCTTTGCCTTCAAAACAGCATCAATTCTTCTAAGTACACTTGCACAAAGTCAGAGATTTTGTAGGCATATAGTCAGGTGTATGATTAAACAATTATACCAAACAGGTGCTAATGATCATCAATTCAATATGTAGGTTGAAACACAATCATTAACTGAAACAGAAACAGCTGTGTAGGAGGAATAAAACTGGGTGAGGAACAGCCAAACTCAGCTAACAAGGTGAGATTGCTGAAGACAGTTTACTGTCAAAAGTTATACACCATGGCAAGACTGAGCACAGCAACAAGACACAAGGTAGTTATACTGCATCAGCAAGGTCTCTCCCAGGCAGAAATTTCAAGGCAGACAGGGTTTCCAGATGTGCTGTCCAAGCTCTTTTGAAGAAGCACAAAGAAACAGGCAACGTTGAGGACCGTAGACGCAGTGGTCGGCCAAGGAAACTTACTGCAGCAGATGAAAGACACATCATGCTTACTTCCTTCGCAATCGGAAGATGTCCAGCAGTGCCATCAGCTCAGAATTGGCAGAAAACAGTGGGACCCTGGTACACCCATCTACTGTCCGGAGAAGTCTGGTCAGAAGTGGCCTTCATGGAAGACTTGCGGCCAAAAGCCATACCTCCGGCGTGGAAACAAGGCCAAGCGACTCAACTATGCACGGAAACACAGGAACTGGGGTGCAGAAAAATGGCAGCAGGTGCTCTGGACTGATGATTCAAAATTTGAAATATTTGGCTGTAGCAGAAGGCAGTTTGTTCGCGAAGGGCTGGAGAGCGGTACACGAATGAGTGTCTGCAGGCAACAGTGAAGCATGGTGGAGGTTCCTTGCAAGTTTGGGGCTGCATTTCTGCAAATGGAGTTGGGGATTTGGTCAGAATTAATGGTCTCCTCAATGCTGAGAAGTACAGGCAGATACTTATCCATCATGCAATACCATCAGGGAGGCATCTGATTGGCCCCAAATTTATTCTGCAGCATGACAACGACCCCAAACATACAGCGAAAGTCATTAAGAACTATCTTCAGCATAAAGAAGAACAAGGAGTCCTGGAAGTGATGGTATGGCCCCCACAGAGCCCTGATCTCAACATCATCGAAGTCTGTCTGGGATTACATGAAGAGAGAGAAGCAACTGAGGCTGCCTAAATCCACAGAAGAACTGTAGTTAGTTCTCCAAGATGTTTGGGCCAACCTACCTGCCGAGTTCCTTCAAAAACTGTGTGCAAGTGTACCTAGAAGAATTGATGCTGTTTTGAAGGCAAAGGGTGGTCACACCAAATATTGATTTGATGTAGATTTTTCTTCTGTTCACTCACTTTGCATTTAGTTAATTGATAAATATAAACTATTAACATGTCTATTTTTGAAAGCATTCTTACTTTACAGCATTTTTTCACACCTGCCTAAAACTTTTGCACAGTACTATATATATATATGTGACCACCCTTTGCCTTCAAAACAGCATCAAGCATCAATTCTTCTAGGTACACTTGCACACAGTTTTTGAAGGAACTCGGCTGGTAGGTTGGCCAAAACATCTTGGAGAACTAACCACAGTTCTTCTGTGGATTTAGGCAGCCTCAGTTGCTTCTCTCTCTTCATGTAATCCCAGACAGACTCGATAATGTTGAGATCAGTGCTCTGTGGGGCCATACCATCACTTCCAGGACTCCTTGTTCTTCTTTACACTGAAGATAGTTCTTAATGACTTTCGCTGTATGTTTGGGGTCGTTGTCATGCCGCAGAATAAATTTGGGGCCAATCAGATGCCTCCCTGATGGTATTGCATGATGGATAAGTATCTGCCTGTACTTCTCAGCATTGAGGAGACCATTAATTCTGACCAAATCCCCAACTCCATTTGCAGAAATGCAGCCCCAAACTTGCAAGGAACCTCCACCATGCTTCACTGTTGCCTGCAGACACTCATTCGTGTACACTTTCCAGCCCTTCGGCGAACAAACTACCTTCTGCTACAGCCAAATATTTCAAATTTTGACTCATCAGTCCAGAGCACCTGCTGCCATTTTTCTGCACCCCAGTTCCTGTGTTTTCGCGGCATAGTTGAGTCGCTTGGCCTTGTTTCCACGCCAGAGGTATGGCTTTTGGCCGCAAGTCTTCCATGAAGGCCACTTCTGACCAGACTTCTCCGGACAGTAGATGGGTGTACCAGGGTCCCACTGTTTTCTGCCAGTTCTGAGCTGATGGCACTGCTGGACATCTTCCGATTGCGAAGGGTAGTAAGCATGATGTGTCTTTCATCTGCTGCAGTAAGTTTCCTTGGCCGACCACTGCGCTCACGGTCCTCAACGCTGCCCGTTTCTTTGTGCTTCTTCAAAAGAGCTTGGACAGCACATCTGGAAACCACTGTCTGCCTTGAAATTTCTGCCTGGGAGAGACCTTGCTGATGCAGTATAACTACCTTGTGTCTTGTTGCTGTACTCAGTCTTGCCATGGTGTATGACTTTTGACAGTAAACTGTCTTCAGCAACCTCACCTTGTTAGCTGAGTTTGGCTGTTCCTCACCCAGTTTTATTCCTCCTACACAGCTGTTTCTGTTTCAGTTAATGATTGTGTTTCAACCTACATATTGAATTGATGATCATTAGCACCTGTTTGGTATAATTGTTTAATCATACACCTGACTATATGCCTACAAAATCCCTGACTTTGTGCAAGTGTACCTAGAAGAATTGATGCTGTTTTGAAGGCAAAGGGTAGTCACACCAAATATGGATTTGATTTAGATTTTTCTTCTGTTCACTCACTTTGCATTTAGTTAATTGATAAATATAATCTATTAACATGTCTATTTTTGAAAGCATTCTTGCTTTATAGCATTTTTTCACACCTGCCTAAAACTTTTGCACAGTACTGTATATAAGCTGGTCTTCACACATGGCTCATTTCCATTTGCAATGTAAACCATGAAATAGCAAAGTGTTCACACCACAATTCAGATGAATGTATCCATTGCCAAAAAAAAACAGCAGTTCAAAGTACCATACTCTGAGATAATGACCTGACAAGCCTCCTGATTCTGACTCACTGAAGCACTGAAACTGGAATTAAATCTAGTGTTATATAAATAGTGCATCAGCAGCTTTTCAGCTTTTCAGTGCAAATGCCCACGGCTTACAAAGGGAACCAAGATGTATGATACAATACCCAAAGCCTTGTGTCGTAATACAATTCTAGGTTGAAAAGCAGCTCCGGTGGGCCATGTCTTCACTTGTGCAGCAGCAGTGTAAAGTATTTATGATTTGCACCAAGTCAGCTAGCAGAAACTCACTGTGGAAATGTAAAGTGTCTTTAATGAAACATTTCAGTAGTTCGGGACAAACACCAATCACAAAATGTTTTAGTACAAATATTTATTGTAGAGAATGCGGAGTATGCGATTTTACAGAAAAGTATGCTGTATACACACATTCATTTGGCATCAAACCTAACTTGGTTTGAGGGTGCGCTGCCTGGCCGACTGGACGAGGCTGAGACCCCCATTGATAAAACATAAAAATTGTTATTAAGAAAGGTGGAGATGGGGAGGTGGTGGGTTACGATGAAATCAAAACGCAACTGAGAGATAAGTGAAGAGGGTATTTATAGTGCTAACAATTTAATTGGCTAATGTGTAAATTGAATGATTCAATTTGGTGATGCGGAGATTGGTGTCTGACCCTCCTCCCGAACTTTAATTATAAATTTCATTTCATATTCAGGTTATACAGAGACTAGAGCATTTTAACTCAGACTCCCAGAACTAGCTTTGTGATATTACACCTAATAATTCATTCTATAAATAAGAGCCCCAATGGTGGAAACATCCATGCCGTACTTCTACAAACAATTCTATTGACATACATGTAAAACAAAAACCATATACTTTGGAAGAATCAGTATGCCCACTCTGTACTAATGATACAGAATATGTAGTCAAATGAAGAGCCTCAAATAGTTTTTAATTACCAATCTATTAGGTATCTAATACTTAGCAGTTAAATCTCTTTAGATTGCAATATACTCTAATTAACTTATAATTAATTCAGTTAAACAAAAAATTGAATATTTCATGAATTAATTCAGCCTTTATCCTCTATTCTAAAGGCAACAGTAGTTCAAAAACATTATTAAAAGCTAATTCTGGAAAGGTAATTTTTTGTGTTGCTGAGACCAATTAAATAATTAAATTAATGGTATACAAGGCTATAATTATATAATTGCAGTATTTTTATTATATTCAGAATAGCTATTTTTTAGAAACAGTTTCCCTTCTGATTCCTTTTTATGTTCATAAAAGTATATATATATATATATATATATATATATATATATATATATATACACACAGTATAATATTGCACAATACATATTTGAGGCAGAAACACTTGTAAAATAAATCAAAATATTGGGGGATAAGAGCTAATAGAGGAAATCCACAAACAGAGAAAACAAGTGAAGTATATACAGCTTGCTATTCTGATCATATGTGGCAGAAAGAAGTTAACTCATTTCACCTAGTGTGCCATCTAGCGTCTTGAAGGCTAAAATTAGCTGCAAGAAATTGCCTGAAAACATATTCGGTGTTATTGGTTCAGTATGTAAGGAATTTAACTGGGGATTTTTTTACACCTTTTTGTGCTACAGTGTAACTTAGATCAGTGCCTCTGTTACTGAATCCCTGGCCATCCTCGTATGTAACAACTCACTGAGGAAACTGGGCTACAGCCAGAATTTTATCACTGCTTAAATGTGTCTGAAAGATTATCAGGCTCATAACAAAAACTGCCTTCCACTTCACAAAATCCAGCATCCACAGCTTCTTATTCCAGTCTGCAACTAGTTTCTTGTCTCCTACCATCTCAAGTTATCGTACTTTATTCCTGCAGCTTATCCTGAAGTAATTCCTCCAGAGCCCCTGCTGGGTCACATTGCAGACACATTAAGAAGTGTAATTAGATTTTATTGAAGTTATCCAGATAATCTTACAATTAAAAATGAATTTAGGACACCTTATTAATATGGTTTTAAGCTATAGAGTTTTTTTCATTACTTTCACATTGACAAAGGCTTAACCTTTTAACAAACGGCAAAGACTATAAACTGTTATGACTGCCTGACATTGCACTACAATGGGATTAATGGAATTATTTAATTATTTAACAAGCTCTGCCCTCTTAAACTGTAACAGCATATTTAATAAAGTGTGGTATCATTCTCAATAGTAACAGCAATTAATTAATATCACACTTTGTAAGCTGATAATGTGCTCTTAATTGAAAACAATTATTATAACATGTTATGTGCCTGGTTTATCCTTACCATTTTGCCAACTTAAAATGATATATTGCAAGTCACAAAACAAGAGACTTGAACAAGTTGAAGTAAAAAATACAATCATCTAAAGGCTTCATGTTTTAGGATATTATTATTATACCTACTCTTCTTAGCAACATTTACAACAATGGCATTTTGCTACATTTTTGTTTTACAAATTAGCAATGAAGTTTATGTGGTTTGTTTGACAAATGGGTTGGTGAACAATGCATTCTGCAGAACGTCGGGCTGAAGTAATTTAGATTATTTAATTCTCACAGCTGTGCAGTAACACGGCCAACAGCAGGTTCCTTGGGGAGAGAGGGACGCAGTGTAGAAATGTTTAATAGCACCGATTTGTAACTCAAGTGACTCTACTTCCATTGCTTTCAGAAAGCCTCTGACTAGCCATTCATCTGGATGTTAGTAAACAGCAAGGATGTGCTAACGAGAGAGAACCACTATTACAGGTTTACACGCTATCAATACAGAGCCTATTCTTGCACTGAATAGGCCAGAAGGTTACACATGTGCATGTCCCAATAAAATAAAACATAATTTGAACACTAAAACTTACCTATCTATTCCCACAGTAGGCCAAATTTCACAAAGAAGAGTGCCAGCAAACTTTCTTCTGGAACGTAAAGAAACAAGTGAACTGAAAAAACTCACCACCATGGGGAGGGGAGGGAGGGAGGGAGGGGTGGACCAGAAATAATAAAGTAAGGAAATGCATTTTAAATCATTGGTTAGCATTCCTTTATAGTTGCCTCCAAGCTCTCAGTGGAAACCATGATCGAACATTACTCCTCAAGCTGAAACTATGATCACCCTTTTAAAAATGTTTTTTATTTAAACTTCATACATATTTAATTTAACAACGTCTGTACTGTATATCATTAAAACTGAATCTAACTCTGGTGCTGACATAATGTATTTTGCATTCTTTAGATGTAGCTCATACAGGAAACCAAAAAGATGTACCTAATTCACATTTAGAGTTGTTTTTGTATACATGTACATGTGTTTTTGTGTATATGTGTGTATTTTAATATTTTGGATTATTATTTTTTTATGGGCATGCTCAAATAGGTGATCCATCTACTACTACTACTACTACGACTACTACTACTACTACTACTAATAATAATAATAATAATAATAATAATAATAATAATAATATGCAAAACAACTCACAGAAAGAAATAAACCATGGTCTCCTGGGGTGTTTTGGTTCTCACAGGCAAAAACCAAACACATTATTACTGCAGCTTGGTCTTTTTCCTGGCTCCACTTTCATTTCTACTGGAGTCTGTGGTCTGCAGTGTTAGTGCACAGTTTCAGGGGACTGCACTATCGATTAAAATAGCTTTACAGATCTTATGTTTTTGTGGACTAGAGTGCTTCTTAAATTACACTTCCAAGCTCTACTTCCTGGACCAGACCCTGCATTTGTTATTCTAACCTCTGTTTTGGTAAGGCAGTCTCTACTGCATGTTTCATTTACATGCACAATGTTGTCTTTTTTATTGCACTTGTTCAATTAAACAGCACTGGTGTAAACTCTCAGTTTTATCTTACCTAGCAATTTTCAGCTTCCCACGTTTAGTTTTTTTTCTTTAGTGTTTTTTGCCATCATTCATCATTCATTATTTTTTTGTCAGTACGACAGACTTGATGTACATCACTAACCATCAAAAGTAAACAGCATTATTGGACTTTTGAACAGAACAGCTTGAATAGTTTGCCTTGTCTATATACTGTATAAATGACTATATATAGCAAATCCATTGGCTGCCAATACAGAATCAGCTATGAAATCATGACATTTTAGTCCAATCATGAAGCAGTTTTTGCAACTGGGAATTTAGCCATTCACATTTCATTTCATTTCAGTAAAATCAATACCAAAAAACTTTAAGCGCTTTGTGATGGTGGTCCACTATGAAAGGCGCTATATAAAATAAATATAATATTGATTTACTGGTGTGTATGTAAACACAGTGGATACTAGGATCATAGTTACTTTGTATATTTTCATCTTTTAAATAAATATGAACATTAGCTTTAGCTTTGGTGATTATGCAGTTAACTGTGAACATTTTGCTACTCCTGCAAATTTGCATGTAATTACACCAGGTTTTTTTTTGTTGTTGTTTTTTTTTTGCAGGCAGACAAAAAGAAAAAAAAAACAGTTGATCACAATACACATCGCAGAATATATTTTGTCCATAACATTTAAGCATGAAGAAACTCACAATTATTTTGGCGTAGTCTGTCTCTGAACTGCTTTTCTGTCTATTTACAAATCAGCAACACTCTTGATCACCTTGGAAACAGGAACTAGGTGGATTGAGAAAACACAAATAATCCCAAGAATGATTTGAAAATAGAATGCATGTGACTGGAAAGAGCAAATATGAACATCACAAAATGATAAGGACTTGCAAAACACATGTTTATAATGTTTTCCAATTAAATTCCCAGTAGTTACCAGCTTTAACAAAATCATTTCATTCTGCATCTTAAATATCCCTTTATACATGTTCAAAATGACTCTAAATCCACAAGCAGATTTTTAGGGCAGGTTTGTAAGTAATGTATGTCTCTACATGAAGACATTCTCACACACAATACTGTCATTGACAGCTAGTCTATTGTACATTTGATCACAGCTGGTTCCTCTTGTGGCAGGTGTCCTTTGAGTGAAAAGCGCCAAAACACTTATTTTTCTCACTTAAGCCAAGTACACTATTGAACAAATCAGCTACTCAAGCCTCAATGATCCTCAGCACAGCTGACCTGGCAAGGTTGCACTGAAAGCACAGCTCTGATCCAAGGACAATGGCTATAGATCTTAAGATTTCCTGTGCCAAGTACAACAAAATAAAAGGCGGCTCCACTCAGGAGTGTGACAAATCTGTTACTGTGGGCAAGGCGCTTGGTTTGACAGTTACAAATAGCAATCAGAATTTGATTTGTAGAAGTTTGCTTGCTTTTCCCAATCCTCTAATATGCCAATTTATCATTAGGTGGCAGTGCTGAGCTGACAAGTCTAAAAATGGACCTGGGTCAAACTATATGCTTCGTAACCAGTTAACTACCAGGTGTAGGATAATATGAAGCACCTGACAAGGGAGTCATATGGGACAAATAAGACTTAATGATTGTGAAGCAGTGTACTCAATAGTCAACAGAGCTAAGCATGTTCTGAATTGACCTTCTGTATATAATATCATTATTGCTAACTATTACACTCCATCATCATCTAAGCTGAGGGAAACTGAGTTTCCTTCTAGGAATGGGTATGTATGAACTATGACATTGAAGGAGCAGCTATTAAACGCAGTGGCATGTAGAGTGATTGCTTCTGCAATACATCTTTCCTTACCCCAATAACAGCCCATTAAAGGTCTGACTACAAAGACAATGTGTGACCCGTCAGCATGTTTTTGGGTTACTGTATGCTGGAGCTGCATTACTATATTTCCAGATCAGAACTACTGTAAGCAAATAAAAATAAAAAAATACTACAGATTTCAATTCTGTGAAAATTTGAAAACAAACAACAACAACAACACAAACACGTATTAAATAAATAATGGTACCACTTTATGTATTTCTACTGAATGTGTTTAACTCATATTTGAACTAAGCATCCATTAATGGTACTGTACATTCCAAATGCATTCATTTAAGCGACCTTGCCTCTGAGAATAATAATTGCCCACGATAAATGCATGTTATGTTTGGGGATTAATATAATGTATAATGTATAATGTGTGGAGTGCATCATAAACATTATCTACATTGAATTCAAAGCAATTTAATGGAATTCAACAGTATATTGCTAAAAGAGGCACTCTAACCAGTTAGTTGTTTTCTAACCAGAGGTTTTGTAACTCAGCAGTTCCTTTCCATGCACACTTCCTTTATTCACTCGTTAGGTATTTAAATGATAACTATTTCAGAAAGGGATTGATTGTCTCAGATACATCCAAGGAAATATGGAGTTTACCCTTTGAGTCAGTTAAATACTGTGTCCCATTAATTGTGTCGCTTCTGCACACAAGGTGCATCTAGTGCTTTTTAAACGGGTCTGACAGTCCCATTTATGAAGCAGCTCGACAGCATGCTCTAACTGGGGGAATTGGTTGAAAAATCTACATTAATGAATGTTCATCAGCATTAATCATAAGTGACAGAACCGTTTGCTCCCTTGGCCCTGTCGTCTGTGCCATGTACAGGGAATCACAGCAAACACCTCCGTACAAGGTGGCAGCTTATTTATACAACAAACTGCAATATTTTCAACACTTTATAATATACTGCCCATTTGTTAAGTACAAACGCTGCAGTGGCTTACTCTCTGTTATAACCCTTACGCTAAGAGGGCTGCAAACATTAAGGGTTATCCTAAGTAGACGAAACCGATTCCCTAATTAAAGTATATTAAAAACAATAAATAGGCTGAATACACAGTATGGCTGCAAAATGGGAAATGGTGACTTTATGCATGTAGGTTTTGTGTGTTCATTCTTATACAGTTCAAACATCTTGTGCTATATCCAGAGCATTACACCGTCATAATTTATCCCAGTTTTCTTTCCTCAGTGGATTTCTGAAGGATGATAAATCATATTATTCATTTCCTCTTCATGTAAATACAGTATACATAAATCATATAATTATTCTTCTGCCAAGTAGTTAAACAGAGAGGACCTAAAGTCGGTGTACTTTAGTGTTTATTGTACTTATATTGTATCTTGAATATGAGGACGGTTCACTGCTCTTCACTTACAGAAACCCATATCTCTGCAATGGGGATAGCAATAAGCCTTTTCAGAAATTGGGTACCAGTAGTCCCAATCTATTTTCTGTGTTGCTGTCCATGACTGTTCTCTGAAATAAACTGCAGTCTTTATATATATATATATATATATATATATATATATATATATATATATATATATATATATATATATATATATATATATATATATATATATATATATATATATATATATATATATACTGTATATAGAGTATCGTCAATATGATAATTGCCCTGAAAGTCTTCCCGCAGAGCATTCCCATGTTTGTTCACTGGAGCACGCAAGCCACAACCTGCTTAGCATATCAGTGGCAGAGACTCGTTTCCAGCTGGGTGTGTGCTCCAAAAACACACCATGATCCTACCTTGCGTGGGCTGCCTTCAGACGGCAACTTGTCAGATTATACCTCCTGGGGTTGTGTGTCAAGAAACCACACAAAAAAATATATACTGCATATATTATAGGTCTAAATGATTCACATGTATACCGTTTTATTAATAACAAGATCCTTTTCATTGTGAAATATAAAGTTTGCGTCCTGGCTGTGCAAAGTAGCCGTTCTTCACTGGGGATTCCAAAAAGAGCGTCGCATTGGCTCTGGCACTCCCATGGGTTTGGCAGGCAAAACCGGGAGGGACTGTTTCTCCTCATCGCGCTACTGCAAACTCAGGCGCCCAGTGAGCTCAAAAGCGGACACCTGCAGGTCTGGCCTTTGTCCCCCAGAGTTCAGTAGCTCGCTGACTTGAGTTGCTGGGTGTAAAAGAGGAAGCCGGCTCAGTCGTGGGATTGGAGGATGCCCACTGAACCTTCAGTTCTCTTGAGCCATGTGGGGAATAGCTGTGGTGAGGGGGGAAAGTATTGGACATTTCAAATTGGGGAGAAAATCCGGGGTAAAATAACTGGGCACACTAAATTTATATTATTAAAATGAAAATGCCCTTTTCACATTTAACAGTCTAGAGTACAGTTTCCTCCAAGCAAGTACTGATTTATTTAAATTCTAGTAAAAAAGCAGAAGGATCTATGTTAGCCATATCAATTTTAAAGAAGAATCACTGACAAAGGGCTGACATGTTTTACAGCACATTTTCAAGAGGAGTCATTTATCAAATAGGCCTTTTAATAGTTGACAATTATCTGCAGAAAGTGTTAATAACATTTCTAGAACTTTGCAGCATACCGATGATTTAGCTTTCCTGCTTTTCCGTTGTTTCCATGGAAACATGCCAAAGAGCCAGAGAAAGAAAATATCCAATTCCAATAGATATTTTTCCATTGGAATGGTAGTGTACGAGCCAATGTTCTTAAAGTTGTAATGGGCTGTTTCTACCTTTATGATCTAAATTATTTAAATACTTTAGTTCTGAATCTGTCTATACTCATCTTAGGTACAGGATTATCTTAGTCTGCATTATAGCCTGTGTGCTAAAGCCTGACCTGGAGGGAAATTCTGTTTTTCACAAGAGCCTCATGCTTACGGTCATTCAGGAAGACAAAAGGGACAAGGTTTAAATTAAAGGCAATTTCAGATCATTATAATGATACAAAGGCAAAAAGACAAGCAGGTACCATAAACTAATCAATTTGTAATTACCAACTTCAAGAAGACATTTTTGTAATTTAATAGTAACATTTTGTGGACCGGTAAATGCGTAAAATGTGGTGTTAATAAGCTAGCCTTTTTAAAAAAAATCAATTTCTCATAAGTAGTAGTCTCCTTTTGCCATGAACAGCAATGACACACTCGCTAACAAGTCTAGGTCTTCTTCAACAATTATTCTGTTTTTCAAAATCTCAGGATTGATTTCAAGAGTTGAATGTCATCTCTAAACTGCATCACACCTAGCCAGTTCTCCCTAATAGAATGACACCTGGATACACCACTTTGAAGATTTATTTTAAAAGGCACAGGTTTAGGGTCAAAGCTAAGCATGCGACACTGTCATGATGCATGGACACAGCTTCAAATTGTTCAGAGGACAGTGCAACGCTGGAGAAATGTCAGTGGATATCTGTTGAGATGTGTTTAAATCCCATGAGGCATAACCTTGAGATGATATTTTTTAACCCCCTGTGATATCCCTCTAATTGTGTTTCATGGGAGCTCATCACCATTGCTGTTTGCCCCTCCATGCGGGGAAAGATTAAGATCAATGTATCAGGAAAATTTATTAAACCCAATGCCAGCTAATGAGTACTCCTGGTGACATCTTAGGAACTGGAAAATAATAGCTTCATTAGATAACCTAATGGGCATGTCAGCAAATAATTCCACTCTATTAGAGAGAAATATTAAGGGTTGTGAAATGCTGGGGTCATGTCATTTCAGCGGGACATACAGTAAAACAGAACAATGGGTTACAGTGTAATAGGAATATAACTAAAGAAATGTCAGAGCAAAACAGCTTTAATTAGATTGAAAACAAAAACATACAGTACAGCAGGAGTGTTTCAACTCTTAAATTTACAACAACATCAATTATTAGACAAGCACGAATAAGGTCAATAAACATATAATGATCACAAAGTTTGGATTTCCCAGTTACTGTCATGAAACCATAGGTTGCAGTTGTATTCAGTTATTCTTTGTGAAAGGTAGACCCTCTAAGGCTATCACCAGAAAACAGCAGTGCTATAATTTCAAAGACCCGTTGACTGATGCACTGCATTTCCATGTCAAAGAGAGCTCAGGTGTCCCCCAAGAATTAAAAGAAAGTTTTGAACATTCTTGCAGGTAGAAATTCAATAGTCAAAACCGGTGTGATTCAAGCTATTGGTAAACCTGGGAGAAGATCAGTTGAATTGCTTTTGACCTGTTGCAACTGGTGGAGCTTTTGCTGATTTGTTGTTTATTAATGAACCCTTTCTGAGATGTCTTTGCTTGCTAGAGATTGACCGTAAAAACTGGTTTACAATAAAATCCCAGAAGTCCTAAAACTATTTGTAGGAAAGCACTTCATACTAGCAGCACTTTGGTAATGTGACTTGAAGATTAATATTCAATGGACAACAGGAAGTTCAGGTTTTAGAAAGACAAAGCTTACACTACTGTACACTGATACAAGACAATATTATATACATTTAGCACCTTTTGTAATGACTTGGGGTGGGAATTCAAATAATAAGTGAGCCATTTCTGAGAGATTTGTTCAATCTACTGTTGTACCAGACTTCAAATCTTCCCATTTGTATGTCCCATTCTTCCCCAGAATAGCGCAAAATCAATTACCTAATGAAATTAGAAGACCACACTAGGCTACACCTTTTGTAAAATCGTCTTAAGTTACTGAGCAAAACAGGCATGAGTGTGCTAGGCAAAACTGTTTTTAACTAGATGCAGTATGAAGAGACTGAGTGATTCAGCCTGACTGATAAATTCTGGAAGTGAGTTCAACAATCTGGGCACATAATTACAGGATGCTTGGTCACCTAGTCTTGAAACAAGATGACAGGACAACAAACAGCAAGGCACCCAACAAGAGATTCTACACTGTAGGTCCAGAGCAAGATTATACAGTATATTCTCTGCTTGACTGGATGGACAAGTTTATAAAAGTTATCCATGGCAAAGTTGCACATTAAATGTAAAGTTTACCACACTGTCCATATACACTATGTATGTATATTTAAAAAACAAAACAAATCAGGCTGCAACATTACCAACATAATAACACAATGGATAGGGAACCAAATAAAACAGGGATACTTGATACAGAATCACACTGGTACTGATATGGTACAATCATATGGTCATTTAATGGATTACCATTGTGTAATGCTTCATACCATTGGTATTTTGTCAAAATATGAACATTTTAATCATTGTGGAAAATTGAGCAACCTGTGTGTTTTTGCATAGCCCCTACACTGTACACTGTATATATTGCACTGAAAATGAAGAGCTCTGATTGGCTGGTGATGAGGTCAGGGTTCTGATGCAAATTAGAATTCCACCTGGCCTGCCAGATCAGGAGGTCCCATTTAAAATACATTTTCAGGAACCTGAAAACCAAAATAGCAGATGAGCTGAGGGCTTCACACACGACCATCTGTTTCCCTTAACAAAGCACTGGCACAGTTGTCTAAATGTTTCTTATTATTCAGCATCCTGTTGAAACAAGCTCTTAAAAAAAGAAACCAAGTTACTGAGTAAATCTGCAGGATATAGTTCATTTCTGAACGTATAAAGTGGGGTCAGCTAGCAGTCCCTAAATTGTATGCTCTATTCTGTGCCAGAACACTTCCATCAGCAGAGCAACACAGCTATTGACTTCAATTAAATAAAACTGGGAACCAATAAGGTGTAAAGGCTGCATTTATTGAAACGTGGGGTGAACATGCTATAGTAAATAGCCATGGTAGGACATACCCAAGGAAACTGCCTTCTCAATCACTATCCTTGATAAAGTAAAAAAAAAAACTGTGGCTTTCAACTACATTAATCTTTATTAAAATTGACTTTATATAAAACTTACATTTTGACCACTTTTTTAAACTTTTAAATTGCATTCCCTGCCTCACGATGGCTTCACATGTACCTGCATGGACCTCTCAGAACTACATTTCCCATCATCCTCCTGCTCACTGGTAAATCCATCTCAGTTACATATGTGAGCAGGAGGATGGTGGGAATTGTAGTTCTGAGAGGTCCATGCGGGTACATGTGAAGCTATCGTGAGGCAGGGAATGCAATTTAAAAGTTTAAAAAGTGGTCAAAATGTAAAACCAATACAAAACAATACACACACCTTACGTAAACAGTTGTAGCAACACATAGGAACATGTAACACAATAAAATAAAAAGGTCCTTATGTACCCTTTAAAATTAAGATGATTTCAAATTATGCTTAAGCAGCAGTTTTTTATTTTTTATCTTGATTATTATTTTACTTTTTTGTTGTTGTTGTATACAATGTTTAAACCTTTTTAAAAGTATATGACTTATGAGTTACATATCTCAATTATCTAATTTAATTCTCTTGAGTAGTAATGAAAATAGGTATAACAGGCAGTGTGAAATGGGGTTAACAGCTTTATGCTTGTGCAAACAATTGTGCAAATGCGCCTCCCATCAATTTAGTTTAAATCATCTGGATGGTTTATTTTAAATGATACATCTTGCCTTGTGACTTTTGTCAACCGATCAGTTCACACATAGCGATGCCATTATTAATGGCAAACATTCTTTTTTTTTACTCCAAACAAGTGCTTTATTTTGTATTGTACATTTGTATATTTATCTAAAATGTACTATGAAACAGTCCATTATGTTTTTAAATCACAATTTGGATTGTTCGCTGTTTACCCTCAGGGGGGGGAAACATATCAACTGACTAATGTATGTATTATTCCTTAAACGCTGGAGGTCTTTATTGTTCGCGCTGTTTAACCTTTAGGATTTTTATGTTGGCTGTTTTTGTTGACATTTGGGTGATTAAGGATGCAATAAGATCTAGCTAATTAAACCGTGGTCCATGCACAGTTGGACTGATGAAAATAATTAAATGGATGCTGATGTTTACAGAATAATGCTTAGTTTGTGCTGTTGGGGTTCTGATAGCTAAAACAATCTTGAGGGTTATATAAAGTGCAATTAAACTATGGTCACTATGAGGCTGTTTTGCTCCAAACTGCGGAGATGTAATGTTATAGCTTTCTTGAAATTAGGGTAAAAGCAAGAGCAGAACTTTCCTTTAGACACATTCAGTGTCACATTGGTCTAAAGCTGCAGAGTTTAAACTTTGAAGGGTCCAGCTGGAATTTGACACTGATTACTATAATCTATGCATTACACAGAATGCTCCATGCTGAGGGCCTAATTACTTTTCTTTCATAGCCATCAGCAGTCTCGGTTACTGTGTTCTTTTTTGAAAAACATTTTCTAAAATGATTAGCACCACAAGAAAAGGAGTCTATAAAATCTGTATTACCCATCTAGTAGGAAATTGCCTTGCTTTGAAAAAAAAAAGGCAGGGTGACAATCTCATATTTACTTGGATATACAAAAGTCAGCAAGATACTTGATGACATTGCAGAGTAATTATTACAGTATTGGTAGAATATAACAGAGAAAGCCATAGACTGCATTGGCCTTCTGTCACATTCCATCATGACAGGAAAGGGGGACGTGGTGTCAGGGAAGCTGAAGCAAAATGATGTTCTCAATGCACATCATAAGTGTTTACATACACAATGATTACGCTTTAGTTGCACTTTCGCTGTACATTTGAACTAAACTCCAATTTATTAGTATTAAAATGACATTGCATATGCTGTTAATATGTATTCATTTATGTCCGTACCCTAGTGTTAAGTTTTAGTGTAGAAGACTTTTACTGGACAACGCTGTGTAACGGGATCTCCAGCAATGCTATTGCTCTACCTACTGTATATTAGATTATGTTATCACACCTATAAAAGGACTGTTTTACTGTATTCTTACTGCAGTACCACATTATCAGTGAATAGAAATTTAGCACCACCTTCATAAAATTGCTTTTAAAATATTAATGATAAGGGCTTGAAGAAGGGAGTTAAAATACCCTGGAAATAATCATATTACAGTGAAGTAAGAGAGAGGGGCCCAGACAAGGCAGGAATTCACATTAAGTTACCAGTCTGACCAAGAGTTACTCAGGGATAGGGTTTTGTGAACCTGTTACCTCCTTATAACAACTGTCCAAGATACAGGTAAATATTCTCTCTCTCTCTCTCTCTCTCTCTCTCTCTCTCTCTCTCTCTCTCTCTCTCTCTCTCTCTCTCTAATATATAGTACACACAGTATGAGATCTATCTATCTATCTATCTATCTATTTATCTATCTATATACACACACACTATATATATATATATATACTGTATATATCTAGAGAGAGAGAGAGAGAGAGAGAGAGAGAGAGAGAGAGAGAGAGAGAGAGAGAGAGAAAGAGAGATCTCATACTGTGTTGAGATCTCATACTTGTAGGATTTGTGGTAGTTTTTCCTGCTGTGCTACAGTGCTGCACAGGAGGTTAACTATAAGCTTTATTTTCAAACATTTTGTTTTAAATAAAATGGGTTAATGATGATTATGCCGTGAAAAAGACTGTGATGGATAGAATGTGTGAAATTGCTTTGAGAAAGTGCTCCTATGTTCACTGAATTACAATGCATGAATGGGAGAATAGGGGGCGTTTGCAGAATAATTAGTTTAGTGGGTTTGTGCTACAGTCTCCAATTCAACAGCTGTCGGTTTTGGGATCTGAGTAACTTTGCTAAGAGTGCAGTGCATAAGAAATTAATGATGTATGGCTTTGAACAGGCAGGGGGCAACCTCCTGCCTTCTCATTTAGCACTGGGTCAGCTGAGCAGGATGATAACCTAATCAAATAAGTTCCTAGGCATCATGGTTCTGATAACAAAGGATCATGCCCTGCATCCCAGGGGCCCTGGTTTAGATCCAGGTTATGTCCGACATTTAGAAGTGGTGCAAGGTCACGTCAAGCTTCTGCTCTCAGCCATGCCTTCTGGGAATGGACTGAAGTTGGATGGGACATGTTGGTTAGCGTGGGAAAAGGACAGGCTAAATTGGGCAGGTATCTGTGTAGAACTAGCTGACCCACAGGCATGAAATTAAAGTTTGTTTTGAGGTTTTGGGTAGTGTAGTTTGTGAAAATCCCATATTTTGAATACAACAAAATCAAATATAGGACCCATTTTGGTAAAATTTGGGAATGTTTTAAAATTGGTGCTACTTATATGCTTAAATGGCCTTGCTCCATCTTATTTGATTGAGCTGACAATTGCTTTCATTTCTAGTCATTTTCTAGAGCCTAAGGCCAGATTGTGCACATGAGGGGATAGAGCTTGCTGATTATGCCCCCAAACTGTGAAATGCCCTGCCAAAACACATCGACCATTCAGAAACTGTTTCTATTTTTAAATTCCACCCAATAACTTCCAGACAGACTGAGACACTGACCATCTCTATTCATAATCTCTACCTCCTGTTTATAATGGAGAAATGTAATATTAGCTTTCTTCTGCTTTCTACGTGTGTGGAATGCGTTACGGGAGCATTTGTGACATTACAGGGCAATTTTATTTACACCAGCACCTGTAAGCTTTCATGTATGACTAATCTGGTAATGCCACTTACAGTACCTAATACATTTCAGTCCAATTTTCAAGTAATATTATAGATATACTGTATGTGACATCCCATAATTATTTGTACAACAAGACAAGGTTTAACTCAAAAGAAGCTCCTTTTACAGAGCACAACAGTATACCTTTTGAAAGTTTATAGTATATTTATAAATGTAAAAAAGTACAGTACATAGCTGATATTTTAATTGTTAAATTAAGATTCAGATCATGATTTAGAAATTTGATTGACAGTGTTCTTTTAACTGTAAACAGCAACCTTTTCAAAGAGTCTCTTTTTTGCTGTTGCAACTGTTTCAAAGGTAGAAAGGGTTAATTGTAACCTTGGCATGTGGTTCAGGGGGGCATGAGCTAGGGCTCCTCCCCCCTAGCTGCCCTACTGCTCCTCCTACATCCGATGCCACTGCTGATCCATCTACCCCAGCCTCTGCCGGACCTGCTTCCTCAGCCTTCACTGATCCCATCGTCGCCACTCCCGCTGACCCAGGCCTCTGATGCTATCAATCTTCCACGCCACTCCAAACACTTTCGCCCTCGGAATGCTTCTCCAGCTCAGCCCTTCTTTAAAGACTGTCCCACTGATAAGTTCCTGAAAGCTCTTTTAAAAAAAAAATCCAATCCATCTTAACTTTCTTATAGATATGTTAATGACTTTTAATTTCCTGCAATATTTCAAAGCCTGTCAGCAGATGTTTATAGCATTCATTTCGAAATATAATTCCAAGACTGGATTGATTGTTTTGATTTCCATTTATTCCTTTTTGCTGCGAAATGTAAACGAGATAGGCAACAGCTTGAGCGTTAATTAACAAAATCAAAGTTAACAGCTGCCCATGAATGTGGCGCTTGATTTAATAACAAACAAAACACAATAAAAGGATTAACTAGCCCTGTCACTCCTATTGTAAAGAGGCGTGTGAAATACCTAAAATTCTGAATAATCACTGAAGCATTCACTTCACTGCTAATTGGTGGAAATGCTATATCTGGCGTGAATTATATTGTAACAGAGTTGTTTTAGAGACACAAGCAGGGGTCAGAAGACAACCACAATCCAACAAATTGTTCCATTTAGTCGCCTCATCCACAACCAAAGCAAAGCAATTAATATGGTTGAATTTAACACACAATAACAAAAAGATTGCAGACAATAAATATCTGAAAGGAGTGCCCCCTTCTAAATCTGTCAATTAAACTTATGTAACTGTGTTTTCTATTGAATGCATTGACACTATCATGGGGGAGTTTTCAATACTTTGTTCCTGAGTATACCTTTTAAACAATATTAAAGGGAAAAAGGACTTTCAGGCTACTTTTACCTGGCAAATATTGAAGTTACATTTGACTAGATGGTCTAGATTTCTTCTTTCCCTTGAAAGCTATTGCCTCTGGGTTTGATACATTTCTCTGCCCTTTAATGAATGTCACTGGAGCCTTATTGCAGCTCTTTCCGATTTCACATTATCTTTATCCCAAGAGCTCAAGTTTCCGGATCAGGACTGAACACAATAAATGTTGTCTCATAGCTAACCCTAACTTGTTTGATTCTCACCTTGTTGGCACATTAAAGAGATTGAGACCTAACCTTGTAAGGAACTTTAATAGGCTGCACTGCATTCCCCATTTTTTATTTAATTGTATTTTTAAACACAAAAACAATTGATATTCTGATCAACGTTCTCTGAGAACTATACCACTGGCTAAATATCAAGCAAATATTAGTACTAGAGATTTTAAACACTTTAAAAAGCATAAGTTATAACTAGAGCCCTGTGAAATTCAGGTGAGAATTAAAACATGACTACCCTGCAATTCAGTCCTAAACCTCAAGTTGTCTGTGTAACCGCTCCAGCTAAACTGATCAAAAGAATAATTAAGTAATCAACCCATTACATTCTGGCTAATTAGAAAACGCCCCCTAATTACGAGGGACATTTATTACCATTCTAGAAATTGATGCGTTTAAAGAAAAAGCTTACCGCGAGACTTGCTGTTTTAGAACAAATAGATGCACCAACAAACTCAAAAAACATTTATTTGAGAGATTGCATGCAGCAATATCCACCTGGTGTGCTGCACACTGTTGGGTATTTCTTATTTTGAAAACCATAACGTTAGAATTCATCAAACGTATACTAAAGTTGCAGAATTAATAAATACATACCGAGCACTGGCATAAGAGTTGCACAGCACAGATGGCAGAATAAACAAACAGTGTGTTGTTAAAACTTTCCACAAAGTTTTTGAAAAATTGACAAGTTACTATAACCCTGATCATTGCAGAATAAAACCACATTTTATATAACCAGCTCACAAGTTTCTGAAGCCAGTAAGGATTTTAGACCCACAACATGGTTTGTACTTTGGATAAAAAAAACCCTCCTGCTAGTTTGTATTCCAGTGTTTGATGCTTACTGATAAGACTCTGGAACACGTGCATTTATTTTGGAATTGATAGCTAACTTCTGAAGTGGGATAAAGCAAGAATTGGAGAAAATGCTAAATTGTAAACTAGATAAAGATCCATGGCTTTTTCTCCTTGGATTGACCTCTGATATGATGGGACTGACTCCATGTCAGATAAAACTGATGAAAAAACTATTATATGTTGCCCGAAAATCTATTCTGATTAATTGGATCAAAAATAATCCACCAACTATCAATCAATGGTATGTTGAATTTTTTAAAATTCTTCCCCTAGAGAGACTGAGTGCAGAAATGAGGAGGGATGAAGATTAATTTTTGTGCATATGGAGTCCATTCTTGGCTCAACTCCCTAATGATCTTGCAAGTATAATAGACAATGGGCAAGTTTTTCTGTAGTGGAACAGGTAACATATTATTAATATTTATTTAGTTTACATTTTTTGTATTATTTTTAATGAAAGTGGCGGAGGCCTCTAGTGATACTCTTTATCTGAGAGACTGAAGCAGAGGAAATGTTCTTCACTAGGAAGTACCATATATTCGGACTACGTCTTTACCTGATGTATGCTAGGTAATATAATATGCACTGTATGTTTTCTTTGTATCTATATGTATTGTTTTCTTTTTTCAATGTGACTGGTTTGACATGAGAAAATCCAGTAAAGTTTTCATTGAAAAAAAAGAAATGGTGGGATATCAACTATGTGCAAAAGAAAATGGTAGTGGAATTTCTTTGACCAGATTTTGGAGAAATGCAGAAATGCAAATATATTTGTCAGTTCTTACCAAATCTGTGGATGCTGAAAAGTGTTTCTTCATATGGACACATTTTCACAGAGCAACATCAATCCATGAAAGAAGACCGGGTTAACCAACTGACAATGCTTAAGTTTAAAAGCAAAATAAATGCACGAGAATTGAGAATAATTATTTTATGCAAACATAAGTAACACTTATATGAACAACTTTTTTTTCAAAGAACAAAACAAAACCACTAAAAACAAAACAAAGAAAAAATAAATAAACACAGCTTACATATGTTACAGAATGCCCAGATTCCAGTAAATGGTTATAATATCTATAGTGTTCAGGGATAGGTGCCAGAAACAGAAAATCCATTAAAAGAAAACCTGTTATACATACTCACATGAAAGTAAGGGATTTGTGGCAGGGTGCCCTGCCCCTGTGCGTATTTTGTGTTTTAAATTGTGTGTGGTGTGTTATAGTTGGTGTGTATATATTGGTGCACGGGGTATAAATTAGGTTATGTAGCACGAGTGTTGTTAAAATGTATATTTGTATTTAGGCACGGGGGTTGCACAAATTAGTTCACATGCCGGGATTCAAGTGAATCTGTGCTGAAATGCTAAAACAAAGCAGCCCTAAGCTGCAAGAGGCCCTGCTAAATGTATTCAACCTGGCACTACAAGTAGGCTGCTTCCTTGACATCTGGAACCAAGGGCTTATATCCCCAATCTACAAAAGTGGAGACAAATTCGACCCCAATAACTACCGAGGCATCTCTGTGAGCATTAATCTGGGAAGATATTCTGCAGTATCATCAATACCTGAATACTGGCCTTCCTTACCAAACACAATGTCTTGAGTAAGAGTCAGATTGGATTTCTACCAAATTACTGCACTTATGACCATATTTACACCCTTCACACCCTAATCAACAAACATGTACAACAAAAAATAAAGGAAACATTTTCTCTTTTTGATAGACTTAAAAAAAACCCATTTGATTCCATTTGGCATGAAGGTTTAAATTATAAAATTCTACAAAGTGGTGTAGGGGGTAAAGTTTATGACATAATAAAGTCAATGTACTCAGAAAAAAAGTGCAGAATAAAAATTGGCAACAAAAGAACAGAATTCTTCAAAGAGGGTCGTGGAGTGAGACAGGACTGCAGTTTGAGTCCAACACTGTTCAATATTTATATCAATGAATTAGCAACGGTGTTGGAGCAGTCTGCAGCCCCTGGCCTCATTCTATACAACAAAGAAATTGAATTCCTGCTCTATGCAGATGACCTGGTCCTACTGTCGCCCACTGAACAGGGGCTACAGCAGAGCCTGTCACTGATAGAGCAGCACTGTCAGACCTGGGCCATGACAGTAAACATGAAAACAGAAATTATGATCTTCCAAAAAAAGGCCACCCTAGAACACACCACACAATATACTTACCTAGGCCTGACCATCAGTGCGTCAGGGAGCTTTAACCTGACAGTGAATGCACTAAAAGAAAAATAGCCCATTGTGCTACATGGAAGTGAGGGATGGGGTCCACTCAGTCAACAAGACTACACGAAATGGGATTGTGGCAGGGTGTCCCACCCCTGTGTGTATTTTCTGTTTTGTGTTTCATGTTGTCTGTTATATGTATCATTGTAGTGGTGCACAGAGTTTGGGTTATGTAGCACTGGTGATGTAAAATGTATATTTGTATTTAGGCACGGGGAAATGCACAACCACTTCACATGCAGATTAAAATGGGTATTTGTATGGGGGCACAGGAAGTGCACAATTAGTTCACGTGCAGACTGTGCCAAGATTCAATTGAATGATTGATTAGCAATCGAGTCTCGGCACAGCTGTATGAAAGAATGAATGTTTCACGCACACAGGGTTGGGTGTACAGTGAAGAGGTACGGGAGAGAGAGGAGAGAAACAGATAATAATAACAATTGCTATTTGAGCTGGAAGCACCAGCACAATAGTTGTTGTTTGTTAGTGTTTGTTTGTCTATTTGTTTTGGCCACAATGCCCTTTTGTTTGTTCTGTGTTGCTGTTTTGTTAAACTTTTTAATTTCTTAATTGACAATACACCGGCACAATAGCGCATTTACTAAACAGACTGTGTCCATTCTGTCCTGGTGTGACATCACCATACGAGCCATTCTGTCATAGGGATAAACATCGAGTAGAAACCCTGCTTACTGAATTCTGCAAAAGCATATTACAGGTACAACTGAAAACACCAAATCATGCAGGCAGAGCTGAATTAGGCACTATCCACTGCTCATCAACATTCAAAAAAGAGCACTAAAATTCTGGATGCATCTGAACAAAAGTGAGCCAGACTCCTTCCAGTACAAGGCCCTATTGAGCTCAGCCCAGAAAAGACACTAACACACACTAACATTAACCAGCTTCAGGACAGCACTCCTAAAACACTGCCAATTAGAGTCAACTAAATTGTAAAACAAATCAACAGTTCCTATTTGGAACATTGGGACAAAGAATTAAAAACCCCAAATAAACTTAAAAAGCGCCCTAAAAAAGGACTTTAGTAGAATATCTCTTCACTGTCAGAGATACAAAGCAGAGGCAGATCCTGACCAAGTACAGACTCCGTGAAAAACTGGCAGTCCTACTGGGAGAGGGACACACAGCCCCACTGGCTGTCCAATATTTAGCAGCCTGCCACAATCTGAGAGACACACAGTGAACCCTCTCCACGAGGGTATTACTTTTCTATCACTATTTTGTGTTACATTCTATATACCAGTGGTCATTATTATTATTGATATCTGCTATTAGTTGCTGCCACTATTTCATGTATTATGCTACTATCATTTATTATGCTCTTTCCACTGTACTTTATGTATTATGCATTTTTCACTGTATTGTTTTATGCATTGTTTTTTTGGGTTTTTTTGTTTGTTTTTACTGTATATCATGTATTATGCATTTCTCTGTATTTAAAGAATTTAACAATGCCCTAGTTATAAGTTACAACCTATGCAACATATGGGCATCATATTGACCCCATGAATAAGTACCTACACAGTGTATGCTGGCTCTTTTTATCTACGTCCCCTGCTAAGCCTTCGCCCTAATGTTTAGTGTAGTGATTTGATTCTTTGAAGCATAGTGTCATAGTGCCTTGAGTCGCAACTCTGACCTACTGAAATTAATTTTGAACTTGAGGCTGTAGTAATATATGGGATTTTTAATCATTGTTATCCAAATAATAATTGGCCTTTATTTGCCATCTCTGGGGTACTGTGTTAAATTCTGCTTATGACATTTAAATCTGTGCTATGTCCCCTGGTTACCTGAGAAGGTTGACCTTACAATGAAGACAACAAAAGCAAACCTGTAAGCGAGATATAGTACAGATCAAAGAAGCATTTCACTGGAGGGGGCCTGTTGACGTCAAGATGGAGTGCTTGTAAATGCCTTCAGAATCCCACGAGTAAATTATTTCAGGTACTCACAGGAATGTATTGTTTTATAATTTTTAAAAAAATGTAGCTGGTCAAGTGGGATTTCATGTACTGTTAGTTACAAAAGCTGTTGCTCATGTTGCTGTTTATCCAAATAGGGAATAACTAGAAATGTCTTATAACAGAAATAATAACATAAAAAACTTGTTGAATGATGTCAACACTGAGAGACTAAATAACAAATACATCTTATTCAGAGGTTATTGCACCAAGGCCCTACTGAGTAACTTCTAGTTCTGTGTTCCTAGGAAAATGCCTTGTCCGAGGGAAGCAATTTAAATTTCCATCCCTGTCCAGGAAAATCAAGTTCTGCTGGTAAATCATCTACAATGCTTTAAAAACAAACTATTCTTTAAGACACCAATCTTTGATGATCATTGATGACTTTTCATCAAGACAACATTTGTTAGCAAAACTAGCCAATTGCTAATTGACTGTTGCCAATTACTGGTGATGTCACCGCCTCGTTCACTGTCACTTTTAATGATGTGATAATGGCTATGGCAGCTCACAACCTTGGTTTAGAAAGAGCCTCACTTATTTTTCCTTAGGAGCTGTCAGTTCTCACTGAAAAGATGACAGCTCATCGGTAGAAGCTATTTGGCACTTCAGAGAACCTAATTGCTAAAATAAGGTGATTCAGTTCAGCAGAGGCCTTAGGCCTGGGCTTCCCAACACTGACAATGGGGACCCCCTGTGTCTTCTGGTTTTCATTCCAACTGAGCTCTTAATTACTTAACGAGATCCTTAATTGAATGAATAATTTGATTAATTGTTCTCAGCTCCTAAAAAGTTGCACAGTTCAAATTACTTATAAAATGTTATATCTAACGTGAAATCTGCAACTGTTTAAGAGCTGAAAACAAGTAAAAAAAAAAGTATAATTAAGCAAATTATTAGTTAAATTAAGGGTTTAGTTAAATAATTAAGAGCTCAGTTGGAAGTAAACCAGAACACACATGGGGTTCCCATGACTAGGGTGGGGAAGCCCTGCCTTACGCACATTTCTGTATCTGTCCATATCAGGAATGTATGTCTAGTACGATAAACACCTGGTCATTGCTGTGACCTACAGGTGCCTTGTCATTTAAAAAGGTAGTTGGCAGTTGGAATTCCTTGCCTATGAACAGTCAAGGGAATCACACTGTACTACAGTATGTCCTGCTAATCCTGCTTTTGATTGATTGTCCCGTTTGTGTGGGTGGGGAGAAAACCACAGAAGAGAAAAAAAAAAAAAAAAAAAACATAAAAATTTGAAAATCTGTTTAAATCGTTTTTCTCCAGTGATGGTACAGGGTTGTGACAGCTACAGCTAAGAGAAAGGATACATTGAGGTAGTTTAATATTTTTAAATGTTCCAGGAAAGTATTACAATTCTCCATACCATAGTGATATCTGAGAGGATCTGACACTCCTCCACCTCCCACACTTATTGTGTTTTATTTCAGGTCTGATTAATTCATCCTGAATTGACAGTACAGGTGACGAAACTCTTTATTTGGGAGTATGTACCGACCATGACTGGGATGGAACCATTCAAATGTTATTTTTTGTCACATCAACTTCTTGCTATTGGTTAGGTTAAGTAGGGCTTCCTCTTTTCTGGTTATGGTTGTGAGGACAAATAGGCTGTAAATGTACATCACAGTCCAGCTGAGAGCATTTTGTTAAACCCTGCCTAAGTCACAAAAAACTGGAGTAAGGGGTCTAGCTCCCTACACTTTCAACAAAGTAGCTCATCAGTGCCTTAATATGCATCAAGATGCATAAAATAATGTGACCTGCATATGGTGACATGTAATGTTTCGTTACATTAGTGTATAATTACACCCCAAGCGCAGCCCCACACCACTCACTGCTCTTCTCTGCGGATCTCATTGCTACACTACAGTCACTGATTGGTAGGTACAGTATAACTTGCCAGTTTCCCTCAGCAACCAACCCCAACCCAACCCATTTCTTCAACCCAATAAAATCCAATCCAAAATCCAACAAGCCAATTTTGCAGGGACCCAACCCAGGTTATTCAGGCCTAACAGGTGAAAACTACATTTCAAATATGAGATTTGAGCAACCAAACCACTCATACTCATTTAGCTGCTGAAAAAGGGAAGAACCCCCATAGTTAGCAGATCTCTGCTCTGTGCTGTTGCTACCTCTACAGTAAGTGGTACACAGAGTAGTTGAGAGAATTCCTCAACAGTGACTTTCAATTATGCCTTTCATAGTTGTCTTTGACAAGTGGCAGGACAGGAAAATCACACTTTACTGTTATTGCTGAAAAATATTTTATCTTTGACTCGATTTCTTTTCTTCTGTCAGGCTGTGAGTGATTAAAGCTGTGATTTAAAAAAAAGTAGAGAAAAGGAGAGTGCATCACTTCATTCCTCAATGAACCGGCCTTTGTCTGCCAAAGAGAAAGTTAAACTCCCCCTGCAGATGAGAAATTGTGCAAGTAAAACATTCTGAGCTATTGCAGCAGTATAAAGCTCAATTTTTGAGCACTTTTTTCTACAAAGGCATTCTCCTAAAATCAGTTTATTTCAAATGAATGTTTTCTGAAAGTTGCCCTATCACCAACATATTCCACCAGCCTGTCAATTTAGTTTTGAATCCTTAACAAATGGCCTCCAGACAGTTCAGAGGTATATAAAGAGATTACAAAGACATTCTCCAGAAATAAGTAATTCAGGACTTTTGTTTCATGTTGTGTTAAGATGTAATATATATGTATTACAGGCCTGCATCTAAGGCTTTTGTTAAATAGATATGGGGCACTGTTGTTTCTTTCGAACTGTAAATAGCTATTAATTATAAAAAATGGACCAGATTACTGGAAGTAGGACTGGCACCTAAAACACCTAATACTAAATCTTCAGCCATTTATACAGTGCATGGAAATTAATCAGTTTTTCTAGCCTAAATCTTACATTTATATTTGTGTGGGGTATATTGATCATATTCAGAGTTTCAGACAGGTACATGTTTAAGACATGTTTCAGACAGGTACATGAAAAGTTTCTTTTCAATGTCACTATACAGTATATCCCCATTCTTAGGGGATCTTTTAAAGACTAAAGACAAGCAGAACGGTTTGTCAGAGAAAAATGAGAAATCCAGAACAGATAAAACCTCAGAACTATTCAAAAGATTTGTTTTGAGTTCTGCACCTCAGATAAATAGGATTACGGCTCCAAGAAGAACTGCCTGAGGAGCAATAAGACATCACATGTTCCACCATCTTGAGGAGCAATAAGACATCACATGTTCCACCACCTGCCCACTACCGAGGAGACAGAAGGCATGCAGTGAGTATTTAAGTAGTTTGGAAGGCCATTGAGATTCTCAGCAGGTAGGAGCTGAAGAAAGAAACTAAGTTGTCCTCTTTTGCTGCCAGATGCTGAGAGACTGATGCATGCCTTTATGACATCTAGGATTGATTATTTCAATGCTCTTTTCTCTGGTTTTTCAAGTCATGTTTTATCTCGATTGCAACTTATGCAAAATACTGCGGCCAGAGTTTTAACAAGAACAAAGAAACAAGAACACATTACCCCTGTGTTAGCAGCCTTAAGCAGGGTCCACACCTGAGCGATCAGTTGCGCAACTTAGTTGCTTGCAACCGAGTCGCTTATGTGTGGACATCCCTGCAACCAGTTACAAGCAGTTGCGCAACCTGTTGCATGAAGTAGAGCAGTGCTCTACTTTCCAAGCAACCAGCTGAGCGATTTCTGTAGACACAGGCGATCACGTGGCAATTCGCCAACTCTGATTGGTTCTTATAATGCTGACTGCACGGCTTGCATATTAAGAAGCTCTAATTTTAAAAATGTTGGCGGTAAAAAAAAAATAATTAAATGGTTTCCTCCAGCTTTTACGCGGCTTTGTTTTTTTCTTTAGGGAATATGGCATTTAAAATAACAGTTGAAAAAATAATAACAGCCAACTCTTCCTCGTTAATTACTGGACACATTATGACCTGTGTCACCTCGGTTTCAAAACAAAAAAAAACTACTTCACCTTGTAGATAGAATAAAAATGTAAAAAAACAAACAAACAAAAAAAAAAACCTGTCACCTCAGTTATCATAAAAAAATGAATCTTGTAGATGCAGGAACCTTGTTGCACAAGTAATTGCTCAGATGTGGACACAGCAATTGCTCGCAACTGAGATGCGCGATTCCGGGAGCAATTGGGTTGCGCAACTCAGGTGTGGACCCGGCTTTACATTGGCTTCCTGTGTGGTTCAGGATTGATTTACAGGTCTTGTTTCTAACTTACAGCATAAAACTTTACATGGCTTTGCCACCCCCTGTCTACAATAATAACTAACCTCATATGTCCCAAGTGGCTCTCTTTGATCACAGGATGAAGATTTGCTCAGTATTCCATAGATAAAGAACTAGAAGGCAGGTGTGCAGCTTTAGAGCCCCTAAATTGTGGAATGATCTGCCACGATGTGTAATGGAGGCACCATCTCTTACTGCTTTTAAAGTAAGAGTAAGAACATTTTTTAATGTATTTTAATTTAGAGATAAAATGTATCATCCTATTTCATCCTGTTTGTTTATAAATGGTGTAGCTTTTGTCACAGCTTTTTAAAGTAAGATTATAAACACATTTTTACCATTTTAATGGATTTAATTTTAAAAGGTTATTTTATCATCTTATCTTTTACTTATTTCTCAAAACTGTCTTTTATACCATATCATTACATTCTTTGTTGTTTTTATCTTTTAATGCACTTTAAGGCAATTCACTATGTAAGAAATAAAGATTAATTGATTAATCTGAAGTTACAAATCAAAAGTACCCAAGTATACCTTGTAGACTGATTTAAACAATTACTGCTGAACACATTAGCACACATACAGCTGCATCTGAGTCAAGAAAACTTTTTTCAACCATTACCCTGTGAAGTACACACAGGGTAATGGCTGAAAAAAGTAAAACCATTATTCTGGTCAAGTTTGTGGCCTACTGAAGTTAATATACAGTTTGTTGATTCTGCTACCTACAATAGTGATAACGTCTTTAAAAAAAATGTCATACTTGTTTTATTGTGTACAGTTTGCTTTTTGACTTGGTCTAACCCTAACCCTAATGTTGTCATATTATCTGTAAAGTAAGCCTTCTTATAATCTGTGTTAAAGCATTCAGATATTCATTTTTCAACATTGCAATGGAATCTTTTCAAATTACATTTTAAATACTGAGTTGTGTAGTTATTTTGTAGTGCAATGCAGCTCAACTGTCCACAGCTCTGCTTGTGTTGTAGGTCAGATATCTGTGAATGCTGGTACCGTACAGTTATCCTAGAGTGTGTGATTAAACATTGCCAATAAGCTGTAATACGCATTTGTGTAACCCTTGTCTACAGACTGACCTGCTTACAACCTGTTGGCTTGCTTTTAGCCTGTTGGTTCTGAAGCCAAGTTTAATACAGAGCCTCTGTGTCCCCAGTATGATCCCACTTGTATATTCTTGCTGCATAATCAAATTTCAACAGCCAACACAACCGAAATGTCTATTAGGCCTTTATAGGTTATTTGCAGAAACCCAGTTATGTCATTTGGCAAACCAGTGACAAATCATTAGATTGCTTTACACAGCTTCGACCGCTAAGAGCAGAGTGTCTTAATACAGATTTATAACCAAGAAGGATGGCAGGCAACAGTGAAGAAGAAGTGAGGTTAGCATGTTTGTCTCCGGAGGTAGTGATAATAGTAAATGTGAAAGTGCAGATTGGAGGCTCTAGTGGTTTTCTGTAAAGGGCAAAGGAATTAATCAAAATTGAAAACCTTAACCTAAGATATTCTGGGATGAAGTTTCGTGAAGCAATAATGTTAAAAGGCAGGTGAGAAATTGAGGGATGCTTAAAAACTAATCAGGGGAGACGAAATAAAACTGATCTTCTGAATCACTCTGATTTAGATGGCACAGAATTAATTGTAATCTTGGTTCTGTACAACAAGGGCCTACCTCCTCCATCGTAATATTTCAAAAAGCATTACAGAAAATAAATGTAATGCTTTTCTTAGTCTGACTAATATTTGATATGATCATTGTTCATATAAATCATATTCTTAATGCATTGTGACTTGCTATCCACAAATAATTACAGTTTGTACCGAAAAATTGTTGATGAGTAGAACTTGACTTGCTGGGGTTTTATTGGTTAGAATTGATGCCTAAGGCCTCATTCACTAAAATGTTATTGATTTAGTGAAAACAAAACGATTTTGACAAATTTTCATAATACCTAATTCCTCTATTTCAAACCCAACTCGTCTGGTTTTCTGTATGTACATTTTCTAAATTGCATTATTTAAATGAGGCGAGATATACATTATATGCCCATTTCTACCAGTTGTAGGTGAAAAGGTGGAAAAATGTCTTCAGAGGAGCAACAACATTCCAAAAGCGCCAAACCTGCGCTGCCAGATTTACAATGGAAGAATCCGACGTGGTGGTTTGAGAATGTTCCTGTTATTATAAAAAATGATTTGCTTCAAAGAGTATAAGGCTGGCTAGATGAGAAAAAGGAAAAACATGGAAATCAATCACAAGCAACATTAATGCGGTGTCTTATGTGAAAAGAAACATGAAAAAAGATGGCAAAATATTAAGACCCAAATATATAAAGGGGAATAACCGACCGCAAAAAGCCATGTAATGTGCGCGTTCAGTACTGCCGCACTCAGCGTCAAAATAACGACCTATTTTATAAGACTGATTAGGTGAAGCAGGCGATTCCGCAATCAAACAATTTAAATACCCCTCACCGCTATTAGCGGTGGAGAATTACACACCTCTCCACAATAAATAGCGGGTTTGGGTCAACCCTGCGAGTGCAGGCTACACATTACAAAAGAAAATGAATGAAACACAAAGACCTCAGCCTGGTACTAGCCATGGTGATGAGGATGCTCAGAAGCGAAAACTAAAATTTACCAATATGGAAGTGGAGATTTTGGTACAAGCAGTACTTGTAACACATGCAGCTTGAAATACATCACCAGGACAAAGGAATAAAATATGGAATGTGCGGTGGCTTCTTAATAAACAAATGTACCACTTCAGAGTTTGTAGTCTAGGTTGCTTATACATTACGAGACATCATCCAGTTACTGTGCTTCACATATTAGTTCAACTTCTTATTTCGGATTGAATAATTCCAGGCATATAGACTTTTCAAACTTCAGAAACAATATGTTTTATTTACTTACATCCATGGCAGTCAAACGGGTGGAAAATCCTTCCATTGTACAGCAATATGTTCAACAACAATAACTCCATACAGCTTCATGCGAACAGTTTCAGTCTTCAGTTTGACTACGACTTATATCTTTTTAAAATTCTTATGCAGTTACAACTCTCCTATTTCTTATGTATGTCTGTATTTCTGACTCTATGTATGATTTTAAAGCATATCTGTATGGTCTATAATATAGCTACATTATTCAGTTGTGCCTACAACCAGCTGTACTGTATTTGCTCTAGCTACAAACTAACTGTGTTATCTGTCCTTCTGTCCTTTTTTTTACCATTTTCTTTCAAACTCGAATTTAATAATACTGCCTGAACCAGTATTGTTAAATTCCAGAATGCCATATTACAAAACATAAATTCTGTAGGCATTACTAAGATAACAGTGGAGGATGAGACCTCATTGTATTACATGTATATGAGACTTTTCTTTAGTGCGCCTGGAATATCATTCCATCTTTTCTTAATCTCCTCCACCATTCTTATAATAATGCCTACACTCTAGAAGTAAAGGCTCTCATTAGAACCTTGCTTTGCCACTGTGGCGAGACCTTCTTAGGTGCTTCTAAGAACCTTTTTTACATGGATTCTATATTCTCTATTTGCAGACTTTCTTTTTTGTCATGTAAGCTATGAAATATGTATTGAAAATTGGAGTTGGCAAAACAATACGGTATTATAAAGCGATGTCTCCCACATCACCTTGCCTTTTATATAACCTACTGTCTGACTGCCACAAATTAATGCCTGCTTTTCAGAGTTCTTAAAATAATCAAGCAACTATGAGGCCCATAATTACTTTAATAAATTAGCTTTAATAAATTAGATGGAATATAAATTAGCTTTAATAAATTAGATGAAATATTTAATAGACCTCATTTGCAAAATCCCCTCCCAATTTTAGCGGTTTCATTCAAAAACGTTCCAGAATTACATATGCATATACGTCTTAATTGTGTGTTTATGCCATTGTGTGTGTTTTATAAATCCCATCCAAGAATTCAGAACCCTCAGCGCCCGTTTAACGGTCATAAAACATGCGCAATCCTTTTATAAATCTGGGCCTAAATGTTCAAAAAAAAAGAAGGCAGCGTTGTTGTACAAACAAACACAGACAGCTGGCAGAGGACTGCCTAAAATCCAATAGTACTTGACTCTGAAACAGCCTGTGGCATCTTTACTATCAATTTCTTCTGTTTGTTGTTTGGGAGGATTAGACACAGGTACAACACTTCAGTTAAGTCACATGGAAGTACAGAGCTTCAGACCTCTTCTCAATCACCCTTGAAAAGGAAGGTTGACTTATGCCAGCTAATCGTCCCTAACCATTTGCAAGTTACCAGTTGCATAGAATCGGAGTGCTGCTGACACTTTGGTTTCCACTGATAGAGCATGGCTTCTTTTAGTTTGGCATTGTAAATCCTCCACTAATTATTGACACAAATCTAAAATACATTCTCGGTTTAGTCTGTGGTTAGCTATTATTTAACTATCTGGGAAATCAAAAATGCAAATTCTAGACAAAACACAATACACATTAGGTTGATCATATGATGTGACATATCTATCAAGGACTCCATCCCTGTTATATTCAGAAGGAAGGCGTATTTCTTTGAATGAGCTTTATGTTAATTGTATGTCTGCTGTCTTGTTAAAGAGCCTTCAGTTGTTTCAAAGCAGTAGCTAGTTCACATTTTCTTTTTTTGCAAAGCACTTTGAGATGTTTGAGTTTGAGTTTCCTGTTGTTGTTTATGTTGTTATCAATGGTTTCATGCTGAGAATTACTTTGCCACGGTAGATGGATATGGTCCTCTGACTCAAAAACAAGTGTGAGTCCTAGTGATCCTAGTGCCACAAGATTTGTGAAGTTCTAAATTCAGTTCAATTTAGCTGTTCTGGTCCCTAGTATAGAATATACTGAATGCCCCCTGGCTAAACATTCCGAAGCATATGTTAGCACATATGCAGTGACACATTGCACAAAACTGGAAGGCCGATCTTGAAATGCCCAAGAGAAATCTTACAGACATCAATCTTATGGACACATGACATATTTTCAGTGCCTCTTGTATTTTAGCCATGCTGCTGCTTTTCTTAAAAGAACATTAATCACAAAGTGCAAGTGACTTTTTTGTATTGTTTTCCCCAAACAGGCTTTCAGATGAGGGTTGTATCAATACCTATGTGACAGCTTAGTCCCAAAAGGCTACAGCTCCATTTCCAATGCCACCTAGCGCTGTGAGTGTTATTGAGCACTGTGTTCTCAAAAATGAAACACATTTTTTATTGTTACTTACATGTACATTTAATTTATTTCCTTCTCAGGGAAAAGCTGTCCAGACAACAGCACGCTCAGGTGTCAAATTGTATGTAGCCATGTACTGTACACCTCAATACGATGTTGTTAAAATACTTTGCTTCAAGTTACCAGATGCATGATGCAGAAAAAACCCTTTTAAGAGGAATATATCCCAAGTCACATGACAAAAATATAAGCAGATACAAAACAGTCACCACATTCAATTTGTTATTAAAACTGAAAAATGATCTTGCCTCAGTATGGTTTAAATATCACATCCTAATATAGTGTCCTTAAACTTGGCTGTTGTGATCAGAGTATAGTATTGGCATAATATACTTTACATTACAGTACTATTGTTTTTTTACACAGACTTGAAATAGAACACATTATTTACACATACATTTTTTATCTGGGATTCAGGTCTGATATTTACTTCCCTGTTTCAGTTGAGCCAGTTCAATCACTACCATCTTCTAAATGTTTTTATATTACATAGTTTTAAATACAGTAGTCATTAAAAGCAACTTATAAACTGAAACCAAATACAGTAGACAGCTATATTTACATCTCTTGGCTGCAGAGAGATGTCAAAAGCTATCATTTCTTTGTATGCATGAGAATTTTTTTTTTTTTTTTAATGTTACTAGTATATTTTCAGTTATACCAATTTTTGATATTAGCATATATATTGTAGCGTTCCTGGTTCCCGCAGACAGGCGCATCACACAGGGAGAGGCATTCCACACACAGGCGGAGGGCGGCGCTTGAACCCGGGACCTCTCGCACTGAAGCATAACGGTGATACCGCTGTACAAAAGAGCTGGCTCCCTTGCAAGGAGCGTATATTGGGCTTATGTCTTTGTGTGTGATTACGTCACCTACCAGCCCTACTGCTGCCTTCCCCCGTGCACGCTACAGTTGTACAAAGGAGCCGACTTGGGCTTATGTATTTGTGTGTGATTATGTCACCTACGAGCCCTGCTGCTGCCTTCCCCCGTGCACGCTACACTCTCCCCTGCCAGCCTCAAGTCCGCCCCGGACTTGCTAACCAGGCTACAGTCCGACAAGTGCGTACCGGGGTACCTGAGTCCACTTCCGAAACCAATTTAGTGTTCCTGGTTCCCGCAGGCAGGCGCATCACACAGGACGAGGCAATCCACACACAGACGGAGGGCAGGCGCGAACCCGGGACCTCTCGCACTGAAGCATAGCGCCGATACCGCTGTACAAAAGAGCCGGCCCCTTTGCAAGGAGCGTATATCAGGCTTATGTCTTTGTGTGTGATTACGTCACCTACCAGCCCTACTGCTGCCTTCCCGTGCGCTACAGTTGTACAAAGGAGCCGACTTGGGCTTATGTATTTGTGTGTGATTATGTCACCTACCAGCCCAACTGCTGCCTTCTCCTGTGCACTACATATATATATATATATATATATATATATATATATATATATATATATATATATATATATATATATATATATATATATATATATATATATATATATATACAGTGCTCCCTCGCTATAAGGCTCTCGGTTATAATGCGCCTCGGATATAACGCTTCTACAGCATGTCCCCCAATTCCCTATACTAATGATTAATGCAATATTTCTACAGTACATACAGTACCGGTGTTGTTCAAACTATAAACAACTTCTCAGTCTAACTTCCGTTTCTGTCTCTCCCTTTTGATACAGTATCTGAACATAGAAAAGCTGCGCTGGCACTTTATAACACAGACATCTTATTCAGCATTCATTTTATAACTAAATAAATATTAGGCCTATTACATGGTTATCTTTCCTAATGTATTTACTTTTTTGCTGCAAGAGGAGCTGCGGCTTCCAGGAGAAGAGACACTTCAGCTTCGCTTCAGCCCTGCTCTGGCAGCAGAACCTGGGGCGAGCCCATTCCCTCTTCCCCTCTCCCAACCCGCCTCCTTCTCGCACTTGGTTTGCTTCTCTGTCGCTTCGAACTGAACTCCCGACCGCCGTTTAGCCAGGCTATATCACTATATGTGCATTATAGAGAGGGAGTTATTTTATTTTGTATTTTAGTCAGATGCGTGTTATGTGTCCCATGGCACCCCACCCCTCCCCGTTTATAACGCTCCTCGGTTACAATGCTCATATATATATATATATATATATATATATATATATATATATATATATATATATATATATATATATATATAATATCCCCTAAATAATAATATGCAAAGTTTCAGTAAACCGTAAATAATGAGTAAATAATAAATAAATAAACAAATAAAATAATAATATCAAACAAAATCCAGATAGAATTATCTATAGGAAAACAAGAAGTTACAGTAATTCTTGGAGTACAAGTATTTCTGTGTATAATGCACATGCCAGAACAGCCTTTTTTGTGTAATGCACACCTCTCGTATAATGTGCACCTCTTGTATAACACACACTCCTGTATACTACCCAATCAAAATCACCACACTATACTACTTAGTATACTACTCGAGTGTACTGTTCACTTTATAACCCAAACACATGCATAAATTCTCCCAATATTTATAAATGCATGCATGTAATATTCAGAAAATTACTGTGTTTGGCCATTAAAAAAACCCACAAAGACTTTATTAACATCTCATCTCACTTTAGCCACATATAGTTCAGTAAGTTTATTACATGGAACTTAATTACAAATCCAAAACCACCTGCAAGGTGTTTAATGCATGCTAATTCTGAATTTATGTGCCTTTCTACAGAAAGAAATTAGAAATAATTAGAAATGAAATTATCCAGTTCTGGCACTATATTACACTATGATACCATTAGCATCTGCGGAGTAGCAGGTGGTCTGGTAATTGTCTGTAAAGCGGTACCTTGTGCACTATTCAGGTTTGACAGCATGAGGAAACTGACAAAATTCAGTGCAAAAATTATTAATACAATACCAGTGCTGTATTTATTTTATTTGCATTGTTTTACATAACATTTTGCAGGTTTACCTTTCTGTACCTACATGTTCATCAGAAAATCCTTGGTTCCAGATATAAATGTATGATGTTTTGTATTACATTTTAATCTGTAAAGCGATTCTCTGAATGGTCGAAGTCAAGAACAGACCCAACCCCTCTGCAACCTTTACATTTAAAACAAAACAATACAAAAATATTGCTCCAATGGATAATCCATTTAACCATTGCAATCAATTTCATGTGGTATTCAAAGGAAAATAAATGGAACTTTCTACAAGACATTTGGTATCTTAAAGCTTTGTTTAACTTTTTTTGTCATGCTTTTTATTAGACTGGTGCCTTTTATATGCATAAAACAGAGGTCCTATACTCGTGTTTTACAGCTAGTCAAAAGGAAAAAGGTTATTTCTCATAATTTCAAATAATGATTCCCAAGCATTCAGAGCTATTTATGGTTTGCTGCTGAGTTTTAAACTTGTCACTCTTAAAAAAGAACTTGAGCCATGTAAAAATCCAGAGCAGCATTATATAATATGTACGCTATGGGCCAAAAGTTTAGCATCACCTAGAATTTTAAGAGACATAAAGTAATAAAAAAAAATATATATATATAAACATAATTTTGATATTTTATTTAACATCATATAATCAAAGAAACTACTAAATGAAAAAGTCTACTGGAAGCCATAATAGTAGTACAGTATTGCATGTTAGATTTCAAAATGTCACATTTTAAAATTTTTGCTGTTAAGTATATGGAAAACTACAGAGCGGTATGTAATTCAATATGTTAACATAACATTATTCAGCAGGTTTCATTCGACATTATGAAACAAAATGTGTTAATACTATAGGGTGATGCAAAACATTTGGCCATCGCTGTACATGTATACACCTTTTTTCAACATTTATTATGGCATGTACCGTAATACTAAATATAAAAACACGAGGAAAAAAATAAAAATAAGCACACTGGACAGACATAAGAGGTTAAAATGTTAGTCTATTTATCTATGATCAAAACAGCTATAGAATTTACACTGTTTGTGATATCATCTTTTTGGTTCATTTTATGAATCACAGCAAGATTATTATTTATTTATAAGCAGACGCCCTTATGCAGGGCAACTTACAGTTGTTATAAGATATCACATTATTTTTACATACAATTACATTATTTTTTAAACATTATTTTTACATATAATTACCCACATACAATTATTTTTACATACAATTGCCCATTTATACAGTTGGGTTTTTACTGGAGCAACCTAGGTAAAGTACAAGGACTTGCTCAAGAGAACAGCAGCAGTGTCCCCCACCTGGGATTGAATCCATGACCCTCCGGTCAAGAGTCCAGAGCCCTTACCACTACTCTACACTGCTGCTTCATTATAGATGAAAATAGTCTGGTAATGCTGTAGTGGCTTTACCATACTATTTGATAAAGTGGAAACAACTGTGTGTGCGGCTTTACCATACCACATGTTGCGGCTTAACTTTGACTGTAATTAAGTAGAAAGCTTCTGCCAGCTCTGGCATTATTCAAACACCACTATACCTGTATAAGGTCTTATATTATTAACACATGGAAGTTATGATAGTTACAGCTTGTGTTAAGGCATGGTGGCATAGGACTTGAATTTAAAAGGAAGAGGAAATTACAATAACATTTTCACATCCCTATGTACAAACATGGGGAGTTATATATTATTCAATGGGATGAGACACTTAAACCTATCATGTATGTTTTTAACTATCTTATTTATTGTAAATAGGCGGTTTTCCGATATCAATTTGCAAAGTGGAAATACCATTAACCGGCTTATAGGTAATACCAACACAAGTCAGATACTTTTGTGGGTACAGAAAATGCTCAGTTGAAATACATTTCATTTTTTTCAGAAAAATGTTGTTTCAGCCAAAAAATTTAAATAAAAATAAAAGTAAAAATGAAAAGAAAGATTTAGTACAGAGCTGTGATCACTGATAAAGAAAATGATAAATGTCTTCCTCAAACACTGAATATTTATAACCCAAACACCATGTTTTATCATTTTTCAATTCCCGATTCAGTATTGAACCAATGCAATACTATATACTAACTTTTCTTTTGTTTCATATTAATGCCTCGATACACAAATATTATTTGTGCTCTTCTAAAAAAATAAAAAAGTGTATTACTGTGTTAGGATGGACGTGATTGAACTGGAATTTTAAGACAGACTACACTGCTGAACCAGACTGGCTGCTAAAGATAGGCAATTATTTCACAAGGACAATCTTTTTGTAACAAAACAAGACTATTCGGGAATTAGAACACCCAGCCCACTGAGACTGATTGAAAAAGACAATGACAAAACAATCATTGTTATAAGCATGTACATAGAATGTACAGGAAACAAAAAAAGTAAGCATACAGCAATTAGCTGTCACAAGATCAGAATATGTTAAGAAAAGTGTTGGAGCAATCTGTGGTTTAGTAGAGAATATAATAATAATCCCAGTATTTGTTATTTCACATGGGAGGATCAGTACTGTAAATAAAAATTCACTGCGATCCAAACTACAGTATGTGCTACAATGCTAAAACTGCTTTTGTACAGTTTGAAGGTACACTGAGCCATGAACTGCTGATTTCTATATTAGTAAAGATTTTGTAAAAGATTAGTTAGCTCCAGTTACCAGGTTTTGAATGGTTTACAACTCCAATTTAGAGGATCAAAATATTGCTGGATGGCTAATTAAAGTGTTCCCCAGCAATGATTATTGGTCATTCATCCATCTAACATATATGTCATTGCTCCCATGTACTGTAGCTGCCTTTTTTATACTGTATTAACATGGAAACTATACAATGTATGCTGTACAATTATTTGCCTTTGACAACAGTAGATTCTAAGCTATCAAATCTTATAATGTCTGTTATTGCTTTGCAAAGAAGGAAGAAAACACCCTTTTTATTTCACTACACAAAATAACCAATTTACTTGTCCTCACAGAACAGTAATTCACTGTAAAATGCAGGATGTGTCTTGTTTCTGAGCAATTTCACACCCTCAATCTCAAAGGTGGCTACTCTTATTTTCTGGTATAATTACAAATCATGGCCTTCAAACTGACTTTTATATATCATATATCAGCTCCTTTTGAAGCTGCTCTATTTTTAATTGAAACTCCAAATAAAACTGTCATGAAGAATGTAAATAATAGAAATATACAAATAAGTAGATAGAATGCTAACAGTGAAGCAGGGGGTACTTCCCCAACAATGGCAACAGATAAATAGAGTTATTAGGTGTTGTGTCTTCAATTTAAGTATAATATGTTGTAGCACCGCCTACTAGAGACTTTCAGATATAGATTCAGAGAAAGTAGGGACAGGAAGTGAAGCAGAACGAACATGGCCGCTTATCAGTGTTTGAAGTGGTTTGAAAAAGGTGCCGGTATGTTACCCACTGAGGAGCTCATGTAACACCTTGACTAGTTATTTCTTATTATTATTTATTTCTTAGCAGACACCCTTACCCAGGGCGACTTACAATTGTTACAAGATATCACATTATTTATTTTTTTTACATACAATTACATTATTTTTATTTATTTTTTTTTACATACAATTACCCATTTATACAGTTGGGTTTTTACTGGAGCAATCTAGGTAAAGTACCTTGCTCAAGGGTACAGCAGCAGTGTCCCCCACCTGGGATTGAACCCATGACCCTCCGGTCAAGAGTCCAGATTAGTGACTCTCCACAGTAAAGCAACTTCAAAAAAGCTGACATGCTGCACAGTCCAGTTTCTATTATGGTAAAGAAACAGAGTCCAATAATTCCTAACTCTGGCTCTTTCCTCTAGGTACAATAATGAATTTGTCAACATCCTGCTAGCTAGAATCTTGTATTGTCTGTATTGAATTGAATTTAGATTTTGAGAAATCGTTAAATTGTTTAAAGAAAGAAATGAGGCAGATGCAGTTGGTGTTAGCATTCCCCATTAACATGGCACCACTGGCTCATTATGATTGCTCAATAATAATATGTATAATCTTTTTCTAACATATTGTGAAAGCAGATGTCAAATCAGTGTAATGAAGGGTATATCTCCTCATAGGGTGATTTCTAAGTTGCTACACACACAAAGTATAGCTCTGATTGGATAGTCTTTCCCTGTGTGGTATATTGACATGCTTCAATTCTACATTTCACCAAATTTGCTTTAATGCGTCTGGGTTTTCATGATTGTGAACATTTCTATCTTGTTTATAAAGGAAAGGAGAGGTTGCTTTTTGTGTTCGTGCTCCGCAGCTGTGGAACTCTCTCCCCGACCATGTCAGAGGTTCACCTACAGTAGCTACTTTTAAATCTAGGCTTAAGACCTATTTTTATAATTTAGCTTTTTGATTTTATATATTGTTGTTTTTAGTTGTTTTAAATTGTTTTAACCTGTTTAACTTATTCATCAATTTATGCCGTTTTATTAACTTTGATTTTAATTTTTGTGTTCTGTTACCTTCTTTTTTGTTTTTTGTGCAGTGCCTTGAACCTTGTGGTATGAAAGGCGCTCTATAAATAAAGATTATTATTATTATTATTATTATTATTATTATTATTATTATTATAAGCAGTTTTTAATGTCAAATGCAGATGAGCAATATTTCTTGATAGAAATGCTGCACCCAAAGATACAAATTGTAGGTGGGTAATGTTTTAAAATGAAACCTGGAAAAAAATGAAAATTTGAGTGCAGCATTTAACACGGTCGACAATGAGGTATTGCTGAGAATTGAGAATTATGTAGGCATCTCTGGTACGGTTCTTCAGCGGTTTAGATCCTATTTGTCTGACAGAGAATAGTTTGTGGAAATGGGGAGTTTTAAATCTGAAGAAATGCATGTGTTAGCTGGTGGCCCTCAGGGTTCTGTTTTAGGGCCTCTCCTTTTCAGTATTTACATTTTACCCCTTGGTCAGATAATTCGTGTTCATGGAATTCATTTTCATTGTTATGCTGATGGCACATAATTATATCTGTAGGCTAAACCTGGGACAGGACTGGATGTTTCTGTTCTACATGACTGTTTGTCGGAAATTAAAATATGGATGCAAAAAAATTTCTTGCAGCTAATTCTGTGATAAAACAAAGGTGATGTTAATTGGCTCCTCAAAACAGCTTTGCAAAGTCAATAGCGTCAGTTTATTAATTGATGGTGTGGAATTTTTGACTCTGCATTGTCTTTTGAGTCTCATGCTAAAAACATCACGAAGATGTAATTCTTCCATTTGCGTAATATTGCACGTCTCTGTCCATCTCAGATGCAGAGAAGCTGGTTCATGCTTTTATTTCCACATGCATTGATTATTGTAATGGTCTGGTGGCTGGGGTGTCTGGCAGAGTCCTTCAGAAACTCCTGCTGGTACAGAATTCAGCAGCTCGGGTTATAACTAGAACTGCTGGATCAGAGCATATATCCCCAGTACTGGCCTCCCTCCATTGGCTGCCAGCGAGGTTCAGGGTCGATTTTAAGATTTTACTTCTTACCTACAGGGCACTTAATGATTTTGCTCCTAAATATCTAAAAGACCTCTTACATGTTTATGTCCCCTCTCGTGCCCTGCGATCAGCTGATCAAAATCTTTCAGTGGTTCCTAAGGCTAGGCTTGATGGGTGACCGGGCTTTCTCTTGCTATGCCCCGCGCCTATGGAACTCACTGCCACTCATTGTAAGGGAGGCCCCTTCTCTTGATGTTTTTAAATCTCGCCTGAAGACGTACTTTTATACTAAATCTTTTTAAATTATTATTTTTTAATTGTATTGATTTTTGTTTTGTTTTGTTTTGTTTTGCTTGATTTGTTGTATTATTACTGTTGTACAGCACCTTGAGATCTCTTGAAAGGCGCTTTATAAATTCAATACATTATTATTATTATTATTATTATTATTATTATTATTATTATTATAAAGGTTAGAGCAAGAACTGGAGCAAAACTGAAACAGACTCCTTCAGACAGCTTCCTGCACATGACTGACACCCAAACCAGTATCTTCTGCCACTGTCCCTCTCACAAGAAATCTGCAGGGGCTGGCAGCACTACACCTTTGTACAGTTATGGCCAACAGTTTTGCATCATCTAGAATTTTAGGATTGAGAAAAAAAAAAACTATATAAACATAATTTAGATCTTTTATTTAACATCATGTATTCAAACAAATTTCTAAATCTAACATGAAATACTGTACAATTATTATGGCCTCCGGTAGACTTTTGCGATATTGTTTTGCAGTTTCTTCAATTAAATTATGTTAAATAAAATATCTACATTTTTTTTTTCTTCTCAATCCTATGCTAAACTTCTGGCCATAGCTGTAGGCTCCCTGTTAAATTTAGGAGGCTCTACAATAACACACTGCAAACAATTGAATGCCTGTTTTATTGGAATGCAGAACTCATTTGGAACCATGATCTCTTTTGTTGTGCATAGTTAGGTCTGTAGCCCCTTCCTGTATCAGCTAAAAGTCGTGTGTAACTGACTACATCATTTGGCCCCCAAGGCACTATGGTGATCAGCCTAAGTTTGATGATGAAGTTATGCATTTTATGACAGGCTGTTAAGAAAAAAAAAACACTTACTCAATAGGAATCAGACTTGCTGATATAAATCAGTTTTACTATGTGCCCGGCAGCTCACCAGGACTGATTGCTCAAAGATAAAAATCAAGAAAAAAAGACAACAAAATGTGAGCAAAAGCAATCAACCCTGCTGTAATACTCAGTGAATTCCTTCACTGGGTATGAGGGTTTGATTGGAAAAAATATGCAAGTGGATTGTATGTTAATAGTTTGAAGTCTCATTAAATGAGACTTGAGGGTCTGTGTGAACCCCTGGCAATGAGCCTTGTTCCACAACTCAGGGAGACAAGACAGCGGGCTACCTTTGAGATGCAAATCTTCGCCATAACCTGCTGAGTTCATAGGGAGAAAATAAATATGACTTAGTGTGCTGCAAAAACTTGCTTTGTTTTTGTCGCCACTTTTCTAAATCAAGACAGCTGACCTTTATATACTGTTAGGATGTGACTAGAGTATCTGGTTCGAGGGAACACTTATATCTCACAGCAGAAAACTGCAATCATTTAGTACTCTCTAACGTAACGGGGGGCATAGAAGTAATGTAGAAGTAGCTAGAGAAATCACACTGCTAAAGTGTGACAGCTATCAATTGGGTATTTTTTATGAAACTTGCAAATGTCATTCTAATGTGCATCAATTTTATTTGGTACGACGGGGATCTAAAGGACACAGTTCGTGTGGGAGAAGTTAGACAACAAGCTGTGGAAGGGTTGAAGAGCATAGATAGCAGCGCTTTACCACGCAAACTAAAACTCTGGTGCTTTCAGTTTGGCCTACTGCCAAGGTTGCTGTGGCCACTGACTGTGTACGAGGTTTCTTTGACAACAGTAGAGAAGCTGGAAGCTTTAATCAGTTCACACATCAGGAAATGGTTGGGAGTTCCACGCTGCCTCAGCAGAATGGGACTTTATGGTAAAGGAATACTGCAGCTACCTGTCTCCGCTCTAACCGAGGAGTTTAAGTGCGCCAAGGTCCGACTGGAAATGACATTAGTAGAGTCACGCGACAAATGCGTAAGGGAGGCAGCACCTGTGTTGAAAACTGGAAGAAAGTGGGTGGCAAAGAAAGCTGTGGAGGATGCAAAGGCTGCCCTTCGAATTGGTGATATCATGGGGCAAGTTCAGCATGGAAGAGGGGTCTTGGTCTCAGTTCAGCTCCTCCTACATGGCACAAGGCAGCCCCAGCGCAACGGAGGAAGCTTGTAGTCAACGAGGTGCAAAAGCAGGAGGAGAGGATGAGGTGTATAAAGGCCATTTCCCAGGGCAAGCAGGGAGAATGGATGAGATGGGAGAGTGTGGAACAACGCAAGATTGGCTGGCAAGACCTATGGTCAATGGAACAGAGCAGGATTAGTTTCCTTATAAGGTCAACATATGATGTTCTCCCATCACCACAGAACCTAAACCTCTGGGTAGGAGAGGATCCCTCATGTCCTTTGTGTTCATCACCTGCAACATTAAGGCACATTTTGACAGGATGTAAGGTGGCTCTTAGCCAAGGACGGTTTACTTGGTGCCATGACCAGGTGCTGCGATGTTTGGCCTTAGCATTGGAAGACAAGCGTAACATGACCAATAAGTTGCCACCTGTTCCATCAAAACATTACACACAAAAGACAACATTCCTCCGCCCAGGAGAGCAACCACCAAGAAAAGGTGTTAAAACCAATCCTCGCCCAGGACAACTGGAAGCTGCTAGAGACTGGAAAATGCTGGCGGATGTTGGTCAACGGCTTATTTTTCCACCTGAGATTGCCACCACAAACCTTCGACCAGATATTGTCTTGTGGTCTGGATCAGCACGCCTTGTTCACCTGGTGGAGTTAACAGTGCCATGGGAGGATGCTGTAGATGAGGCGTATGAGAGGAAGAAACTGCGGTATGCTCAACTAGCCACTGAAGCGGAACAGCGAGGATGGAGAGTCTGGGTTTACCCAGTGGAAGTGGGATGTCGAGGATTTGTGGCACACTCTACAACCCGTTTCTCAGAGATGTCGGATTCAATGGCCAAGAGTTGCGCCGCACAGTGAAGAACTTATCTGAAGCAGCAGAGAGGAGCAGCAACTGGCTGTGGTTGAGACGGAAAGATTCTGGCTGGGGATCTCAAGCACAATAGAAAGAAAGAAAGGCTGATATACAGGTAAGTAAGCTGGGCTGAGTTGAGTGGGGGACGGAGGGGGTGATGCTGGGACGCCAGAATCACCGTCGAGCCCTCTTGAGGTGTCGTGGGCTAGTCGGCCGAAACACCGAGGATGGAAGGTGCCCACTTGAAGACCCCAGAGATGTACCCTACTTAGCTCAATCCAGACGGTTGTCATGCTGATGCGCTGGGGAGACCGCACTATGGTTGATCCCGGAGCCAGCATCGCAGCCGTTGTGTGTGCTGATGCGCTAGGGAGGCAAAATAAGCTGATCCCTGGAGCCAGCATTACACTTCAGTCATCAACACCAGACAGAAGGATATCTACATCATCATATGGAAGGAAGCGCAAATGGATGGAGACACATATGGATCACATTAGTTTACTGTGAAGCTACGTCTTAGTTGGTGCTTATCTTGGCGAGAGCCAAGTTCAAATCAGCATGAAGTTTTAACATCTACTCTCATGTAATGGAAATCATTGTTTAATGTTTCCTCACTATTGCTATCATGTTTTGATGAGTTAGTGCAGTAAGCTTTGTATGTGATAAACCAATTCATTCTACAAGATCCTTAGTTCTTTTAAATCCCCACCCCCCGCACCAGTCAATTAAAATAATCAGTTCCTTTTATATGTGTCTCCTTTTTGATCCAGTTGTTTGTAGCATTTATCTTTGTTTCTTTCACAGCGGTAAGTACTGCAATACTGCAGTTGCAAAGTAGTATCTGAAAACAATACTCAAACGGAGGATTTTTGAGGTTATTCGAATGATGCTTTCTTAGCTTGCTCCATAGCACAAGAAAGCTTTTTCTGTTGTATTAAATTGCCAAGAAGGTCAGAGAGGACCAAGGCTGAAAGATTTCATATGCCAAAGGAACTACACAGCAGACGTGACACAATTTGGAAACTGGAGAAGCTTGTGTATTTATGTCATTTAATTTCTGAATGTCTTTAAAAGTCTTGTCTTTATTGTATGTTTCCACATATGTACGTCCTCTGCTGATCCCTCCAATCCTCTAGCAGGAAAACACACCCCAGGTGGGCTTCAGAACCCAAAACAAGCATGCATTGGAACAATGTATCATTTAAAGTCCTATAAAGTAACTTTTTAATACATTTTCACAATACAATAAAAAATTCTGTACATTTTTGTATATCCATTGTTTAGATCTGGTGAATTCAAAGGCCATGTTTTTTTCCCCACAGTGTACCTACTGTATGTCAATTCGGTAACACTCCTGAAGATTATTCACCTCTAAGACAAACTTTAAAAAAACAATAGATAGCTCAACTGATATCAGGAAAAGACAGTTGTGGGGATGCATATATTATTATTATTTATTTCTTAGCAGACATCCTTATCCAGGGCAACTTACAATTGTTACAAGATATCACATTATTTTTACATACAATTACCCATTTATACAGCTGGGTTTTTACTGGAGCAATCTAGGTAAAGTACCTTGCTCAAGGGTACAGCAGCAGTGTCCCCCACCTAGGATTGAACCCACGACCCTCTGGTCAAGAGTCCAGAGCCCTAACCACTACTCCACACTGCTGCCCCATATATAAAAAGTATATATAAATAGTCAGAGCACTATAAAAGATGTGGTAAAGCCTGCCGGCTAAGCAGTCTCTCTATATCTCTGATTCCATGCAGCTCAGCAGTGTAGGGGATCTGTAAATCACATGCTGAGCTTCTACTGGCTTACCCTGCTGAGATCAGACACCCCCTCACAGGAATGGGCTGTGAGACAGAATAATACCTCCAGGGACTTTATGTTTCTAACACAGTCGAGTACGACTGCTACACTTTTCCATCGTTAGTCTAAGAAGTTTATTTTTCTCACGTTAATCACACACTTTTTATGTTAGTCTTTCAGCTGTACGTCTGTAAGTCTTTTGCCCTGACTATACATACAGTATATATGTACGTAGCTGTAATGGTAGGTTCAATTTCCGACGATGGAAACGCATCTCAGTTGTGTTGTGTTTTTAGGTATGTGACTGACAGTGGCTTTGGGGCTTATTCCATTGGGCTTTTTTTTTTTTTAGATGCTATTGATTTTTTAGTAGTATTTTAGTAGATTGTTACCTTTATTAAAAATGTGCACGGATGAATCTACCGATTAACCTACCTATTAATCAGCTATATATATATTTATAAAGAAGCATTTTCGGTATACCAATGTTTTCAGTCTTTTTATCCATTATGGAAAATGATTTGCTGACTAACAAAGATATTGTATTGTACATTACTGCATCTTACAAACATGTATGCCACAACTAAAAACAAGGTTAAACTGCTTGGTCACTCCAAAACCATCCCATACTTTCCTGATCTAAAATGAAAACTGTGGCAAGTATCCACTTTTTAAAATAAATCAGATATTTATGTTAATGACTGTGAGGTTTTGGTATCTATATTTTGACAGTTTTCCAGGATCTACAATCAAGAAAGTCATTAATAACACAGAATGGGTTAGTATCTTCTTTGTAGAATGTCTCATTATTTCCTTGCTTCAATTCTTCAATGTTTCTTTCCTAATTACTTGGTCTGCTGGATTATCAGGTTGTCAAGCACTTTTAATTGTGCAATCTCGTTAAAATTGCCCATGAATCTTTTATGGAAAGCCTTTCCTTATAGCGATAATCACCTATGAAACGGCAAAAAAAAAACACAGCATGGCAATTTCAGTGAAAGTCAAGTATTAAACTCTCAGTATGAAACATTTTAATTAATATAAGGAAAGTTATAATCATCATCTGCTTACTAGGAAGGCAGCCTAGAAAATGCGGCTGTTATGGAACAAGACTTATAAAAATGTATAAAATAACATACAACATAGCAGTAGGAACTGTGCAAAAGCATCAATTTCATAATGATTATTATTATTTCTATATGGTTTAAAAACAGTGTTTTACAAAAAAAAAATAACAATAATTTACAATAACTATTTTTCCAAATGCTTTGACAAAGATTAAAAAAATAATAGACCAGATTATATAAATGTAGTAGAAATCATTGTATTCATAGTGGTCTTGGCCTTAGACTACAATAACTAATGAATATAATTTCACCATACATTGTCTACTGTGTGACATATTTTATTCTGTAATTTATCTATATTTAAATTCAATTCTGTGTTTGCGGGCTGAGGCTCCTTGTAATACAAAATATAACTGATTTGATGTGTACTGCAAGTTAGAGTCCCGCTAACGTGTTACACTGTCTGAAAGTACTATCAATTCACCAGTGCTCAGTAATTTGTTCAAATGAACAAATTACTGAGCACTGCAGTTAAGCTGCAGATGGTTTTAATACAGTGTGAGCCATTTTTAACACTGAATGAGTTTGGCTGCATTAGTAAAAGTCTTTTCATTATTAAATGTGAAAATAATGTACTGAATGTACTGTATACAAAACACTTTTCAAGTTTTACAACTGTGCTTATCAACATGTTCATAATAATGAAGCAAACTTCTCAATGTCTAAATCCATAATCAACCATAGTTTGTCATGAACAATTTCTTATTTTAGATTGTACTCACTGTAACCAATACACTAATCTATTTAAATAGTTGTATTCAAACTGTTAGTTTTGAAATAATAATAATAATAATAATAATAATAATAATAATAATAATAATAATAATAATAATGTGCATTTCATAGTCATATTGCTTTTATAAATATGTTATTCGTAGTTTCTGTCAGCTCGTGACATCTCTGCAGCAGATACCTCCTACTGAATACCACCTACGTTGCCACACTGAAGCGAAGGGAAGTGGGGATTTAAACATGCAACCTTCTGCTACCCTAACAGGGGCTCTACAGTGGGGGATAAGGCACTCAGCTGTAGGGAAACGTTCACATAAAGTACCCCACCAAGCTTCTACAAACCTTAACCCTCTACTGTGTGACTGAGAAAAAGGTTTATATTTGCTATAATGCATGATTAGTAATAACATTGCTTTTTGAAGGGCCATAATGACTGGCTCCTAATCATTTAAGGGGTGCAGGTTATCGATTTGTCCGGTATTAATTACTTTGAATATCATCTGTTGTATTGAGGATATTATTTCAGATGTCCTGTTGGAGGACTGAACACCAAAATTGCAATCCAATAGTGACTTTAAGGTTAGGATTAAGTAAAAGGTTTGAGGTGATATTGTGCATTAAGGTTAGGACTTTGTTTCTGTGTAGATGCTCCTGGAAGCAAAATACACATGTCGGACAAAAATACACAATCGCCACATTATTAATATGGTACATCAAGTAAATATTCTAAATCTCACACAACTAACAACAATTTGCTCATAAGAAGGAAGATATTTTACTGTTTTTGTTATTTTTCTGCGTACAGGTTTTCAGACCCCTGTCAGTTGCTTTGATTTTGTTGTGGAACAACATTTCAAAATTAATTATCCACCCAGCAGCAGGGTGGTAACTGCTGTGTCAAGATGAAAAACCTTTGCAAAGCTTATGGCGTGAAGGGCCCTGAATATCTGTTAATAACCGACTTAAAGACATTTTACACAATATGTTGCTTGTATGCCTCCTGTTTCTGCTTTTAAATATAATTTATTTATGTCTAGGGATACTAAATCAATTTCAAGATGAATTACACTTTTATTTGGCTATGAGAATTACCATTTGAGAATTGTCTCTCTCTCTCACACACACACACACACACACACACACACACACACACACACACACACACACACACACGGCAAGAAAAAAACACAAAATATGAAACTGTATGAAAAACAGCTGCTGTAAAATAGCAAGGCTGCAACTAGAGAACTGGAAAACACATGAACACTGGTTAATTAGCATTTAACTATTTTAACAAACATGAATAACTAAAGAGGAACAGCCTGTGACAGAAAGACAATGATTCTTGGTGGTAAATCTTCCTCCCAACCTGTGAGGGTGCTAAGTAACGGGAACAGAGTACCCTGGACTGCTTGGCCTGATACTTCGTTCCTAGGGTTAAAAGGAAGTCGGTCATTTAGAAAAAGGGCAGAGCTTCGGTTCATTAACTGATCGACCCGGAAGGGAAATGATGTGGCAGCCACGGATTGGAGGAGCGGCTGCAATCATTTACCAAGGGGTCATGAGTGATGGTATAAGTAGGGGACAAAGCGATGTAACCTGTACCTTCGTTTTGGTTTGAGAAAAAGAACCCGGAAGGACCTGTGTTTTGTGTATCCATATCATGAGTGTTTGTTTGTTTTGTCTAACTGTGTCTTGTCATTAGTAGACACATGTTCCTGAGCTGTCTCCAAGGGCCAGCACAAACCCGGAACAGCATTTCACTTGTATCACAAATAACTGTATTTGCACCACAAGCACTAACAGACTTGTGTATGTGTTTTCTGTTTCGTGTGGGTATATAATAAATGGGACTATTATTTCGGGACAAACCCGGGGATTACAATATAAGTAATACATGCCGCTGTATTACTTAGCATCATTTATTGTTTATTGTTTGTTTTGCCGTCAGGCACTGGACATACAAACCTATTAAACAACTTTGCACCTGGATTATAATTGTCTGTCTGTTCATTGATCACCTGCACACTGCACACTGCTAACCACTTTGCCACACAGCCCTTTTGGAATTAACATCCACAAAACTGCACAGAACACTTGCAACTGCTGCAGTCTCACATCACTGGAGATAATGAGTCCCAATTAAATCACGCCGTGGCTTTTATCATTCCTGCCCATTACAAGAATACTCCACATAGGCTCCTCTTTAAGGAAACATGCAAGTAAAGATAAGGCCATACAACAAATCTTTTGTTATGATGTTGTGTTATTTTGTTCCTGTTTTGTTGGAGTATATTGTAGCCCTTCTTGCAGGTCTGAATCTCCCCCACTATCCCCCACTGACTAGCCCTGTGAATACAGACCGAAGGCACTGACAAGCCTTACAGCATCAGATATTTGTAGAGACCATTCCCCTGTATGGGGATGTTTTGATGGCGATAGAAAGAAACCACCTCTCATGAGTTTCAAAGGTTAACTTAGGGTTGAAGATAACAAGCAGATGTCCAACCTCTGATCCATCTTGCCCATCAACAACTATGTCAAAGGAGGAGCGATTCTTTAGAAAACCCAGAAAAACAAGCAGCATGACCTCTGTCTTGTCTGGACTTAACTGAAATAAAAAAGTGTAGAATTGTGATGTGAGGTGGACAGTCTGATAACACAGGGACAGCAGAGTCAGCTGCTGGTTTTATGGGCAAATAAATCTGTGTCATCTGGAACCATGCTCCATGCTGAGTAATATTGTAAGTGATCAAGCAGTACCGTACTGATTCAGGCCATCAGTAATGAACCTACAGCAATTTACAGTTTAAACAACTAACTTTATATAAGAAAACAATACAAAACAATATGTATTTATTAACCAAAATGGTAACACTTTAAAATACTTTAATGAATTGCGGCTGAATACCACAGGAATAACACCTGCATATCTTATGCACTTCCTCTCAGTTCTGAAGTAATTCATTTTGAATTCTGCCCTGTTAATTCATGTGGATTTAATTAAAAAACAGAGTAAAAACTTGTGACAGAGACAGAATGATTCTTGGTAATAAATCTCCCTCCCAACCTGTGAGGGCCCTGTGTAATGGGAACAGAGTGCCCTGGACTGGATGGCCAGACAATTAATTCCCAGGGTTAGGTGGAAGACAGCCATCTAGAAAGGGGGCGCAGCTACGGTACACCAAGTCATCGACCCGGAAGGGAAGCGATGTGGCTGCCGCGGACTGGAGGAGCGGTTGTGATCGTTTACCAAGGGGGCATGATTGACGGTACATAAGGGGATGTAGAGAGGTGATCTGTTCCTTTGTTATGGCTAACACTAAACCGGAAGGAGACCTATATTGTAAATCGTAAGTGTTTTTTTTGTTTGTTTTGATGTGTCTAAATAAATACTTGTTTGTTGTTATTAGATGGATAACACGATCCGGAGCTGTCGCTACAGACCAGCACAAAACCTGGACATCACTGCCCTTGTTTCACGATTAATTGTATTTGCACCACAAGCACTACAGCACTCACTTTGGACTGTGTCTGTGTATTGTGTGTGTATTAAATACTGTGTTTATTGCTTCAGGACTGAACCCCGTGATTTTACAGAGCAATACACATCGTTGTGTATTGCCATGTAACAGAGGGATACCTGTACTGACTCTTCTGATGCATTCAAAGTGCTGCGAAGAGGGCAGCAGCCGGTCAATATCTGCCTGTTGGTCATGGCAGTGACACGGAGAGGTGGGAGAGAGGGTGTGTGGGATCTCCTTCTCACTGAGTGGCTGAGAGGCGGGTCTTGGGGGGATTGCTGGCCCTATTAAATAACATTCTGTTGTTCCCTCAGGTCTGCCCGCTGAGACGTGCTGAGCGTGCAGAAGCTCTGGTCCAGGACCAAGAACAGCTGGGAAAGAAATCCCAACGAAAAAAAGAAAGAAACGAAAAGAGAAAAAAAATAGCGGTAGTGGGGAAAACCTTGGGCAGACCCCATAAACATTTGTATCGCAGGCTGAGGGAGCGGCGAGTGTAGGATGGAGACCCGGGCCGTGCATGTAGCGACGGTCGGGGTGAAGCTGCCGAGTGCAGCAACTTTTATTTGTAGTTTTGCTTACTGTGTTTTATTTTCCTTTTTCCTTTCGCCTTTTGATTATTCTTTTGTTGAGCACTTGCATTCGATATCGCCTCTGGTATTGTTGTGGTTCTGTCTGTACCATAATAAAACTGGGCACCTGTGCAGTGTTTCAAGTTCATCCGTGTCTCCCTGAATTACCCACCACCCTTCCACATGCCAGTTAACATTATTATTTACTGTTGTCAAGCGACTTTGGATTACAAATAAACCGTCATTTCACCAGTAACATTGTTGTTGTCATTCTCACTTTGCCACAAAACATTATACTTGTGATCAACATAAAGTAAAAACATTATGTTGAACACATGTATAAGGCATGCATTCATGCATGAATTAACAGATTGTGAGAAGTGTTCATTCATGCATGAACATAATTTGTTACAAAGAAACATGGAATGAATATGGGTAATTGAATCCAAGTGTTATCACACAAATAAAATATTTAGGAGAGATGCCGTCATGGGGGTTGCTCACTTCAGGAATTGCACTACAAAGAGCATTTTTAAGAAAGAGACATTTTGAGAATTTTCAAGCAGTGTAGACTGGGGAAACTGGTTTAAATTCAAATATGGAATAGCCTTTATTCTCATTCCAAGGTTGACTTTGTCTGGTCACAGAAAATCTGATAAGCTAAACACTGTTGGGGGATTTGACAAAAATGAACTAATAAGTAGAGACATACATGGGCTCTATGTACTAATATTACTTACGTGTTTGTAAATACTGCGAATTTGTAGCCTCCGTCCTTCGTAGAATGTTCGCGTGCAATGTACTAAACAGCTCTTTTTCTTGAACAACTACTGTAATATCGCATAAGTTCTGGACAGCATAAATTACTGTTCATTATACAGGAGAGATCTGAATTTGCATCTCATTATAAATAGATTCACAATGCCGAAAGTCAATATTTTGAATTTCCTTCTGGCAAAGATAAATGAGTGTTATAGTGAACAGAAAGAAGTAGTAGGCAAATATAATAGGATCGAGCTATGGCTTCTGCAGACTCTCCCCTATGGCACCAGCCAAAAAGAAAAGGAAAACACATTTCCACAAAGACGAAATTGACCTGTTAGTTAGTGAAATGGAAAAAAAAATCAGGAAATATTATTTAACACTTAGCAGGGCCAAAAAACATTAAGACACGAAACATGGAAAGAAATAACTAACAAAATAAATTCACGGGGACACTGTAAGCGACAGACTTGAACTTAGGAGGATTACAAAAAAGAAAGCAGTAGAAAATAAAAAAATCAGGACAAACTGAATGCGATGTGTTAAACAGAGAAGCGGGCGAAGCCCAGACTTAGTAGCGGGCCGATGGCCCGGGCTGGAAACTAGGATAAAAAGGTGGTATCCCAGGGGTGAAGCCCAGCTACCGAAAAACATATACAAGGGTTAATACTTGAAGGAAATTGGTCCTGGGCGGCAGGACATGAAATGGAAGTACAAGGGAGTCGCCCCCCGGGAGAGTAGGGAACCCAGCATCTGAGGCTTCTGTAAAGGGGCGCTCGTTAAACCCCGTGATTGACCGGCCGAGACTCCGTGCTGCCTGGGACCTGAAGTAAAGAGAAAGCATGCAGGTTAGTATGGGACTCGAGCACTGGAAGCGTAAAGTGGCCACGTCCCGAAGAGAGGAATGGATAAAACAAAGACTCAGATAAGTGCATGAGCTGCGATAGGATAGAGTGCGGCCGGGGGTCTGCTCTGACTTATGGCGGTGAGAACCTCCCCTATTAGAAGGAAGGTAGGCAGATGCCTGAACCTGAGGTTGGGGAAGTGAGATCACTTGCCCCCCAAAGGATGGACCCCCGGTTCTCCATGAAACACCTGCAACATGAAAGAGTAACAAAGAAAACATGCTGACGCATAACATACACAAAAAGGACAAAAAGGACGAACAAAAGTGGTGGAGAGGAAAAATCCCCTTGAGGCTGATTAGGGGGAAAACCTCTGGTGGCCCCTGCGGACAGGAAGCCCCCACTCCAGGCATACTAGCAATTTTAGAATGGGCTGCAACTACATCAGAGGAGGATGAAAGATTGTAAGAATCCACCGCAGAAGAGGACCAGCTCCCCATATTCTTGATCAGTCTGTGAAAGATTCTGGCCCTCGCGGTGGAGGTCGCTGCGCCTATACGGAATAAATGGGGGTGTAGAGCCGAGGAGGGACGGCTGCTCTGAAGATGCGGGTGGAGAGGTGGGTTGAGAACCAGTGACGAGTGATGATAGAGCGAGAGGAATCAATGAACAGAGGGTCTGAGGGGGGGAAGTTTTCCTGCTGGGGAGATACCTTGCCATTGAAAAGAAATGGGATAGGGAACTCGATACTTGACGGCTGAATGAACTGACCACACCGAAATGAATCCGTCTTGGAGGTACATAGCCAAATGATGAAGTCGTCTGTAATAGAAGAAGAGTAGAAATGAGAGAATGGAGAATGTCCTTTGATATAGGCAGCAGGAGGGTGAGGCAGAGGGAAGGTTCATAAGAATCCCATGGAGGGTCAGGTGAACTGCTGGTATGGAGAGAATGGAGGGAGAAGGCATAGACATGATACGGTAGTGATATTGGATCCTGGAAATTTAAGATTTAATAGATACTGAGGAGATGGAGAGAATCCGTAGCGTGGATGATGAAAGCCAGGATCCAATTTTGATTGAAGGAATAGGATGAATATGGTTCTGGGCGCGGAAAGTTGAAGACGCTGACCAGGCTGTAGAATAGGAAGCTCTTGAAAAATGTAATACTGAGCAGACTGAAGGAGGTAGGAGTAGGATTTGGTTGAATAGCAGCTGGTGAAACTGGGGAGTCTGGAAGTAGGTGGGGGGGGCAGGGGGGAAGCAGACAGGACTTTTTTTTTTAAAATACGTCCGCAATGACATTGCTCCAGTTTTCATGTTGTACTTTTATATGCATGTGCTGCTTTTTCCTTGTTTAATATAGTTTTGTTCTTAGCTAACAGTTGCAACTTGACAGATTTAGAATGTGGAATTCCTTCCAAAAGCACTACAGCACTGTTCATAGTCTGTTACATGACCAACAAGGGCATCCAAGAAGGCACCCACTCAACATGGCAAGATGCTTAGATTGTTCTGATTAACTGTTGGCTCTAATTCCATCAAGGTCTGTTTTTCTGCAGGATACAGGAGCTCCTGTCACTATCAAAGTTTGTCAGACCTACTATCTTGCCCATTGTGACTGAAACTGTTGAAAAATAGGGAGATTTTATATATTGCAGAACACATCATGTCAATGACTCCATTCGAATGACAGTTCACGGGGTGGAAGCAGGCGGGACTGGCTGACGTAACTTACATACTGAAAGTAGAGGCAGGGGGAGTGCTGGAACTGAGAGCTGAGGTGGCAGCTGGAGCTGAACGAATATAAGAATCAACTGCTGATGAAGCTCAGCGCCCTTTGCGCCCCATTCTGGAAACGAGGGCAGAGAGGTGAGATGCGGACCATCCCATGTGTTAGTTAATACGGGATCGATCAGTGGTTTGCTACTATCATGTCTGCTTGGAATGGAAAAGGTGAACTCAATTTCAGAGATCTGGGTTTCGCAACTCCAGTCATTCTCCTAATAGTGGAACTCCTTAACTCATAATCAAGACAGATTTCCAGTCTTGTACCATGTCTCTCACCATGTATTAATGCTTGTAGTATCTGAGGGGATGAGCGGACATATAACTAAATTGCTGAGGAAGTCAAGTGCCCCGTATTTTCTTTTTTTTTTGGATAGAGATTAGCGTTACACTTGACTGCGGAAATGGCTGCCACAATCCGAGTATTGGAGGAAAGCTGGAGCGTTGGAAGCTCTGGAGGAGGGCAGTTGCAGATTTAAACAGTAAACTAAAGCCACTTTTGCATGCTGTAATAGTGAATAGTGAGCAGATTATTATTATTATTATTTGTTTATTTAGCAGACGCCTTTATCCAAGGCAACTTACAGAGACTAGGGTGTGTGAACTATGCATCAGCTGCAGAGTCACTTACAATTACGTCTCACCCGAAAGACGGAGCACAAGGAGGTTAAGTGACTTGCTCAGGGTCACACAATGAGTCAGTGGCTGAGGGGGGATTTGAACCAGGGACCTTCTGGTTACAAGCCCCTTGCTTTAACCACTGGACCACACAGCCTCCCAGATCTGAAGAGGGAGCCGAGATTTGCTGTAGTGAGGAGTGATTAACAGTAGAAGGCAGGATCTGCTGAACAGGCAGACATCTGAGGAAGTAAATGATGGAATGCTGTCAGTAGTGTGCAGTGGCCTGCTGTAGAGAGCAGAGATCTGCTGAATCAGTGATATGTAATAGTGAACGGTGGACCGCCATCGGTAGTGGGCGGTGGCCTGCTGTAGAGAGCAGAGAACTGCTGAATGAGGTGGATATTGGTCTTTGAGAGTTAAGGCGGTTTTAGAGGATGCTGGAGATCAATCAATCAATCAATCAATCAATCAATCTTTATTTTATATAGCGCCTTTCATAGTGGACCACCATCACAAAGCACTTTACAAAATGCAGCGACAACAAGAAAATCCATAATACTTTAAATACAGAGAAATGCATTATACATGCTATACAGTAAAAAAAAACAAACGTGCATAATGCATGATAGTAGCATAATACATGAAAAAGTAGCAGCAACACAGCAGCTAATAGCAGATATCAGGCTTAAAGAGCATGGAAAGCAAGAGAGAACAGGTGGGTCTAAAGCGAGCGACTGTGGGAGCATCACGCACCAAAGCTGGGAAAGAGTTCCAAAGTGTCGGAACCATGAAGCTAAACGAGCAAAGCTAAAAAAAAGAAAGAAATATTGTGTTGAAAAAAAAAGCGAAAACTTTGTATGGCTTCTGAATTACTTTATAATGTTCTCCACAGTGTTCTGAAAAAAGGGGTACAATTTCCAAGATGCTACTGTAAAAAAATAGATTTGTGGTGATTTTTAATAGTAAGGGAATCAACTACAGCCAAAAAACACCAGGTCCTGGGAGAGCATCCCACTGAAAAATGCTTGGCCTCCACTCCGAAAGGTGTACCTCAACTGAACAATAAGTAGCTCATCTGGAGAGGCAGAAATGACCCGTGTTGACTAAGTGTCTTGTATTTATATTATATTCATATTATATGATGGATACAACCAAATATACATAATGAAAATGATAACTTAATGAACCAAGTTTATCATACGATGAATACAAACAACTGTACATAATGAAATAGCCGGTATCGAGCTATAATTGCATCCTCAGGGAGATCACTAAAAATTCTCTCCCTTCTTCTCAGTGCTCTCCCTCTCTTCCTGGGTTGTTCAGGAAGGTTAGGAGCCTGCACTCTCTGTCGTAAGAGATACGTTATGGTTGCTGCTATAATGCTCTTTCCTATCAGCTGCTTTCTGATTTTTTCTTTCTGCCCAAACAAGACCAATTTGAAATCTGACTTATTTGTGGACCCTTTTAGAGCTCGCGCACTGTTCTGCCACTTCATAACTCTCATTCTAATGTTACAGACTTCATTTACAAATGAGCCCCACCTACAATTTGCCCATGCATATATTTAAGGCTTGACACGCCTTAAAGTGCATGGTTTATGAACGACGGATCGCATTGCACGACGGAGTGTATTTTGGCGGTGCTAACACGGCCTTAACTTGCCAAAAGTGTCATGTTACACACAGGGCAATTTTAAGGCTGATGTAAACTCGGCGTAAGTCCTTCGGATGAGTCGTAAAACTGAGGTCCTATTACAAGTGGCTCTGCAGCAGCAGTTGTGATACATAGTTCACCCCCTAGTCTCTAAAAGTCGCTTTGGATAAAAGTGTCTACTAAAATGACAAATTAATTAATTAATTCATACACTCTTCAATTGATTAGAGCTAGCCACCAAACAGTTATAAACATACATGAAATGCAAAAATATACAGGGAAAGAATATTATGCATATTATTATGCTCATATATAATTATTTCATTACAGAAGGTTGGCTTTAGTAACCTTCAGTTGTACTGTACCTATGCTCATAATTGCTGTGATTTTTCTCTCTCTGGAGACAACTTTATTACATTTTAATAAGACCAAATCAAAAATGTATGTGAGGACTTTAGTTTTAATTAGAAACACTCCTCTTACATTTCAGAGCTGTAACATAGAAGATGTTTTGGTTTTATAAATTAGCTTTCTGGGATAGTATAAAGTACTAGAATTTGTTGCCTTGGATTAACCCTTTCATCTCTGAGCTTGTTCTGTGGTAGCAAATCATCAACCTGCAAATGCAACTTTTATCTACTGTACATATGTTTTTAGGTTGTTACATATGTTTTTATGCATGGACTTGGTCTATTTTGTGGTACATCTTCTGCCCTTTTTTAACCTTCTTTTGTGACCAATTATTTTTATTACTTGTTTTCCTTTCTTTTTCCCCACTCTTTGGAAATAGGGAAAATGGGGAGACAGTACAATTAAAAAAAAAGTCACATTAATACAGAAATACAACATAATATTCAGACAAAAACATCAGTAAGTGTAGATGAGCCATAGATCTTTCCAAAGAAATAATGTCATGCAAGCAGTCTAACTAGACTAGATACATTTGTTTAAGAATTAAGTAGTTTTAGGAGACTATGTGGCTGAAGGGTGAGATGTGTCTAACACTGGATTGAATAGCTGATTGAAATTTCTTGAAACCAAATGAGTTTCCTACAAACATTCAATATCAATCTTTTTTCTTAAGAGGTAATCTAAGCACTGTGCTCTGTTTATATGATGATTGGCCCCTCATAAAGTCCAAGAGTTAGTGACAACACTAGCCATGGTCAAAGATAGGAATTCAAGACCAGGGAGAGTGAAGAAGTAAAAGACATAGCACTCAGATTGGCACTCATCATATAGTGCCAATCTGCATATATAGCATATATCTTATGGGACAGTAGCATAGTAATGACAAAAACACAGTAAAATAAACTGAGATGGGAGTGTGGATACACAAATTTAGGATGATAAAGAAGAGCCAGAGGGAGCACACTGCATTTCATAAATCTCAAGCCACAATAAACATCTCTACTCCCTCTCACTCGCTGATTCTGCCTGGCAGTTAGCTGTCTCATCGAGGAAGCAATATCAGGATCCTCCTGTTTAAGAGCGCTGAGGATAGTAGCAGTTTCGGTTACATTTTGAATCACAGGCCATTGAACCTTTTGTTGATAGTCTGTGATCTCACTGATTAGAATTGCTAACATAATCCTTCACTTAGGGAAGGGTACATGCAAAAGGAATTAAACCCAGCACCGTATACAATCATTTAAAAGCTGGGGTTCTGCAGAGCAAATCATATTACGCTTTATGTCTGAAAGCTTCATGAGTTTTTCATTTGGGTTGATGCACAAATGTAATCATACTCTGTGATCTCCAGACATCAGTTTCATTAAACCTCACCAAAATGTATATATATATTTTTAAATGGTGCTTAATGTTAAAGCTGTGGATTTGACACACATACTCCACATTGGCCACAACATACTTAAGAGTGGCCAGGAAACGGTAAAGCATTGTGATATTGTTGGTATGTCAATACGAAAAAGTTACTATTGTGGTTCTCTGCATTGTAGCTGCCCTTGTCTATAACATTGCCCCTAATAACAAAATAATTTATTTGCCTTTAGATGATGTTTTACGATAAATGGAACTTAAAAATGTATTGTTTAAAGAGTTCAGTGCTTTTACATTCATATTTTCTTGTTAAGAAGACTCAAAGACTGAGGGGAAGACATTCTGCCTGTACTGTACAGGCTACAATTTGACAGGATGGTTGTCACATTGACACTTCCCAGTGTCAGGTAGAAAGATGGATCCCAGAGGCAGCAGGATACTGCCCTTAACAGAGAGAGCACAGCTGAAAATGTACAGCTCTCTCAACATGTGTACTCTTGAACATATAAAAAGCAAAGACACATGGGCAGCATTTTATCTAAATACATGTTATTCTACAGAATTAATGAGTCAAAAAGGGTATAGGATTCCCCGGTGTCACTTAAACAATTAACTGAGCAGATGACTATTAATCCCGAAGGAGAGATTGACTTGGCGGCAATAGATGTTCAGGATGTAATTAAATATGTACTTGTAAAGGTTAATTAGGCAATTACACCATGCCTTAAAGTTTTAATTGTGGCAAGCTGTCTAATAGGGTATAACTATAATGCAAAATGCTCTTAACTCTTTGCTGTATGTATGCCATTCTAATTAGTTCTTTCGCATCACTGAATCAAACCCAGTCTCTCAGTATCCTTTAAAACTAGTGATCTTTAGAATGCTGCAGTATTTATAAGTTACAGTATATACTTTAAATTACAGTAAATTCTTATTAAAGACCAATTTAGTGCTGAAATCCATACCTAGCCTACATACGATATGTGTTATACGGTGTTATATGCAACATGCATTGACCAACATGCTTCTGTGAAGCTGTTGAATGCCTTGTTACACATTACAAGGGTCTTGAATTTCAGCTTGATTCTTGGTAGACAAGCAGTACAGAAGAGGAACCCCATTAGCTGCTTTCCCCAGCAGATAAAAAAAAAACCACCAACCCATTTGCTACAGAGACAAGATGCTCTATGAATGTGATGAGCAGATGGGCTGCATAGAAAAAGTTGCCAATTACAAATAATAAGGGTATGCCAGAGCCACATTTGATGGCATATGGCAGCAGATTTCTTAGCAGCCAAATTTGCCACTTATAGAACTGAATAATAAATACTTAAAAATAGCATAATGGTGCCTGTATGTGTGTGTAATTACATATATTAGATTTTAATATTTTAGCAACATACAAAGTGTTTGTTACATTATTAAACATGTGTTTATTGTGTTAGCAGAATTCCTCAGGTGATTGCCCTGTTTTATACAGTAATCCCACGTCATTGGGATTGCAAGATAGATCAGAAACAGCTTGTGCAAGGCAACACTCAGGGGGCATCAGTTTACACAGAATAACCACCAGGGTTTAATGAAGCTGCTCTGTTTTGTTTAACGTCCTGCTGCCCTGTCTTTGAAATAACTGCCATTGACTGTTTCCAAAAATCTCAAACTTAATCCAGTAAGCAGCAATCTTCCGTTGCTTAATTTTGTTAAACCATTTTGTTTTCTCATATTGATTTGCTCTCTAGAGGTGTAACATATGGACTTTATCTGTCTTTGGCATCCTGTATGTCCGTGTCCCTGGTCATTGAGTATCATTAGATATTCCTACTGGATCTTTATCTATCTCTCAGTAGTACCTTACTCATTCTTTTATGTGCTTGACACCTCATTCAGTGAACTTTTTGTAACCCTTTCTGTTTCCAACATCACTATTTGTATTCATCTCTTTGGTGCCTTGCCCTCAGAACCAGATGACTCCTGTAGCAGTTGCTAGTACTGTTCTCTGGCTTGAAGTCGAATGTGGTGTGTAATCATTTACAATGTGATATTTTATTCTTTCAACCCATATTGTCAATGTGGGCTGGGCCTCTAAGGTTGGGAAGTGAGCTTCACTTGCCCCCAGAGGGAGACCGGTGCACATGTGGAGCAGCATAGTGGAGGAGAAAGGGAGGATGGAGGAAACAAAAAACGCAAAGACATAACTTGAGGTTTAAATTGGGAGATTGACAGATATTCTTTGTGGGACAGAACGGGGGAGGAGCCCTAGCTCCAGCCCCCTGAACTACACACAAGGTTACAATAATAATGCCCCTGAAAAAATGAAATTGCCAAGACCTGTATATTTCTTTCACTTTTTGCTACCGATAAAGATTCACCATTTAAGATCTTGAGTGGCAGCTTGATTTGGAGCAGCAAAATGACGGATATTAAATGTGTTGACATTGCATCATTAATAACTTTCAAGTGACAGCTTAAGCATTCACCTCCTGTTGTGAGATATAGAGCAATGGATTTACATTCCATCAGATTGCTAACTTGACTTTTCACACAGATCTTCAATCAGTACAGTGCAAATACCACCCTCCAAAAACGCGTTTGAAGAAATTTGGTTTAAAAGGATGGAAATGAGTGATCTGAAGCCAAGGCCTTTTTATTTGTATTGGATTAAAGTTTTATTGGATTGTATTAAAGTCTATGCATTTACATTTCTGTCTTGTCAGCTTGCTGCGGATGGAAATTCCTCAAGCACCTCTGTGGCGTATGCTCTACACTTGCATATTGCCGCATAAACTGCAAATTAGAATGTCACAGTGCAGCAGGGCTGAGCATTTGGAATGCTTCTCTGACTAGTTGGAAATGTGCTAAGTATGTAGGAATAAATAGAGCATCTGGTCTTTTGCAATACCTTAAGTGAGTTTGCATCTGTACAGAGACAGCCGGGTTACAATAATAATAAGCTTAAGAGGGGCAGATAATTAAGACTCCTCTTTTAGCATATTGTCAGGCATTGTAAAATTGCCCTGTGTTTTTTTTTTATTTTTATATATATATATATATATATATATATATATATATATATATATATATATATATATATATATATATATATATATAATAATAATGCAGCTGGAGCTCACAGGTGTTCTCTTTAGGGATATTGAAGTCTGTTTCTTGACGTTGTGAACATGTAAGCTGTGAAACATCTTTGTATACCTTTTAATGTATTTTTAATGTGTTTGTTATACAATAACACATGTATTTCAATATTTTTAAACACAGTTGCACAGAGGAAATGTCTGTTAAACAGTTTAAAATTGACATTTTTTTTAACATAATCTACTCGTTTTTAATATTTGTAATAATACGCTGACTAGGAAAAGGTATACCTCAGACAATATTTCTTAATTTTTACACAAGAGAAAATAGTACTATTTTCATAACTATATATAAAACTACTGTCCCTTGTTACTTCTTTACCAATTTCAAAAAAACAAAATATGTTTTGGTGATTTCATTGTTAACTGTTGCACCATCTCCAATTAAATGAACAAACCCATATACTAAAATAACATGACAAATATGTACACTATCTGTCAAAAGTTTTAGAACACCTCCATTTTTCCAGTTTTTATTGAAATTTACGCAGTTTAATGTCTCAATGTACTCTGAAATTAAAGCATAGAACAAATAAACAACTGGAGATAAAAAAGAAATCATGGAATCGTTTTGTTTAACAAAATTTAATCTAAATTTTTGACTCACCAAAGTAGCCACCTTTTGCAGATATAACAGCCGAACACACTCATGGCATTCTTTCTACAATGGAAATCAAATATTGTTCGGAAAGTTCATCCCAACACTGTTGCAGAAGTTCCCACAAATGTGTTGCACTTGTAGGTTGCTTTGCTTTCACCCTTCTGTCCAGTTCATCCCAAACCAGCTCGATGGGGTTTAAGTCTGGAGACTGTGCTGGCCATTCCATGATTTGAAGCCTACCGTCTTGTTCTTTTCTTCTAAGGTAGTTGTGACATAGCCTGGAGGTATGTTTTGGGTCATTATCTTGCTGTAGGATGAACCCCTGACCAACTAAGCGTATACCAGAGGGTATTGCATGGCGCTGCAAAATGCTGTGGTAGCCGTTTTGGTTCAGGGTGCCCTCACTCTGTGCAAGTCGCCGACTCTGGATCCAGCAAAAGAGCCCCAGACCATCACACTTCCTCCTCCATGTTTGACAGTTGGTGTCACACACCGACAAACCATCCTTTCGTCTACCCGACGGCGTACAAAAACCCTGCGTGATGAACCGAAGATTTCAAATTTTGATTCATCGGTCCATAAGACCTTCTTCCAGTCTTCAGTAGTCCACTGGCCCAGGCAAGCCTCTTTTTCTTATTTTGCCATCTTAGCAATGGCTTTCTTACTGCCACTCGACCTGTTAAACCTGCAGCTCGAAGTCTTCTCTTCACAGTTGAAACTGAGACTTGCTTACTTCGACCAGTGTTAAGCTGTGCTTGAAGCTGTTGTCCTGTGAGCCGCCTATCACGCAAGCTGTTGACTCTCAGAAACTTGTCTTCTGATTCTGTTGTGGCTTTGGGTCTGCCAGACCTCTTCCTGTCAGAGTTTCCTCCAGTTTCCAAGTGCCTTTTGATGGTGTAACTGTACTCACTGACACCTTGGCTTTCTTTGCAATTTCTCTAAAGGAAAGACCTACACTTTTAAGGGTTATAATGGTCTGTCTGTCTTCCTTTGTTAATTGCCTTTTTCTCGCCATTATGATAGCAATATACTACTTCCTGCAGTACAATACTGTCCAAATAATGCTTAAGAGGGTGTAGTAACACAGTCTCTTCCAACACTGCTTTTATACAGACAGAGGGTTTGTAAGTAATCAACAAAAGTTGGGACACCTGTAGGAATTGTTAACATCAACTTTCAAGGCTTAATTTACTTCCATTGCTGCAGAACAGCTGTAAGTTGTTAACCCATTACTTGTTCCCTGAAAAAGGCCTTTTTGTATAACTCTGAAATGTACATTATTTTTCAGTTTTTGGTAACCTAAACTTTTTTTTTAACCTCTGGCAGTTTACCGCTTACCTTTGTACCATTTCAGGTTATTCACTGGACTTGAACTGCTTAAATTTCAATTTCAAATTTTCAACTGGAAAAATGGGGGTGTTCTAAAACTTTTGACCGGTAGTGTATTTCTAAATCTTCTGTGTGACATTTGCTATTAGTATAGATTCAAAGTAATTGACATTAAAACGATAATCTACTGGTAAATTAATTTAATAAAGTTCCATTACATATACTAAACCTGCAATAGGATTCCTAGCTATTAGTATTTTAATTACCACTGTTATACTGTACTCATCTGTTTCAGGATAGGCTTACGTTGTGTGATTCATAAAGTTCATGTCTAAACCCAGGGGTAATTTATACTCGAGAAACTGTCTAACTGCCTGGGGAATTTTGCTGCTAGGCTTTTTAGCCTAAACACAGAAGTGTACTGTTTGTACCATATTCTCTAATTTACTCGACTTATAGTCTACAGCCTATCAATGAAAAATATACCTCTAGATACAAAGAAGTGATATTCAAAAATGACATTTCCCTACTGTAATTCCTAAAAGAACATAGAGATCTTATAGTGATGGGTTGAGCAGTTCATGATGTACTTTATAAAAGGATTTATGGCCACTTCTACCCATATTTCGTAACTTTTGTTATTTCTTCCCTATTGTGATCAAATGTCACCGTTCTCCTACGACTATAATTATAAACATTCAGTAGTGGTAAATGAAGAGACACTAAAAGAAGCTAAGCAATTCAATGACAAACATTTTCACAAGAAGATACACATGCATATAACACCTGTCTACTAGATTTATGCAATTCTAAACAGCAGAAGACAACTTTGCACTCAACAGCTGCTAGGAGCTCTGAAGTGATACAATAGGGAATCATCCCTCAATCAAAGATGCCTACTTAAAATAATACACACATCTACAATGAATAAGCCAGAGAAAGAACTGCCAAAAATAAAGTGTTCTTGATACACTTTTCAATTCTACTCCATTCTCTGTGGTTCCAAGTGTGATTACATCTTGTTTCCCTCAACAGTGATGTGTTACTCTGTGTCATGAGGCAAAGTTTACTGTATACTGTACTCTTTTCTGAGAAACTTTGTATTATTACAAAACCAGTTTCATGTTACAAGCTTAGCAGTGATTGGTGGACTTGAATCTGCTGTGTAATGACAGATCATGTACAGCTATAGGTAGCCATACAGCTCAGTTTGTTTACGTATTGTTTGTCACAGTTGTCATCTCAAGCCCACCTGTACTTTAAAACAACATTCATTCTGACTGACCCACTCTTCTTCTATCCTATATTCACCTTATACATATTGCATGCACTTTTATTAGGATGTCAAAGTGGTAGAGAGACACTATCCCAGCTTTTATCACATCTACAGCAAAAGCAATAGTCTTGTAGGAATTCAATAAATGTATTATAGTGTAAATACTGATATGTATTCAAACTGAACTGTCTTTCACAGTCCATTAAAGAGTATGATTTGTGGCCCTTGAGCACTATGGGTTATAGAAACAGTATTTCATGGAAAGAACTTGAAAGTACTATGTACTGTTAGATCAGCAGATTTCTCAGTAGCTAAGAATGGTCAGAGCTAATGAACATAACCTTGGAGTGCAGCCATTTACAGTATTTGAACAGTACTTCCACCTTCCATTTGGCTGTAGACTGTATTGTGCCTCCTACGCCTTTCCTGTGGCTCATGAGGCGGATCACTGGCAGAAGGTTCTTTACGCATCTGTTTTGTGGGTGTTTTATTTCAATAAATTAAATTAAATTCTGCTAACAATTTGTTCTTTGAAGTGAAACATTCACTGCACCAGATGTCCCAAGGCCCAGGCCGATACATTATATATATATATTTTTATATATATATATATATATATATATATATATATATATACACACACACACACACACACACACACACACACACACACACACACACACACACACAGTCGGGTTCAAAAGTTTGGAAAAAACAAATGACTAGGGGTGGGGATTGCATTGCCCATTTTTCTGCACTCAGACTACTAACTTACTAAGTAGACTGGTATCTCTGAATAGATAATCATCTCCTCTTTAAAAATATGTTAAATATTTTAATGAGCAAGACATCTCACAAGTAAATGGTACCCCAAAATGTTCTCCTTTTTCTAGGAAAATAGTACAATTGGGCAGAGGAGGTTGTTGTCGGAATAACTTCACTCAGACTACATGCTTACTGAATAGCTTGGTATCATGGCATAGATTTAAAAAAAATATGCAAAGGATTTTAATGAGCAATTGGTCTCACAAATTCAATGTTACCATAAATATGAATAATTTACTGACAATGCTGAATGACTGGGTGGAGCATTGTTCTGAGTGGGGCTGCCAATATAATATTCAATGTAGTGCTGTCCTTGGCAGTCCTTAGCCAGAAACCTATTTTGAGAGTAAAATGAAGAGAAAAAGTTGTACCCAGTCATTCCCCATTGGTACTAAGTGGATCATGTTTGGGGTACCACAGCACTTGTGGGAGAGCTGTTCATTAAAATCTATTGAATATTTTAAAGAGGACACCATTTTCTGCTTAGTGATACCAAGATATTTAGTGAGAAAGTAGACACACAACACTGACCCATGTTCTCTGTTTCTCTCTTATACTGGCATCCAACTTTTAAGCACTATAATTAAAAAATCCCTCCAGAAAATTACAGATTTACATTTATGTTTTTATCAACATTTAATGTAAATGTATGCTTCTGTTTCCCTTCACTTTGATTGTATGAACTTATTGACTCATCCAGGAGATGTCTGTGCTGTAAGGCATTTCTGTTTAATTTCAATGGACTTAATTCCAGTTTTTATAATACAGGCAGGAAAGTCATCAAAGAATGTTCTGTCCATCATAAGTGGTCCTGAATTGAGTAAATGTCAGCATAAGAGAGAAACAGAGAAGTTGGATCAGGGTTGTACAATGTATCTAACTTTAATAACAATAATTACAAAATCCCTCCAGGAAGATTTCAAGCTTCACACTGTGAATTTGAAGGAAAAAAACAGCAGAGAGAGACACCCCAGGAGCTACCTGTACTCTCTCCTTCCCTCCCCCTCAATCTCTGCCATGCTTTTAGCTTTAGACTGGCAGATGTTTTTGCCAGTAATCCATCAAAGGCTGCTGCCTACCTGCTGAGAAACATTGCTTTAGAAAATGTCAGATATTTCAGAAATATGTTTGTGTTATGTTTGAATTTTCTGGAGGTGTGGGTACAGTTTCTTATTCTGCTTCCACATGTCAACTAAATTCCCAGTGATTCCAGTGAGCCATTCCAATCAAATCTGTGGATAACATTTATGGTGTTATATATTGACCAGGCCTGAACAATGATGTGATTAACAAACAGGTAGTTTTATTTCACCTAATACAAACTCCGTCAGGCTCTCTAGTCTACTGCACTGTACTCTCCACATACTGTACATACATTTGTGTTGTCTCCCACAGTCCCTTTCTGTCCCATAACCCCATTCTCTCTTACAGGCAAACTGAACAATAAACTCCACCAGTCTTAAAGGCAATTATGGCTAGAATAAACAAACATAACAGATTGTCTGTGGTTAATCTTATCAGAATAGAACTCATCATACAGTATGATCTTTTCACTTCTTTACAAATAGCTATTTATCATTGCAAATTTCTTTTCAGTTTTCATTATTTTGTATGCATGTATGTTTTGCACCTCAAAAACTCAATAATTGCAATGCAATTTCCATTGCTTTAGGAAAAATAGTCAAACAGTAGTAAATTGTAATACATATCCTAAATTTCCAGGGAACAAGGAAGTACTTAAGCCAAAGCAATTCTTTATACAGATTATACATATAATTTATAATCCCTGTTTATGACAGCTGTGGGAGACAGCAGTACATTTTTGCATCACAACTATGATCTATAACTTGCCTTTTTAAAATGTATCTAAAAATCATTAAGTCGTCACAACAGCCAGACAAAGTCTATCGAGATTTAAAAACAAACAAAACAAAAGGGCCAGCCCTTGTTCAACTACATTTGATGGTCTTTTTTGAATGCAGTAATGGTTTAAACAATGGTATAGACTTTAGTTTCAAAGATTCAGTGAACTTATGTGCATGTATGCTAGAGCTGACAAACTTCTCATTTGTTCAAATTTCATTTGAAAGTTGAAATTTATAGGTCGCTGGAAGCAAGACTGTCAAATAAAAGGACAAAACTTATGTTTTCAGTTAGAGTGGGCGCCCATGGGAATTGAATTCAGATGAATTTGGTGCTTGGCTACAGCAATCTGAGAATATGAAAAAAAAAAGTTGTTATAGCGACACAAACTGTTTTTCGAATGAATGTAGTAATGGCTTACTCTAAAGTACAGTTCTCCTATATGGTGCTAGTGATGAAAGAAAACAGAACATATGTATGTTTCTTTTTTATGAGAGGAATGCTGTAGTACTCACAGAACAAACACAGTGTACTGCTTGGTTTTAATAAAAATTAAGCCAATACTGCCAAACATTTATTTTACTGTAACATGCCCAATACGCTGGTTTCTATCTCCTCTGGTAAAAAAAAAAAACGGAGTACAAATACTGTTTTCCTGCTCACTGTCCACCAATGATCCATTCCCTCAATGCTGAGTTTTTTTAAATACTGCAGGTGGTAACATTTTATAGAGTAAAATTGCTTTGGCATTCAGAATATTAATGCAATAGGTCAGCGATTTTTTTCAGGCTTTGATGGAATGGCATTTGTCTTTCCTATCTACAAAGTTAATGGAGCCTCATGCTTTCACTGCAGCCCATGTAACAACTGTTTCTATAGTGCACTGTCTTGCTTCTTATGTGCTAAAACAAAGATTGTTTTTCTATTTTCATGAGGAAAGTAATTAAACATTAAAAGATAGAAGAAAAATGCATCCTTTCTATATATTTTTTTTATAATGTACGGAGATGACCTTTAATAGAGGACATATTCTCGAGTTATTGGTGATGCAAATGTGCAAGATGCTGAATTACAAGAACGTAAAGGTCACTGTTTCACATGCAAATATTTTTATTTATAAATTAACTTACAGATTCATTTTCACTTGCTTTATTAATTACAGCTTGCTATTTTGTTTAAATGTGATACATTTATTTGCCCTTAAAAGTTGTATTTTATCGGCTCCAGTTTGTCTCTCCTGCATCCCTCCTCTCTTGATTAGCTGCCCCCACCCTCCTTTGTGCTGAAGGAAGCTGCCCTTGCCTCAAGGACATGCATTGTCCACCATTCCTCTCTATTAGGACCTGACACTGAGCTGGTTCCAAAGATTACCTGGGCAAATGGTCCAGATAAATGAGTCAACAGACTGTTGCCCTGATCTGGAGTACAACTGCTTGGGGCTTCCAGAATGTTGAAAAATGACAGATAATACAGGCAAGTTGAAGCCAAGCACAGCTCCCAAATGAAATACTGAGGCAAAGTGGCAGCTGCAACATAATGACAAGCATTCACATTGAGATGCAACTGTATAAAATGAAGCACCTCCAATTACAGCATCATTATCTTGGGATATTTATGCTGCACTGTCAAATACCAGTAGAATCTCTCATGTAAGATCAAGCTATGTTGCATTCAACATATTCTTACTTACAATACTGTCAAACTGTTGAACACTGATGTTTTGGAACACTGATGTTTTGTGTCTATGTGTCAGATTAGGTAAAATCCTATGATGCAGAAATCAGAAACTAACTCTGAATGTTTCCCATGAATAGAAACATGCCAGTTGCCTGCATTAGCATTTTATCCACTTTTGAGGACAAATATGCCACCAAGGAATACAGTATAGTGAAGACTGTTAAGGAATACATAGAGAACCACTTGTCCAGTTGTGATGAAAATTGCTCAAACAAGTTCTTAAATATATCTAGAGAAGGGCTTATTCAATTGTCAAGCGTTTCAGAATATAATGGTATATGGAGGCATCCATCTGTCTGTCTGTATTTCAAACTTGAATTTTTACCTGTGTGTACTTTCTATGTTCGTGATACCTCTGCTTTTGTAGTTACAGCAGTGGTGAGGAATGAATGCATGCTTGTTCTTATTATTTCAGTTCTTATGCATGAAGCATGTCCTTGTCAATGGATAAAACAGACTTTTTCGTTATATGAAATCTGCTATCTAATGGATTTTAATTCCAAATTGCTTTGCATCAAGCTTCAATTGCCATCTACCCTGTCCTTCCACCAGAAGTTAGGATAACCTGGGACGAGCACTTTATAGGAATCCCCATGCTGATCTAAGTTCTTCTCACCAGAGACACCTGAGTGTATTGCAGATGTATCACCTTTAAGGGCAGCTGACGTCTGCCATTTTTCTCAATTAGGACCTGGCACAGAGCTGGTTCCATAGATTACCTGGTCAAATGAGCCAGGCACAGGAATGCAATGGGCTGAGAGAAGACTGGTCTTCTGGGGCCACAGTTGGATATTATTTGTTAGCTTTAGCTTTATATTTATTAAATAAAACACCCACTGAGAATAAAGTTTCAGGGTTATCAATAATTAAAAACAGCAACATAAAAATATAAACGCTCTGCATTCATTGAAAGGTAAAGTTGATCTATAGCCATGCCCAAATTGGCTTCTTGTTTTTACCCAGGTAGTTTATATAGATGTTGAGGTTTACAGCAATTAGACATATTTAACATTCAATATCACCATAGATAGCAAGGAATGTTAAAGTAAATACTGTAAGAGATTTACAGTAACCAGATAATAATGACTAGTAGAGAAACAGATTAAATCCTGTTGTGGTATCTTTCGGCATACACCTTCAACGTGCAAGCATCAGCCAATGTTGTTGTTTTTTTTGTTTGTTTTTTTAGCTTTAAGACACAGAAGAAAAAGCTTTGGAGCACTGTGAGGAAAAAAAAAAAGCCAAGCAAGTTAATTCCAGGAACACACTTAAACAGTCTTTAAGTATTCTGCTTACCTGTTACAGTATATAGGTCAATATTTTTGCAACAGAGTTGCACTGGGAGTAAATCCTGCTGTATCAAAAACAACTTCCACAGAAACAACATGTTCCTCAGGAGCAACAAGGTCTTTTGGCTATTAAATAATTCATTCACAGTGACAAGTGGCCTTGTTTGAAGTTTTTGCCTCAAAATAAATGCTGTACCTTGTGATAGTGTACCAGTATAACAGTCTCTGCCTGCTGGACAGGCAATGCTGCTCATATTGCTCACTAGACACCAGTCTGAAAATATTCTTAATCGGAACAAACAAAGGAGTATTTTGCAGCACGCAAGAAGTGTCCAAACTGTCTTTCTCACAAACAATATTCTTTATTTTTATTATTATTTGTTTATTTAGCAGACGCCTTTATCCAAGGCAACTTACAGAGACTAGGGTGTGTGAACTATGCATCAGCTGCAGAGTCACTTACAATTATATCTCACCCGAAAGATGGAGCACAAGGAGGTTAAGTGACTTGCTCAGGGTCACACAATGAGTCAGTGGCTGAGGTGGGATTTGAACCGGGGACCTCCTGGTTACAAGCCCTTTTCTTTAACCACTGGACCTATTTACAGCCTTGAAACAAAGCACATGCAGACTTCTGAAGCATGTGCGATTCTGAACTGCAAATCTAATCATCTACTTATTGATTGTGCAGACACCTTTTGTTTCTTTTCACACCAATGTTAATTCAATTATTACCTTTATTATTATTGTGTGGAACTTCTTTCTATTCAATGAAAGGACTGCAGTGCCTTTTACCTGTTATCTTTGTTCATGTTAATTAAAAGAAGGAAATGCAGAAAGAGTTTTAAAGTAAACATGATACTAAATAGTTTCTTTAGTATAATTAGGGTCACTTTGGAGTGACAGTTTGATTCCTTGTTCAGCTGGTGAGTTTCTGAAACAGTGCTATACATATTTCTGTTAATTTAGTTTACAAGTTTAGACCGATGAAAGACCACTTTTAATTGTGATACCTAACATGGACCCCAAACCAGTGCTAGGTTTAGATAAATGTGCCTATAATTTTCACTGTGCATTGGACTAATTGTGAAACTGTGTTATTTTCTAGTTAGCAACCTGGTCCTACATTGAATCACACAGGAATTGACCTTGCATTTACATTGCACATCTCATCCTCATGATCTCAAGACTTTATAAACACTGCACAATTTACAGGTCCTCTAAATGTTCAAGACTTAAAACCACAAGTAAGAATATACCATACACATTGCATATATTAGATTTTACTAGCCATTTTAATCTCACCACCAGCCCTAAACAATACTTATATTCATGATTTAAACTTTAAAAACATTGTGTACATTTGTGAAAAAAAACTGCACTCAGGCTGGGTGTCTCAGTTGCAACATTGTAGAGGTATTCTCAATATAACTAAAGGTTAAGATTGATGCTACCTCAGGATTGTGCCAAATAAAAGCCACGAGAAGCACATGAATGTACCCATGATTAACAGCTGCACTTCTCAGCAAGCCAAGAGCCTTTAATTGTGCTCTCCTGAGGTCCAACCAAAAATTCCAGTGGAGAGAAGGGTAAAAAAAAAAATGTTGGAAATATATTGGCTGAAGGAGTTCACATTAATGGATGTGCAATGCATGGGGTGTCATCTAAGGAATTCAGTTCAGGGATTCAGAGTCCCCTTGTTATTTTGTGGTGTTTGCAGTCAGTCTAAGAATGATTGCAAAAAATACAAAGTATAGTAAGATTAAGATTTAAAAATGATCTGTTGAAAAAGACATATGATGCTTCTTGCTCTTAAAATAACTGTTTGTCTCAATAAAATGTTTTTACCATTTATCACTTTCAGAAGATAGCAAAAATAAAAAAAATAAAGTCAATATGAATTTGCTTTTTTTTAATATATAAAAATACCAGACTGTCCATCTAATTACTGCGGTGGAGGGATAAACAACAGCTGGATGGTGGTTGTAAATCAGTGGCTGTTGCCGTTAAAGGGGCAAAAGCAAGCATTTTAATGGATAGAGGTAAGAAACAGAGCAGCAACAAAAAATAAAGTTAGAGTATTATCAATATTTGTTCAGTGCTGTTGTCGCACGTTAATGGTCACTAATATGGCAATTCTGGGTAAAAAGTTTGGGTTGGTTAAATCATACGCAGCACTTAAGCAGAAAAAAATGGGCATACTGTACCACATAGTCCCCGGATCTACGGCTACTGTTAAAGGTAATTCATTTTTGATAGAAACTCATAAAACAGATTAAATTCATGCACCAGCTCTTTTCAGTGTTATTCAGAGTTATAGTACCCATTTTACATGCCATAAAATATTTACAACCTCATCCTTAGATATCTTTGCATTTCAATTTTCACTATTCTTTCCATTTGATGGCACTCTATGTAGACCTGTGTGTAGACTACATCAACCAACCATACAAGTCAATGAGGCAGCTAGGTGACAACTGGGCTCTTTAGTTGATCTGAATGAGTTTACGCCATGTCTTACATTGGCAGAAAATGTATTAGTGACAAGATGATTCTATTAAGAATACCTAAATACTGTCACTCTCCTTAACAGCTGGTAAATTAAAGAAGCCTGGCATTGTAATGTGCACAGTTAGAGGAAGTCACCTCTGGAACTCACTCTGTAACAACTGCTAACCATAATTATTAAGGTTACGCTATTAGATTTACTGACATGCAGAGATATTAGCTCCTTAAATGTGTTTACATGCATTTATATATCTATTTTTTATATGTTATTTTGTTATTTATTTTCACTTTTTAATTGTTTTAGATAATAATGAGTTATATTTATTTGGCTGTTGTGAAAAACACAAAGCAAGCACCAGTTACCATATTTCCATTGGCTGCTCTGTGCCACATGATTAATATTATTGGGATATTTTGTACATGTACATTGTAATAAGGGGAAAACAAAATCCAACTACAGAGCTCTACTCATTTCCTTTCACAGAAAATAAGGTAACAAAACCTAGCATTGTTGACCATCCACTTGTAATATGATCTCCAGTCAATATAAGAGAAACCCAGATACAATATGGGTTTAGAGGAAGGGAAAACAACTTATAATGAATGAAAAATAAACATAATTCAGTTTTTTACTTCCTACATGCCACAACTACTGTATAAACTGCATTTTGTTTCCTTTCAAAGAATGAAAGGGTTTACAGATTCATCATTAGTGATTAAGTGCTGAACGAATATTTACAAACCCATTTTAAAATAATATAGTTGAGGAAACAGACCTTAATAATTAATACTAGTGTCACCTCCACCTTGTTGGGGTTGATGTATTGCTTGTGAGTGATCGTGTTTCTGACAGTTATCAGCTTAGCTAATGCTTTTACAGCTGTGTGTATGGAGCTGACAGAAAATTGAAAGAAGGCCCTGGCTTCTTTCAGGAGGCCTGAGAGTCCAGGTAAATAGACTATTCTACAGAGCTGCCGCTCCTGTGTGTATCATTTAGGTTTTTGGACAGAAAGTTACTCTTGCAAGAAATACATGTCTTAGTTTAAAAGCAAGTGGTTTCTATAGCTTAGAAGTACTGACCTGACAGACCGTAGCAGCCATTCTGTTAACTTTAGTAATGACTGTAGCAGTCTTTCTGGTAGCTTTCAACTTTTACAGTTCAATGATGGTGCAACTTCAAAATTCCAATTGATTTGTGTCTGTCAGAATGTCATTGTACACTTGACATGCACTCTGTTTAAGCTATGGCTAGGAAGCCCCTTGGTCATTTCTCTGTGTTCTATTTGGTAGCCAGTAGGCTTCACACAGCTCATGTCAAAGTTATTTAAAATGTACAGGGAATACCTAGAGGAAAACCATCCGTATAATTTAGAAATGTTTTTGATAAGCTAATAAATTCATATTTGTTTGCATAACGCAAGTAACTAATGTTGCCATGAGGGTCGTTATATGTCTCTGTGGTGGGAGAGTACAAAACAAATTAAATCCAGTTGTTTTACAATTAAATAATGCTACTGGAAAACAAGCATTTGTGGTCCTTTTGAGTTCCTACTTTCCTTTCAATTGCTGTAGCTAATTACCGCAGTTAAAACACGAGCAGCCCCAGCTGCGATCCCTACTGCATTAATAACTGTACTAATGAAATGCATTCATCATTTGTCATTCCTGAACCATGTCTCCAATTTAGGATTTATTAATATACTATATATCAGAACAAGTGTAAAAAAAAATCAACACCTAATTAGTGCTACCTGGTAATGGTACGTGAAACTGGCATGTTTCCAAATCATGTAGCAAGGAAGGGAACACATACACAACTATAATAAAAAATGTAATAAACTATCCTCCACCCAGCTTATTTAAGCATGCTTAATGCACCAATGAAAACAAACGGCTTTCACAAACATCAGCTCAAGTAAGGCATTTAATAATATGCCAAGTGTGGGGTAGCTCATTATAAAATGAACTGCAATCCTTTTTTTTATAGGCACAGTTTTAAAATGAAAGCTAGTTTAGATGAGTAATAGCTCACAAGAAAAAATTGAAATCTGCTATTTGTTTCCCTCAGGACATTACAATAATATTTTTTTCCTAGCATTACTAGAGAATAGCTCATTAAAAGTACTCCAAAATATTCTGTGGAATACAATGAATAATTTATAATTGACGAGGGGTGCTGGGTTATTGAGGGAATATTTATGTAAGACCATAGCAAATAAAATGTAGGCTTCACAAAGTCATGGGCAGCTGAACATCTCTGGTGTAACATGGAAACTCTCCATAGGTATCCCCTTTTATACTAGTAAACAAAACAAAACATGTTAGCAAACGTTTTACAGTGTAACCTTGAGCATTGCACAATATACTATAGTTATTTATAGAACAGAAAAAAGTATTGTTAAGATTCCCTTTGTTAGACAAAAGCATCCTCTCCTCATGAAACCTACTGTACTTGCCAATTAATAATAAAAAAGCTTTTATTTAGATATGAAATTGGTGCCACTTTTTTATGTACACAGTATTTGATCCAAAATTGTAAAACATCCATAATTTAGTTAAATAACTGCTTGAAATAAACTTGCCAAATAGTCCCCCTGTCCAATGCTCATTGAATAATATCAAGCTTGTACTATCCTGAGAGGCCCATCAATCTTTACACCTAATGGGGTTTTATACTGTGCTGTTCTCATTTGTATTAATATGTCTGCTAATTTACACAGAAAGAAACCACATTGTTCTATTTTGGTAACTACAGCTCAGGCTGTGTTTGGCACAATTAACAAACTGTTCAATTGTCAGCCTGCATTTCTGTTTTCTTTTATCTTGTATTTGTATTTTTGTCCAGGGTAGATTGATTCGAATAGCGTATGTTCGGTGGCGGCAAAGAATTCACCCAGACACCATCAGTCTTTCTTGATGCCTCCATAATGTACTCAATGTGATATAGTTGAGGGTTTGGCTTTGTGTCCACCTATAATCTAGACAACAAAATAATTTATTTCGGAAAAGGGTATATTGTTTCAGCTTCACGGCATCTATGTTTACATATTTGTCAACACAGTTACATTGCAGTGTATAATTATTCTCTGTATATGAAAATGTAATTACTTTAGGAAGCATTTATTTCAGAATTCTTGTCATTTATTTTTTCATTTCTGTTCCAAGTCCTCCCAACCTCCAGAGAGCGCCAGAGAGCTGCAGTGCTGTAGCTCAAGATAATTCAAGCTTGGCGACCAGACTTAATCAAAACTTAATTTCTTCTGAATGCTCTAAATATGATTAGTCATCCTATTTGCACTTTTCTATCCAACTTGCAGAGGAACAGTAAAATCACATTTCCCCCAAGCCAGGTTTCTTTTCTTTTTTTTTGTATCTGCAAAGCTGTGAGTATGGTTAATGTGCGAGTATTAAAATGGTATATAGCAGCAATAAAACTAACATATAGAATCTAGTATTTTGTAGACAAATTAGTTCCCCAGGCAGCAGAGTGTCGCCCAGGAAAACAATTGGGCTCAGAATGGAACCTTGATGCATTAAGAAGGAAAGCTCACAGATGGTGAATGCCACCCACTGAGACACACTGGCCATGGCCCAAAAGATACCAGGGATTCCAAAGCACCAGATAGATTTTCATGGTTACAGGAGAGATGCCCTGTCCTTGTCCTGGTTTTTGTTCCATCAGACGGCAAAGTGCGTACAGTAATTGTAAAGCATAAGGACAATGGAAAAGACTGCAATGTATTTGGACAATGGATAGGCCTGCATTGTACTTGCATGCATGATAATGCTTTATGAATACAGATCTTCATATTGTGTTCAGTCTGCATTGTTTTCCAGTGAATATTACATTCAGAAAATATTATGAAAAATGTTCATGTGGATTCTGTTAGTAAACCATAGTATGTTTTTTAAATTTTTTTATGGGAGCAGCTGCTGCCAGACATTTTTCATTGTCACAATCTGACAACACTTGAATCATACCTCTCTATTCAAAAGGCCTGCAGAGATATTCCACTGCACTGCTGACCCACTGGGACTGGCTTCTGCTGAGAGGCTGTTTCAACCAACATGCTTTCCAGTCCAGGGCCTGCTTTCAAAGACTGTCAGCTACTGTATGTCAGGTTTTGCTGAGTCTGATGTGATTTTTATGAATAAGTCTTTCACATTGATATTCCCAGAATGCTGATTTGGGGGGGGGTTGGGGTATGAGTAATAAATAAATAATTATGAATATATATATATATATATATATATATATATATATATATATATATATATATATATATATATATTTTACCCATACTACATTGTCGGCTGTAACAGAATGATAAATGTGCTGGGAACTTTTTTTCCCCTAAAATGATGGTCAAGTCACAGTATAACCTATGTGGCAAAACTATGCAATTGCTTCCTATATAATCTCCACCATCATAGCACACAATCAAACTCAAGATAATAGAGGTCCAGGATGGAGCTTTAAACCAACTTAAAGCAATTATTTAGAAAAAGAAATAAAAATAACCTTACTTTCCTAGTCCCAGTTTCTTAAAATGTGCCTTGCTTTTGACATCCTTGCTGAATTAGTTATTTCATCACTGCAGTGTGCACATTTGTCAAAATGTCAGTACATGTTTATGCCTCCATCCTTCTGTGGCTCCACATTGCACCCACTTCTTTATCTTATGCTTACATTTCCATATATTATGTGCTTGAAGGCTCTGTCAGATTCTTCCCATCTGCGTCACAGAGGTGAACCGTGGTTAGACACTTCGAAAATCCTACTGCTGGGTTGGGAGAACCCTGTGATTTTATCTAATAAGCGGTTTTATCAAAGTCACATTCATTCTAATAATAAAGATAAATTCCAGTGTCTTGAAAACTGAAATAACAAAGTGGTGTGTGATCCTACAGAAATGAAAGAACACGATCAAGGAATTGACTGTACGTCTTTATTCGCCCAAATTAGGTTGGACAGTTGGACAACCTCATTCAAAACATCAAACTGTGCTTGAATGCAGGGCTTTTGAAACTCACAGGCATGCCAGTGTAACCTTGAGTATTACCTTGGAAAGCGATTATCAAGCTGGCTGTCTGTTTAACCGGAGGACCTGGCGAGCTTGTCCCATTGTATTATTATTATTATTATTTATTTCTTAGCAGACGCCCTTATCCAGGGTAACAGTCGTAAACAAATACATTTCAAGAATCACAGTGCAAGTAATAATACAATTAAGAGCTAAAATACAGATAAATACAATGATGAATACAAAGACTTTGGTTCAAGCAAGTACAAGTGTGACAAAATACAATTCAATAATACAGCAGATAACAGTGTCAGTGATAGTTACATCAGGATATAATTAAATACAAAATACTACAGATTAAACACTTGGCAGATTACAGTACTCTGAAGTACAGGATTAAATGCAGTAAAATAGGGGGCAGATAAGAGCAAGTAAGGCGCATTTAAGGAAGGGTGATGTGTCCCAGGGGAAAAACAGAGGAGTTCTACAGGTGCTTTCTGAAGAGGTGAGTCTTGAGGAGGCCCCCCGGAATGTGGTCAGGGACTGGGCAGTCCTGACCTCTGCAGGAAGGTCATTCCACCACTGCGGGGCGAGCGTGGAGAAGGAGTGGGCTCTGGAGGCAGGGGAGCGTAGAGGAGGTAGAGCCAGTCTTCTAGTGCAGGCGGAGCGGAGAGGTCGAGTGGGGGTGTAGGGAGAGATGAGGGTCTGGAGGCAGCTGGGTGCAGTCTGGTCAAGGCATCTGTAGGCTAGTACAAGAGTCTTGAACTGGATGTGAGCGGTGATTGTACTAAGGCCTGGACCAGGAGCTGGGTGGCGTAGTTGGTGAGGAAGGGTCGGATTCTTCGGATGTTGCTCAGGAAGAATCGGCAAGTGCGTGCTAGAGTGGAGATGTGCTGGGAATAAGAGAGGCAGGGGTCCAGGGTGAGGAGGAGGGAGAGAGTGTGATAGATTCCAGCGGAACAGAGATAGAGAGATCAGAGGAGGGGGAGGAGGAGGGAAAGAACAGGAGGTCAGATTTAGAGAGGTGAGAGATTTTGAGGTGATGCGAGTGCATCCATGAGGAAATAGCAGACAGACAGGTAGAGATACGGGAGGGGATGGTGGAGTCAGAGGTGGGGAAGGAGAGGAAAATCTGAGCATCATCAACATAGAAATGGTATGAGAAACCATAGGATGCGATGAGGGGGCCCAGGGAGCGGGTGTAGAGAGAGAACAGGAGAGGACCCAAGACTGACCCTTGGGGGACTCCTGTTGAGAGAGGACGAGGTGTGGAGGTTGCTCCACGCCAGGTCTCCTGGTAAGTGCGGTTGGAGAGGTAGGAGGAGAACCAGGCCAGAGCAGTGCCAGAGATTCCCAGGTCAGCGAGAGAGGATAGTAGAATAGAGTGATCGACAGTGTCAAAGGCAGAGGTAGAGGAGAATTAGGACAGAGGATAGAGAGGCAGCTCAGGCAGAGTTTAGTGAGTTGGTGACAGACAGGAGGGCGGTTTCAGTGCAGTGAGCAGAGCGGAAGCCAGATTGGAGAGGGTCGAGCAGAGAGTGGTTGGACAGGAAAGCAGAGAGCTGGCGGTGTACATTATAAATCATTGAACTAATCATGCAATCCTTGGCTCAAATGTATATATTTTTGAGAAGCAGTTCCCCCTGTGATTCTGTCAGAAGCTATCAATTAAATCAAGGTTTACAAGTCAAACACTTCCTGTATATTTATTTTAAAAAAATTAAAATAAAAACTGAAAGCTCCAGGTAGCAGAAATCATCCATCCAACCTAAATAATGCGCAATCAATATTTTTAAAAAAATCATGATTGACATTCACAAGTATATTTTCAAAATGTCACCTATTATTTAGGTAGATGATAGGGTATTAGAGAAGCAGCTAAAGAATGAAATAGAAAAAGACTCCCAGATGGAAACAGAATCATGGCTGTAATCAGCTGTACACAGGATGTAAACTATAACAAATCTGAGACGTTTATCTCTCCACTAAAGATAACGGATTAAAACTTCAGGGGCTTCAAGACCTTACTGACTAGCTTTAAAAACTGTGGCTTAACAGCACAATATCCCATGTGGTTTTGTTAATATCATCGCTAATATGCTGAAATGTCACAATGCACTGAATTAAATGATGTGGAAAAGACAATCTGGGAAGTCATACATTTTCTGAACCCAAACACTCAGCAAAGTTAGCATCCCCAGAGTGGGGATGGGCAAACTAAACTCTTTTCAGGATTTTCCCATGTTATTGTTTGTTAAATATAATTCCTGTGATACACCTGATGCTTTCCATGTGTAGTGCACCTTTTTTTGTGAGATGTCTCAAACATTTGCAAAAGAATTTCTTACTGGTGCCAAATGACTGAATTCATAATATAAACCAAAACAACACACAATAGTTTACATAGTTTGACAGTTTTGTTAGACTCTGGAATGTTTTTTTGTTTTTGTTTTTTGCAGGGAATCCTATCAAAGTTTCTGTAGAAACACCCTTTTTTTTATTTGACAGTACACATTCTTCTAAAATATCCAGCATTATCCATAAGGTATTCCTACAAAGACCCAAACCTTCAGGAGGCCTGGCGTTACCAAATCTTCGCTTTTACTACTGGTCAGCCAACATCCATGGCATCTCGTTGTGGCTACCCTCCAGCCCCGACCAGAACGTTCCAGCTTGGTTAAGCATAGAAGCCGACTCCTGTCAGGACACCTCCTTACCTGTGCTGCTGAGTTCTTCTCTTCAATTAACTAAATCTCATTTTAGTATTAATCCTGTAGTTCAACAAAGTCTTAAAGTCTGGGCACAATTTAGACAACACTTTAGCTTACAATCAATCTCATTACAGTGTCCTGTGGATAGAAACCATTTATTTCCTCCTTCAGTGGAAGACACTGCTTTTCATATATGGCATGGGAACGGTGCTAAATGTCAAACATACTTATTTATCGACAATAGTTTTGGTTCTTTTGAACAACTCTCCCAGAAATACAATCTGCCCAAAACAACACTTTTTCAGATACCTACAAATTAGAAATTTTGATCGGAATATAGTGGCACAGTTCCCTGCACGTCCCCCTGAGTCCGTGTTTGACTGTGTACTTCGATTCACCCCCTAATGCAAAGGTCTGATACCTAAAATACATAATGAAATTATGTCTTTACACTGTCCTTCACTTTCCAACCTAAAAATATTGTGGGAGCAGGATTTGGATTTCAGTCTCCGGGATGATGATTTGGAGTCTAATCTCACTCGAGTGCAATATTCATCGGTCTGTGCCTGTCATGGCCTTATACATTTTAAATTTCTGCACCGCATTCATCTCTCAAAGGCCAGGCTGGCAAGGATTTATCCGGGTATAGACCCAACCTGTGACCGATGTGGGCGGGCCCCTGCTACCCTTATCTATATGTTTTGGTCCTGTCCTAATCTAGCTCACTTCTGGACTCCTGATTTCAAGACTCTCTCCCAAATCATTCAGCACCCTATTGATCCTAACCCTCTAATTGCATTATTTGGTATAACACCATCTGACATTTCTTTAACGAAACTTCAGTTGGACTCTTTGGCCTTCTCCACCCTACTGGCTAGACGCCTGATTCTGTTTGCCTGGAAACAGGCTGCCCTGCCCACACATGCTCAGTGGCTGAGGAACCTTTTGCAGCATCTAAAGCTGGAAAAAATCAAATATACACTTCATGGATCTACTGACAATTTTTACTTAGCTCGGCATGCCCACGATCTATACCTATCTGTCTACCCTTTTTCTCTCTTCTGAATGCAAACTGACTGCTTGCAATCTCTCTTTCACTCTTCCTCTCTCCCCCTTTTCCTGTCTCTGTTCTTCTCTCTTTTGTAAAATTTCAAAAACAATCCTGGCAAATTGAAAATGATAAATGATTTCATGATGCTTTATGTGTTATATTATTATTTGAAATGTGTCTATTACCTTTGTTATTTAGTCATTGTGTGTAATTTCTTTCCTTAAAAAAACAATAAACAGAATATACTGTATATATTTTTTTAAATCCAGCATTACATTAAATACAGTTCATGTTAGTGTTAATAAATAAATGAATACCCAAATAATACAAAATAAACCTTAAATCTATAGTAATATACAATAAGCTGACGAAAACAACTATAGAACTCAATACAAAAAGCACTGCACAAAATTAACTGGGTTTTAGATTGAGTAAGTATTTGGGTTTTAGAGTTAGTTAAGTTAGTTAGACAATTTGGGGTTTAATACTGATTGCTGGAGCAGGAAAGCCACTTGAAAGGTAATTCCACTCTATTTTGTGTTTTAAAGGGTAAATCAGCACTACATGAAAGATTAAACATAAACTATCCCACCTTGCAGTTCTGAATGTATTTGGATATTGTATAATAATCTGTATGTTATTATCCATAAACATCTGCATAATGCCACACTGCTATGTCAAAAATCACTGTTCTTGAGCATCTCTTCTGAGCCAAAAAATATGTCTTCCGTATGTACCCTCACATGTGCTCTGAAATGTACCGGCACATGCCCAATGAAGCATTGTATAAGCTACATTACCTCCGTGTGGAAACACACTAGTCTGTGTGACAAACACTTTAGCCTATTAAGGATGATTTGTAGCTCTATTTAGAAACACCTGATGTGTAGATTTGCTCACTCTGTTTTTTCTTCCCCCTGATGAAGGCGGATACGCCTGTGCCGAAACTCGTTGGGGGTAACTGTCCTTTAAAAGTTATGGACTTTTCTTTAATAAAGTTTGATGTTTTTATCAAATCCACTCGTGATTAATGTATGGTCCGTCTAATTTTCCATGAGGAAGGAGCTTGTACCTGCTTTCGCGTAGTAGTAGAGTAGTATCTTTCACACTGTACATGTTTCTTCGCATTGTTGTATTTTGATGTATTATTGTGATTAATGTTGCATTCAATAAAAAAAAAAAGTCTGTGCTGTGTAAGTGGTTGCGGGGAAAAGAAAACCAAGACTGAATTGTTCTCATTTCGAACTAATGAAGGGACCTACCCACAATTATAGCAGCACTGTGTTATTTCAATATACATCCCCAAAGTCTTAGATATAGGTATAGATATAGTCTTAGATTAGGCGGATAAGAGGGAAACAAGCATGTACCTTTATTGTGATAATGAACTACACCAAGTTATATGTGTCTCTGGCACTTTCTCTACTTACATATTGTGAATAATCTCTAGCGGAACTGCTTAATATATTTTGTAGGCCTATTTATGCAAGCACAGCACCTCACAGTAAAAACTATAGCCATTGCCAAAAAAATGTAATCTATAAAATTAAATGTTTGGCAGTGTCTGATTCTTCAGCAGTAGAATATAAAGGCCTGTCTCTTGCTGTGCTTTGGAAAGTAATCTAGTTTTTAATTCAAGTATTATTAAATACAGGCTAAAATGAGGAGAAGAGAAAATGATCAGAAATGCAGTTATTGATCACCAGGAAGACAAGGGGTCATGAAAACAGAAAATTACATATTTCTCCTGTTATCAACACTACATGTTGAACCTGATTTTTAACAACCAGGACAGTGGCTTGGAAGTTATTATTACTGGAACATCACAATGACCTTACAGCAGTGGTACGATCAGTGAAGAGCAGTGACATATCACAGAAGACTTTACTAAACAAGTTTTAACCTGAAATCAAAATACTTCATAATAGAAATAGAAATAATAGAACAGAGAAATGCCAGGACTTTGAAGGTCAAGGCAGCAGCCTCTTGACCATAGTAGTATGTATAGTTTCAACTTGAATATAAAATACCTTATTAATAATAGACTGAGAAATCCCAGAGATTCTGTAGGTCAAGGTGGATTTTCCTCTAGACTTGAGATGAATAGGATTACCATGGAAAAATGAAAAAAGGAAATACAACAAGCAACAATTTGTCTAGCATGAGTAAAGAGCTACTACCCACTCCAAAATGTATTTATTTTGCTTTCTTTCTGCTTTTATGTTGTCTTTCTGAGCTGTCTTTATTGTTTATATGCCAGACACAGATTTAAATCTAAATTGGTGCATTGTGTTTGTCGCAGCTGAGAACCATTTAAAACCCACTTGCAGTCTATCTGGAGGCACTTTAGTACTGTCTCCTGTACTAATCACACGATCATCCACAGTTAGCATGCTACTGTCTTATAGTATTACAACCCATTCCATCTCCAAAGTTCCGAACAAGCCCAGCAAAGACAGAGTGACCCTGGCCTAAGCAACATTGTTACTCCATTAATCAACCAATAGGAGGTAACACAAGTAGAGGAGAGGTTGGCAAGAGCTAAACCTTGGCCCAACGCGTGAGGCACCTCATTCATCAAAATGACTATTTAGAACAACAGTCTCTTACTGCACAAATTAGCTTCCTCAACATTGAGGGCATTCTATGATGGAGTGGGTGAGCTTTGAGGAAGAACTTACAATCATCAAAGGTTCTTATCTCGCTTGATATTGATATCTATTTGCAGAAAGGGTCAGGAGACATATAGCTAAAGACTGGTAGAAGGAAGGACAATGACAAACTAAAAGGGGAACTTACTTGTTAAATCCCACTTTTATTTTTTTGATGGATGTATTCCTGTGATCGTGGCAGCTTTTTGGTTCAGTCAACTTCCATTCTTTTTTTAGTAGGCTTCACAATGATTAAGGTCTAAGACAACAGTAAAAAATGGCATGCCCTTCAGACCGGGCAGTACTGACTTAATGTGCTCTGCCAACTACTTGCTGGTTTTATTTATTTATTTTTTTAAATCATGAAGACATTTATAAGTCAATAGATTCTGGGACAGGTCTGCGCTAGTTCAAATTTATAAACTATACAAGGCAAATCAGTAAATATTTATTTATTGACTTTTCAGCTGATGCACTGTTGGTATTTTTAATACAATACAGATTAATACAGACCCAGTGAGGAACTTGCTTTTTATGTTTCTACTAAGTAGCAAGACCTTTATCATAAACCACCCACTCACTAGGCCTGCATTGACACTAATGAGAGGTCCAATTAGTTACTATCCTGTAAAGATTAAAAAAAAAAACTCTTAAAACATTGTTTTCATTAACAGCGGTTCACAGTTTGATGTTACAGAGGGCACTGACAAGTTACTCAGTTAAAAGGATATTCTTATCCAGGTTTAGAGAGCTATTCTATCATCTTAACACAAAACGAGTTAAACACCCTGATGCGCTTCCTCTCTTTATATTTCATTAACATTTTTCTTTATATATTCATTTTGATAGTGCACATCTTTAATAATGTGTAACATGTGTGAAGCAATTTAAAATCCAGCTTCATTTTTACCCACCCAGTCTCTTTGTAACCATCATCAGAATCATAGAGAGGTGCATCTTCATTTAGAGTCCCCCTTCCCCACTTCCAAATCATTCTTCTAATGAATTGCATGCTCAAATACCATGAATATTCTATAGGGGTAGGACCAAAACAGTCGACTAGTCAATTAGTTAAACAGAAAAGTGTCAGTCAACCTCAGAAATGAGTAGTCGTCTAATTGCATTTCAGATGATTGTAAAGTACAGTCGCATTTAAAATCCATTGCCATATAAATTAATACAAGGTTTTAAAAAATTCCAATCAGTTTAAAATATAGTGAACAAACAGCAAAGTGTTACGAAACAATACATTCACAAAGCACCCGACATTACCAAATACATGATTTCTTAATATATCAAAATATTCTGCGACTTTTACCTCAACTATTCAAAACTGTCAAACTAGTAGTCATTCAAACCCTAATACTCTACCAAATTCTACACTACCAATATAATGCATGATCAACATATGTTATTTTCATGTACATTCACAATCACATGTGTACATGGTTTTTGGTGTTAGACCTTATAAAATATTACCCTACTCACATTACAATCATCATGTGTTAATTGAAAAGGTGATTGTGAAAGCGATTTAAAAAAAAAATATATATATATATATATATATATATATATATATATATATATATATATATATATATATATATATATATATATATATAATTCTGTTGCTATTATGAATTACTAAAGTGTGAATATGCTTAATATCCACATTCTTAAACCACTGGGTTCCCAATGTATTTTTTTGATATTATGAATAATGTATCTTTCTGCCCCTTCTGCTGGGTCAGTTTTAATTAAAGGGATCAGTACCTCTGTGGTTAATTTACGATTTACTATAAAACAGTACCTTCTCTTTTAAGTTTGAAGCTGGCTAGCAGTGTAAGAATTAAAAAAAACAAAGCGATTGGCTTTATAAATACATCAAACTGGAATATTCTGACATCAAGCAAGTCTTGCTTTTTATAAAGGTGTATTTTATTTTTTGAAATCAGATTAAAGCACTCTAGTTAGCAGAGAATACACTGTCAAATATAATGAGCAATTCAAGTTATTATACACAGTGATTGACCAAGCTCAACTTTAAAAAATGCCATTTTGGGAAGGGAGGTGTACAGTCTGTCATATTTGTTATTGTTTTTTGAGCCGCCTGTAATTTCTTTATATATTTGTCATTCAAGCATCTTTACACTACTTGCTTGGATGTTTGAAGCAATTTCGATGTAATGGGAGAAATCATGACTTTATGTATGCCATGTGCAACAATGCTAGTGAAGGTTTTTATGAAAAGTCATATTGTCCCTGCTCATTATGAGAAAATGGCCAGCAACAGTTCATTTTAAGTGGTAGTAAATTTGCACTGTAATTATCCAGGAAATGACACAATGTACTGTAATTAGTTGAGTAGTACAATGTAGTGTCAAGCGACCTGTATTTTATCCAGACAATTGCAGGAATGCATCTTGGTATAGTTACTTAAAAGAAAACCTATGGAAGCTAGTTTTTTTAAACATTATATTAACATGATGACTGGCTTTCAAAAAGAATTGTTTAAAAATCCAATCACATTTCCAGATGAGAAGGATAAATACAGATAGGGACTGGTCAGGAACTTTAGCAGGGTTATAAAAGCTCACACACACACAAATTCAACTGAAGTAGGCGTTCAGTTAAAGCTGTGTGACAGCTTGCAATCAAGATGAATTGTAAAATGTAAATGGGACCTGTTGGAACCTTCTGACATTTACCCTATTTGCCTGAAAGCAGCAGCAAGCCACCTTCACAATTTAATTATATCAGTTAGCACTTAATGTTTGCAATTTACATTTGAAGCTGCAAAACCTCCTGTGGATTACTAATGGCGATAGCGAATCTGAAATGTATTTGCCAAAGTTAAACTACAGATTTAAGGGAGGTGGAAGGGATTTATCAGAGGTAATGTCATTGCTGAAGGAATGGAAATGGGAAGTACATTAATAGCCTGTGTTTTTTTTTTTTATAAAAACGACAATTTTTAACTGTTTTTGAATTAAAAACAAAAACAAAAAAAAACCAAACCTTAATGTAAGGAAAAGTCCATATCTGAGTCCTCGACTGCTGCTTCTCAGTGATGTCTGAGCAGTGTGGAGTAGTGGTTAGGGCTCTGGACTCTTGACCAGAGGGTTGTGGGTTCAATCCCAGGTGGGGGACACTGCTGCTGTACCCTTCAGCAAGGTACTTTACCTAGATTGCTCCAGTAAAAACCCAACTGTATTTATTTTAATTATTTTGTGTTATTAATTAATTTTGTATTCCTGTTACTGTATTACTTTGTATGTTTTAGAGCTCCCACTATTCGTTTGTATCCATTTGTTCATGTATTACTTTATTTTATGGAAAACAAATAAAAAACAATTGTCCATATGATTGATTTCCAGCACATTATTGATAGTATCGTAGAACCCTAGTAAAATGAGGTGCAATAAACAACATCAATCATGGGGTTTCCATACGGGTCAATTTACACGTGAAATGGCCATGCCCGTGCACGTTTGGGAGAATTACTCATGTAAATCAGTTTTGTGGCTGATAAAAACGTCCAAAGAGAGGGATATGGTAAATCTCATTTACTCTTGTAAATGATGAAACACACAGGAAAATCCACGCCCAGTTTCGCATTGTTACAGATGGAACCACGGTTCCCTGAAAGAGAAGATGACCACCAATATATATATATGTATATATATATATATATATATATATATATATATATGTGTGCATATAAATTACCTGGAATATAGCTGCACCACATAGTTTATGATGAGTGTTTGAAGCATTATGGATGATTGAAATAATTGATTAAAACTGAAATGTGAGTCTTGTACTGTGCGTCTACAGTTATTTAATCTTAGTTTTGAAACATTAATGTTAAGTATGGCAAGTGTTGTATTGTCACAGAAGCTTAGAACACCAGGCCATATGCACCCTGATAATTTTCATATTAGGACACATTTTATGTCTTCGTATGAATGTCAAGGTGTGATCTAATTGCAGTAAATCCTATTAAACGTGCATCGTCTTAAATGCCTCATAAAAATCTAATCTTGCTAAAACTTCATAAAGATGCTTAGGCTGTTCCTGATAAAATGATGGTGGGGCCAGAGGTGAGGTTTCATAAACAGTATCTTAATCAAAACTCCTTAATACTTAGATTTTTGTTTCAATTTTCAAAGTATATAAAATAATCAAAGAGCAAGAAGAACATTGCAGTACACAGGAACAACATTGTATTTTAAACTCAGTTTCAATCGGATAGATTTTGGCCCAGAGCATTTTGACACAAATATGAAGTACATGGGAGGCAGCATTAGTTAGAAGTGAGAATGTCATGTTCTCTAAAGCATTAAGTGGGGACTGACATGAGGAGGAGAAATTCTCATTAAAAGCCTGTTAACGCTAAGCATGTTACATGCTTTGTCTCTGCTCTCTTGAGTTGCTGACTCAGGACAGTTATCATTGTGGTTGTTTTTTTCCTCACTTATTTTAGCTTGCTTGTATACAAATATTGTGTTCAGAAGACCCTTGGGGAAAAAAAATGGATGCAACTAATAATAGTTTAGGGTCTCCATTGACAGAGGCCATACACATTTAAAATGTATTCTGCTCCATTTGCCTTATAGGAGAATGGGCTTATCACCACCTTTCAGCTTGCTGTAGTTTATAATCTTTCTTTAAATTAGTATGCAATACCATAAGTCTGCACAAATTGGAATGAAGTGCCAGTACTGGTGACTACATGCCTATTTCAAGCACTACAGAAGCAATGCTGTCCATATCCTAGAGCTCTCTGCAGTACTTCTTCACTGTCTTGCTAGTTAGACTCCCTTCCTGGCACTGTTAGCTTTTAGCCTGCACTACGATACCCAACTACTTTCCTAAGCTCTGCTGACCTGACTGTGTTATATATCGGGACAGTGCAGTATCACTTGAAACATTATCCACTTGGGACTTATTAGTTAGATGTGAGCGTGTAAGAGTGAGCACAAAGAGTCAAGACTGCTAAAACAGGTCCCATCGAAAACCCATAAATTAAGTTAATTTGCTCAGAAAGAGTTTTGAATATATGGTGGGACCCTAAATGATGAGACCTGACAGCTGTTTTCTCGTAAAAAATGGACAGCCCACAGCTGGTTGTGTGTTTGTATTTAGATAAATAGGGGATGAAGAAACACTGCAGGGACTTGGGGAGTCTTTATTAGGCACTGCTGACAGTGATGTATTACACTCCTGTAGCTGGCCCAAAGTGCTGATATCATACCCATTCCACAACCCACTGCTTCTCTCTCCTCTAGATTTGAAAGAGTGTAAACTCAGGGCAATAGCAATTGCATTAAACTAACATGACTTCTTAATATGAATCAAAATATTGTGCTGAAGACATAAACAGCTACAGTGGCTTTGCACTGCAGCACAGATTGTTCGATAGCTCGGGCCACAAGTCTTGCATCACCCTATAGAATGAACACATTTTGCTTCATAAAGTCAAATGAAACCTGCTGAATAATGTTACTTTCACAAATTACATACCGCTTTGTAGTTTTCCATATACTTAACGAAAAACAAAAATTGACAAAAATTGAAAAATGTTTCAAAATCTAACTGTACTACTGTGCAATATCATTTTGTAGTTTCTTTAATTACATGATGCTAAATAAAAATGATGTTTCTATAGTTTTTCTTATGTCAATTTTAAAATTCTAGGTGGTGCAAAACATTTGTCCATAGCTCTATAACCAGAAATGATTAAAGTAAAACTAGTTTAGAGACCCCATTGGTTCATCCAGTAAATATACTTCCACATGGTAGTGCAAGATGAGCCATAAAATTAGGTCAAATCTAGGTTGCGCTGAGTTGCTGTGTTCCACAGGTGCACTGTATTCATGAAAAATCAGCTAGGCACTGCACTTCAGTACCCTCTACTGGTCAGGTGGATATTTCCTGGACTGGGCCCTTGCCTCCAAGGTTCTGTAGCTCCTTAAAACCCATTTCTTAGGTTTGGCTTGACAGATCTTGAGTTACCTTGATTGGAATTAGGGTTGCAATGGTGAGGTGAAATTCTATTTGGGGGTTTCAAAATAGGGATACAAATCATTAAAAAAGAGAAATAAATACTGTAAATATTATAAAAAGATCAACAATTGCAGTCATTTGTTTACATTGTAACAGGAAAGATACAAGCAAGTTATAATAGCTGCCTCAAGCCCACCAACTTCACACTTCTATCAGAATTGTGGACCAAAAAGCTAAAGAAAAAGGTGACAATCATTAACTTTGAAAATAGTGTTCCGTTGCAAAAGTCCTGAAGCAGCTGAATGAACATCTGATTACTTTAGTGCAGGGTTCATTTCAGGGGCAAACATCTTTTGTTGCTTCACATCGAACTACCAGACAATGGCAATGGCAGATTTTCAAGTACTGTACGCATCACCAGTCTGCTTGCTTGAACAAAAAAAGCCAAAGTTCTGAAAACCTGAATATGAGGACCCTCTGTAATGCAGGGATGCGGTACATTATCAAGGAAATTCTGCTCAGTTATCAAAAAGGTATTCTTACTATTCCTTTGATGGATATAACAGTTCTTCTGTTGGTGTTATATTGTTGATGTTTCTTGAGTATATTGTTTATAGCGGTTTAATTTGCTCATTTCCTATTGTTAATAAATTATTAAGTCATTACGTTATAATACATATATTACACAGTAATTATACGGATATGTGTACCTACACATTCCTAACTTGTTATGCATATTATACATTAAATTATTATAACTTGTACTTAAATCCTTTAATAAAACTTGAGTACTGTATTAAAAGCTTGCAGTCTCAGCATGACAGTGACATGGTTTCAGTGCAGTGTACACTGTATATTGGAAGTTGTGGAAACAAAGGTAAAGAAATAGTTAACTAAATAAGAAGCATTAACTGATGCAGCAAATTAGTACCTGTGCAGCAAGCAGAATGTGTCTTAAACCTCTAAATAAATCCATGTTCAACATGAAGTGGATTAATTCTGCAGTGTTGTTGCTATAGGTTTTGCTGGCAGGCCCATCGGTCATCATTGCCTTGAAAGAAATAAAAGTATTCCTAACATGTCATTGCAACTGTCAGTCAGACCTACCTCAGGTCTGTAGTTTGAACTGGATTGCTCTAAACAGCATAGAAACAGCTTTTTAAAATAATGACATACAAAAATGCAAGATTGCATTGAAAACCCTTCAGAAGAAAACTACAAAAATATGGTTCTACAATATTTAAAGAGGGGATATTGATATTGCAAAGGTCTAAATAATAACTGGGTCTACAAAAAAAACACAGTAGTACTGTTCTGTCATCAAATTAAGACCATGGTCAAGGCCTTATCCACATAGAATATTACAATGTGGCATTATTATGATGAACAGCTTGGTTCTAAGACCTGCTGTTTTGAAGATTGGATCCTCTTGAAAACAGAATGTGACTTTATCTATACAGTATAAATATGTGTAAATAATATATGATTATACTGTGATTGTAACGTTGGATGTATAGCTAGATTTTATGACAGCATTTGAAGACACTGTTGCCATAGCTGATTGTTTTATTACAGCTGTGAATCTCTTCTGTCTGAAAGCTTCCCTGGCCTGACCATCATTTCAGCAGATTATCCTGGCTGCTGTCAGTCAGTTTACTGTTGCTGCAGTGTTTAAATGGGCAGCTCCCCCTGCCAAGCTGACGATCAGCAGCTCTGGCAGACAGAGTCTGACACGCATGTTAATCCTGTGTTATTTCTGTTAAACTCTGTTGCTTCTTTGAAACACTGCTGCATACACACCTAAAAAGATATTCTTGTTGGTTGTAGCTTCAATTAAAAATCCTTTCAAAATTACAGTCAACCCTCTTCATACCGCCGATAAGCGAGGGTGGCGTTACAGCGAGGGTCAAGAAAAAACAAAACAAAAAAACACACACACACAACCTTCTATGTTTGCATTAAATTCAAACGTTTTAATTTTTTAGTTATACAATTACAGTATCTCCAGGTCATTTTAATAAAACATTAATCTTCTTTTTAAAACTACAGTACTAGTTCTTAACACAACAGTAGGTATACTAGTGACGTTTTATCATCTTTTCCCATCTGTATGAAACATACATGGTTACTTTTGAGGAACAGTTTATACTAAAAAAAATAAAATAAATAATAACAAAATAACCCTCATTTAGTTTCAAATCACCCAAACAACAATTCCATAAAAACAAAAAAAGGTGTTTTTTTTTACTGTCATTTTAACTTTACTGTTTGTGGCATGACTGTAAGCCTGCTGAATACTATTCCCCATTGAACGATGCCATCTATTCATTCACAAAGCAATTTAAGCTCAACAGCGTTCCTTTTTAAGCAGTTAAAAAATATATTGAATATGTACAGGCAAACACTTTTTTTTAAACGAAAAGTAAAACAAAAAAAAAACTATTCTTCTGTTTATAAAACTGATGCTTTAGTTTGTCAGCCTTCATTTGTGCAAAACTTGCACATAAACAGACCTCTTACCATTTTTTTTTAAACATTTACTGTGGTTTATAAAAGTTACTTATTTTAGACTGCGTCAAGCCTTTTTCAGGTTCACAAGGTGTGAGCTGGGTATGTAAGGATAGGGCAGAGGAAGCGGAAAGAGCAGTTAGTAGGACAGAGTGCCACTGAAGGAACGGACTTAGGACAGAGGAGCGGGCGAAGCCCAGACTTAGTAGCGGGCCGATGGCCCGGGCTGGAAATTAGGATAAAAAGGTGGTTGCTGACTGAGGGTGGCATAGCCAACGCATCCCAGGGGTGAAGCCCAGCTACTGAAAAAACATACACGTGGGTTAACAGTCAGTCCTGGGCACGAAATGGAAGTACGAGGGAGTCGCCCCTCCGGAGAGCAGGGTACCCAGTGTCACGCTGGAGTCTTATGAAGGTAAAACTCAGGAGGGAGCAGTACTCCTAGGGGGTACATTTTCATGTACTGGGCCGGAGTGAAATTAATCCACTGAATCCACTAAACATTATGAGAGACAAACACAGACACAACACTTGTATTTAGGATAACAGTCTCCTTACGAGAGACTACATTTAATGAAGCACAACAATGATAATATTACAATGTTTTTAACAATGTTTTATCTGAAACTTATCCTAATTAGGAGTATTACTACCACAATAATACAAGTGTTTCACAACTTCAGTTTCTAACAATGTTTTATCACGTTTGAAAAATATCATACAAGTATTTAAAGAACAATCAAATGAGAAACAATTAAAACCAGCTTTCAGTCAGGCATACTAATCTAACTAAACCACCTTACATCATGGCTGTATTAATTCTACTCATTTTTAAGACAACGATTGTTCAGGCAATGAATATATGCTTCCCCTCCTCTTTGAGGTGCAACTGATTCAGAGTGGCTTGGCGATGTCAATCAGTAGGTAAAGGCGTTTCAGGCAGAGTCTCAAATCAGGATTCCACTACAGAGGCTGGGTTCGATTTCTCACAAGCTCAGTTGAGGATCGGAGGTTGGAAAAAAGAACCCTTTGGTATTGTTTGATTAAAGTTGTTATGTCCATTTTTTCATTTGCCTACCCACCTTTCATGACGTCACCACAGCCCCCCTGCTTGTGCAGTATGTGCTGACAATCTGTCTGCTAGCTATCAAGCTTACCTAAATGTTTACATTCACACTACAAAATATTTAACATGTTTAAGCAAAATGCACATACTACTTTAAGTAAATATTATTATAATGCATTAGTTTAAGTAAATATAAATCATAAGTTTATCACATTTAATTAATAAGTTTAGCATGTTAGTTATACATCTTGACTTCACACCTTCACAGAAAATAGACTTCAGCCTACTTCCTCAAAAATCCACCTCTAGCGAGCAGTACTGCAAGACCAAACCACACCCTGACCTTTTGACTGATAAAAATACATTGTCTAGACAGCCGTTACTGGGTATAAGTTTGTTTTTTTCAGAGAAAATGGTTAGTTAGAAAAAGCCCCTTGCTCTGGTCTCATTTATAAATACTTGAGGTGTTGCTGCTTTGCTGCTTTCTTTAAAAGAAAAGACAACTATAATTCATCTTTTAGAGAAAACTGGTGCTAGTGACCAGAAAGCATAGGTTTATTTTTTAATTATAGAAAATGCAGTATGCAACTATACTTTATGATAAAAACTATTTAGCAGCAAGCAAGCTCTTCTCTTCAGGTCAAGAGGGACCCCATCTTTTTCTGTTCTCCTCTTCCCCTTCAAACAGCAAGGCTGGTCCCAGGTATCCAGTATCTTACATCACAGGTATGGTGATCTCTCTCTGGTTGGTACCTGTAATGTACTGCAACTCCCTCAGTAAGCTCCCTACACTGCAGACATACCATGCTTCCCATGGCTCCCCAGTCTACTGGCTGTTTACACTTAAGGAAGGTTGCTCTTAATATTTCCTTTCCATTTAAATTAACCACTGGCTCTCCTGAACTAACCTCAGTATAAACACAACATCTTCCAGGGGAGCAAACTGTACAAAATCTCTTTTTAAATGGACCCTGTCTTAGCTGGCACTTGTCACAACAACAATCTTGGTGTCTTGGAGAAGCTTGTTTATTCTTGGAATTTATCACTCTCAAACCAAATCTCGCGGAATCCCCTGCAGGACAGTTATATAAGTTCCGTTACTTCTCAGTCTGTTCACATAAATACACTAATCTGGGCACACCATGGGCCATTTTAATGTCTCTAATATAATATGGACTTTCCTCCATGTCTGCCACTTTCCACTCCTCTGTGCTGTAGTCACAGTCAGTGGGTATTTGCAACAACAGATTAGAGAAGGAGCCTACCTGAACACCAGTATTTATTTTATGTATTCTCCACACCATGCCAGGCTCAAGGGTTTTGATTTTGAGGCTTCTGTAAAGGGGCGCTCGTTAAACCCTGTGATTGACCGGCTGAGACTGCCTGGGATCTGAAGTAAAGCATGCAGGTTAATATCGGACTCAAGCACTGGAAGTGTAAAGCAGCCACGTCCCGAAGAGAGGAATGGATGGAACAGAGTCTCACTAGGTGAGGTAAGAAAAGTGCATGAGCTGCGATAGGATAGAGTGTGGCCGGGGGTCTGCTCTGACTCATGGCGGTGAGAACCCAGGCTGTAGAATAGGAAGCTCTTGAAGAAGGGGCGAGGGCTGCAGACATGTAATGCTGAGCAGATTGAAGGAGGTTACTGAGAGTAGGATTCGGTCAAATAGCAGCTGGTGAAACTGGGGAGTCTGGAAGGGGGGGGGGGAGAAAGCAGGCAGGACTTTTAAAAAAAATTTTAATATGTCCGCAATGACATTGCTCCAGTTTTCATGTTGTACTTTTATACGCATGTGCTGCTTTTTCCTTGTTCAATATAGTTTTGTTCTTAGCTAACAGTTGCAACTTGACAGATTTAGAATGTGGAATTCCTTCCAAAAGCACCACAGCACTGTTCATAGTCTGTTACATGACCAACAAGGGCATCCAAGAAGGACCCCACTCAACATGGCAAGATGCTTAGATTGTTCTGATTAACTGTTGGCTCTAATTCCATCAAGGTCTGTTTCTCTGCAGTATACAGGAGCTCCTGTCACTATCCTTACATAGGAGGCTGTGTGGTCCAGTGGTTAAAGAAAATGACTTGTAACCAGGAGGTCCCTGGTTCAAATCCCACCTCAGCCACTGACTCATTGTGTGACTCTGAACAAGTCACTTAACCTCCTTGTGCTCTGTCTTTCAGGTGAGACGTAATTGTAAGTGACTCTGCAGCTGATGCATTGTTCACACACCCTAGTCTCTGTAAGTTGCCTTGGATAAAGGCGTCTGCTAAATAAACAAATAATAATTTACAATATTTGCAAGTTTGAGATGCAGGTGGCTGGACACACACATAAGTGTACATAAAATGCATTATCAAAACATAACACTCAGGTTTAATATTATGTGCAACATCACAATCCAACCACGTGCAGAGAGTTTCAACACTATGGGTAGACCTGTTGGAAAATGAGAGCCCAACTTTCAAGAAATATTCAGTTATTTATCAAACAGGAAATACCCTGATGCACTTAAAGGGAACAGTGGAGGAAAGGTTAATTTTCGGAGACAATGCCAGCGTTTTTTTTCATTACAGATGACCAACTACACAGTATACATAAAAAAAAACCCAAAGGTGAGCAACAAAATAGACACGTTCTATCAGTATCTACAGGAGTTACACTTTAGTATTAACAAGATAACATATTCAAAACATGTTGTATAGAGAAAACATTTCTAATCCCTTGAGAATGATTGTTGTTTTTGGAGCAAAAGAACTTAAACCAGTATGCTTCATCCGTTTACTGTACTGTGTGTGTGTTTTCTTTAATGTGCATATAGTTAATTTTGGTCATTTTTATGTTTTGTTTGCTTTGTATTTCAACTCTCCATATTTTGATATACAGTACATTTGTACAGTTACAGTTTCTATTAGTAAATTGCTATATTGGTTAATTCATTTATCTTTAGTGAATAAACGTTTGGGCAAAATACAAATCTAATACCATAACTGTAAAAAGCAATGTAAATGCTTTGAACTTAATGTACTGTAGATTGTTGTGAGCATAAGAGTGTTTTGAAAGTACAGTGTGTAGTTTTGAATGTAATGTGTTATGAATGTGACATGAGTGTTTTGAAAGTACACTAAAAACACTCAGAGTTTTGAATGTACGTTGAAAACACTCCACAGTGGGGTTTTTTGTGAGTGCTTTGCATATAAAAAAAATGTAAAACATATTTTCTACTATTTTATACTAAATTTCTATTTCTATTAGTTTTCAGATATATTAGTTTTCATTTCTGATACATTAGTTTTGGGAAAACTTGATTGCATGTAAACGTACTGAATATTTAAAAGTAAATGCATAAAAAGAGTTAGAATTACCTTGTTCTGTCCTTATATTTTCTTGATGAGTTAGAGAAATTTCCATCACAATTTCAGCGCAAATCGGGGCCCATATCTATCCAGTATTTTTGGATGCCAGCATCAACAGTCCACAAGGCAGAATCGCAGGAAGGTATATTATTATTAATTGTCAGGTTGCTGTTTTGTGAATGTGGCGAAAGGATTTCATCAGAAGCAACATAATAAGAGTCACTGTGTTCGTCAGAGCCATTATCAGTGCAGGCCGGAGTATAAAGTAACGTTACTGTGCACTCGAAGCAGTTAGTGATGTGGCAGCGCTGTTAACGAAGTAACTGCTTATACTAGGCAGTTTTGCAGTAGTTGCAACAACCTCAGCTTTACGTTTGCGCTTCGGAGTGCCGTTTAAATGTTTTTTCATGATTCTGTGCAAATCACTTGTCAACTGTAATTCTTCTTCACTTACTCTCACCTGTTCCTGCAGCCTGCACTCATGCATGTGTGTCAAGCACTGCCAAGACTGACAGTGACACAGTGCCTGTAAATGCCTAGAGTGCATAAGAAAAGCCATAAGGACAGAATGCTTCTGTGACACTTAAAAAAGTATACACCTTTCAAATAATACATATTTTTAAAAAAATGTATCATCACATTCTTTAAATAAACATATTTTCTATGGAAATGTATCGCAATGTGTAGATTAAAAAAAATATTTAGGTCGTTATGGGCCCCTTCTGAGTGTGGGCCCGGCACTATTGGCACCATTGTAAATCCGCCACTGGTTACCAGAGGACTATCTACTGTTATACTGTTAAAGGGATATTATTTTCCATATATTAAGAAAATAATTTTAGATCTGCAATTACTTTGGTATTATTTTTACTACACATCAATATTATGGTCTATATAAATATATATAATCCTTTAAAAAAAATGCAACCTTGTAGAGTAACCACATACTGGCACTGGACAGAGAACTCATTTCAAGCAGGCCTACCAAAGGCTTTCACCTGGGAAAAACATTTGATCACAGTATACTTGGGCTAGAATCCAACTTGCAGCCTGAAGGAGAAAATCTTCAATTCCCAATTGCAATCCATAGACCCACCCAGCTCTGAAGATTGGCTCTGTGAATTGGCAGAGGGATTTGAAGATGTTGGCAATGGGATTTGAAGCTTTTCCCCTTTGAGCAACAAGTTAGATTCTAGCCCAGATATATTGTGATCAAACACAATGGCCCCCTGAAGGCTGTTGGTAGACCTGCATGAACTGCTTTCTGATGGGTCTCTTCCTCAAACCTGGGGGACATGATCTGTCCCACATGTCAGTGTCTGATGCGTATGTAATTTGAGCTTTACCCACCTGGTCCACATAACTCTCAATCAAGCTGAGTTCTTGAGGTCTTGTCTCAGCATCTGTTTCTTTTAGCCACTGATAAGCTTAAATGTCAGAGCCTTTATAGCATCATAACCTCTTCTTTAATGTCACACACACACATTCTCAGTCGTGCTGTGCTCAGATTATGAAATACATCTTGTATATAGCTCACTGTATCACGACAACCCTTTTATCCATAGTGTGGGGTGGATCAAGAGTCATCTCTAAATCAGCTCAAAGTAAATGTCAGATGTGCAACAGAAAATAACCTAACCTGCCTTCCAGTCATGCTTGCTATATGTAAAATAACAACTGCGAGGGAAATGAAAGAAGCAGATGTAGCTGCAATCATATCCCCAAATGAAGGTAGTAAATTAGTGGAGGCCTAACTTATAATGTCACCTATACTACGACTACTACTACGACTACTACTAATAATAATAATAATAATAATAATGGTGTTGTTTTCCATTGTAGGTAGGCATACATGCTCAGGGGATTTGAACTGTGAGGGGATGCAAGTGCTACATTATTAAAATGTTTGGGACAGTATTTCTTCGTCTTATAAGGGTCTTCATTTACAGAAGAATAAATCTGAAAGATAAACCACATTAACTTGATGGCTCAAATTTGAAACATCAAGAGCATTTTGAGCAAGAAACAGTAAATACGGGGAATTCATACTCGTTTGAGTCTACATTCTATTTACTGACTGCATTACCAATGGGACATTGTTTCTAGATAATTTAGCCCAACTAAACATTAACTAACGTGATGCTTGCTAATAATCTGCACGACATGCAGACTGCTGGGACCCTTTTCATTTAAACCAGAACAACAAATGGAGTAGAATCACAGTATATGCAAATGCAGTAAAGATGACACAGAAGTTTGTAGATTTTTATTTCAATATGTTTTACTGTGACAATTGTAATAAATTGTTTAATATACATATGTGTGGATAAAAGTAGATGTGGTCTGCAAAAATCTACAAAAAAACATTGGGAGAGAAAGAAGAGGAAATACATTTTTACCTTATTTTTGGTGACTTATGTCTCTTACTGTATGAAAGGTTGTGACAGAAACAGAATGATTCTTGGTGATAAATCTCCCTCCCGACCTGTAAGGATGCTGTGTAAAGGGAACAGAGTGCCCTGGACTGGATTGCCTGACAATTAATTCCCAGGGTTAGGTGGAAGTTGGCCATCTAGAAACGGGGCACAGCTGCAGTACATTAAGTCATCGCTCCAGAAGGAAAGTGATGTGGCAATCGCGGATTGCAGGAGAAACGGTTGCACCCTCTAACCAAGGGGGCATGACTGAAGGTACAAAAAGGGGATATGTCTAGGTGATCAGTTCCTTTGTAATGGTTAAGCTGAACCGGAAGGCGTACTGTGGAATTGTCGTGAGTGTTTTGTTTATTTTGTGTCTAAAATCTACTTGTTTGTTGTTATTAGACGGCTAACACGATCCGGAGCTGTCACTACAGGCCAGCACTAAACCCGGACAACACTGCACCTTGTTCACGAATAAATTGTAAATCACCACAAGCACAATAATAATCACTCTGGACTTGTGAACGTGTGTCTTTGTGTGTGTTCTACTGTGTTTATTATTTACAAATTAAGTCTTATTATTTCGGGACTGCAACCCATTGTTTATTGCCTGGGATTATTCTTTTAGGTCTCCAGACCAGGATTATAACAATAAAACCTGTTTGGATCTTGAACTTTGTTGTAAGTCTTCTGTTTCACAATCACATCATCACTACACCTGCATACCGCAAACCACTTTGCCACATAGGTATTGACTTTTTTTTTCTACATTTCACCTTAGAGTGTTGGGAACTACAAATTAAAAGTGAAACAGTGCTTTTGGCTGATTTTGCTGCGCCAATACCCTAAAAACCCATAAACTATCCTTGCTGTATTGAGAGTCTCTGGCAGGTCTTGCTGATAACTACCGTTCCTCTCAATATATGTTAGCTTTAGACATTATTTAATTGATGTGCAAATTAAAATATGTTACTTAAAATGATTTCCTGATAATAGTTCTCTTTTAATAAGTATAAAAACTGACAAGTAAAATATAACATTTAAGACATAACAAACAGCACCATACATAACTTTTAATGGGAACATGATCATCAGTATTGATTATTATTCAAGAACAGACCTTAAGTAAGACTAAAATGTACTGCTTGCCTATTTTGCTTCCCAGGTTTTCAATGTGGAATAACTTTTTCTGTTTTCAGTTGTTTAAATGGTTTACTGAGCTGCATTCTTTATGGATAGTTTCAATTTTCAAATTTACAGAGCAAAGCCTTGATGTCTTGCAAACAAATAGGGGGCATCAGTGATTTAATCAAAAGGCCTTCATGTGGAAACAACAAGACAAATTTAAAGTTTCAAACCTGAACCGAGTGCAAGAATGCACCCACATTCAAATTGGGCCCAGTGGGCAGATGTACTTGAAGGCTATCATGTAAATTAAACAGCCCGCAGAATTGAATTCATAATGGTTCAGGCAGAAGGACTTATTTCTCAATTTAACTGCTTCATTTGTCTTCCTTAGTAGACATCTTGGAGGTGCATTGTTTGAAAAAATGTGTTGTATATTAAACAAGGCCCCTAATTTATGTATCATCCTCTGTTTGTTTGTGTCTCGTTAGGTTATGTTTTTTTTTTTCTTTCTGCAATCTAACAGTGTACTCTGTGGGAGTAATGCTTTACAGTACAGTATGTTATGTACAGTTAATAAGTAAGTACAAATTGCATATGGTTGACAAGCAGTTTTCTCTGGCACCCTTGTTAAGACCTAAAACTGATCACCCTGAATAAAACTTAGGCAGCTCTTAATAAATTGTCAGCTTATTGGTAAGGACAACAAGCTGAATATGTTGCCACCCATTTTTGTAACGTGACAGTTCCCAAAATGACTAAGATTCTGAAACAAAAGTATTTTTCTGGTTTGCAAGTATAGCCTATTTGAAGATTAATGATGTGAGATTTTCTCAATTACAAAAGACTTTCGTCATTCTGAATTTAGGGAAAAAAATGTGCCTTGTGTTAATGGCTGCCGGCTGACTCGAGCACATCTGTACCGTTCCTGGGTCTATTCTGACAATCTTCTGAGCTGGGGAGATTAGGAAGGGCTTTTCAGTGATGCCTTAAGGATTTGAAGGCAACTAGAAGAGGACTGTGAAGTCATAAAGGAGCAGTCATGACAAAATAAAAAGTAGTACAACTTGCTCCAATTAATAATTTAGTTGAATGGAATATTTGCTCTTATGAATACTGTTGTAAGGAGAATGTTGATAAAAACAGAGGCTTAGATTCATTCGTGGTTTCACTGTTTTTTTTTGCCAGATCAACTCTTGCTTTTTCCATCGTGCCTAGATAATCTCAATGCTGGCTTCAGTTCAATCAACTGGCAAAAGAAATCACCATTTTTCAGTACCAAATACTGGAGTATTTGCCATTGTAATATGCATATAGAAAGTATATCTCCCTTGTAGTCACAGGTTCAAACTTAGCTTACTGAAGGTGAAATGTTCGGTATATCAATGGTGTGTGTCTATAATCAATACAGTACAGAACCACTCTCTTATAGTCCATGTACCCATAGATGTAATACCATTTTTCTCTAAATGGTTGGTATTAGTAGTGGTGGATGATTTGCATATATAAATAAAATGCATATAAACCTTGGGACCTGAAAATATTTGTATATGTGTCTATCAACACATTTTCTAAACTAACTGTTGACCTCTTATTTTTCTATTATGAGGGTGGCAATGACCTTTTCTACTGTAGAAAATTAAAAAAAAAAAATTAAAAAAAAACATTATTTGCAACATGCACCCTATGAAATACTTAATTTACTATTTGCTTTAAGTCTGATAAGAACCACATGGACTATCAACAGTAGTTCTTAGCGTAATTCTTCTTACTGTGATTACCTTGGTATTATTAAGTCTGTGACTACTGGCTTTGGTAGTTCTGTAGTAGTAAAGAAGTAGCTTGGCAGTACGGTACTAAGTCATATCATTTTTGGGTATTTAGACAAGAAGCACAATCTAATGAGAAATCCTGTTCCAAATGTATTTTCTTCAGCATTGACAAATCAGTTGACCTGACCTGTGTGACATTAGTGCTGTCCAATACTAGAAATTCAAACAAGGTCCCCACGCACTCAATTGACCTCTTAATTCACAATAACTAGGTTTTGAACCAGCTTTGCAAAATCTAGAACCTGCGTGACTCACCTGAGCGCTGACTGGAAGATGTCCTGACTTGCTCAGAATTATGCATGAAAGTTATGTATTGTGCACCAGCTATGAATTAAGGTTAAGCAATTGAGCTGAAGGTGTACAAGTGAAACAGCTTTTAAATGTTGATGTAAACATGATGCATATACACAGTATAGCATGTGTAGGCAGATGCAGCCACTCATAAAGTTAGAGTGTAATGGTTTCTTTGGTTTCACCAATTGATTTCTCATCATGTATTTTACTAGACTGTAGCATGCTAATGTTTTGTTTCTCAGTTAGATAGTAGTCTACTTTTGAAAATGATCTGAATGTTATGTAAGAATAAAACTGTCACTATCAGTAAAAGGGATTGCAAATATCCTACAAATGAAAGACTTTGGGCCTTGTTAACCATTTTGCCAATTTTGATGCCTTATGTTAACTTTTTAAGTGCATACTGGTAACGTTGTACTATTGTGGTTTTGTATTGCATAATAATTCTTCTAAGTGCAGACGAAAATTTGAGAAAATGTCCCCACAAAGATAGCAACTCCTGAAAACGATGTTGTGGGGATGTCCCCACTTTGTAAAACACGTTTATAAGAACTAAATATGCCTTATAAAAAAAAAGAAAGAAAAAAGTGCCAAAATATTTTGTTTGTTGTCGACTTTCACTCTGTGTGGTGTTTTGTCTGACTGGAGTTTTATTTACACTGAAGTAAATAAAAATATAGTGAGAGTCAATGAGAAGTACACACACATATAGCAATGCAAACGTGTGTGTGTGTGTGTATGTGTATGTGTGTGTATAACTCATCTCTACACGTAGGAGAGGGAGGATGTCTCTCAGAGAAAATTAGAGGTAGTCCGTTTTTATTTGTTTATTTTAAAAAAAAACTGAATGTACATTTTTAAAAAACACAACACAAAAGATCAGTCTATTAATTTTCCTGAAAAACACTGTACAACTATGTTTTTGTTTTGTTTTTGTAAATTCAGATTCCAGGGTGGGGGTGGGGTCAAGTGCCCCCCCTTGCATCTATCTGCGGAACTCCCATGACTGTATATATTTTTTTAAGAAACAGTACTTAATAGAAAATATTTTATTTTATGGTGTAAACAACTGAGTTAGTAGAACACAAACACAATACTAAATCTGCTTTCAATCCAGAACAAATTGTTAACTTGATTTGGCGGTGAAGCATAGCCAGTCATGCCCTTGTGCAAATGAAAATGAATGTTGCTATGAATGCTGTTGTGTTGTGGTTTGTTTAATCAGAGAAACAGAAAACATGTTTTGACTCAGATCCAGACAATGTCAATGACAATATTAAGATGTCTATACAACTATAGGGAATGATACTCTCAATATCTTACTTTGCTGCAACATGACGTATGAAGGCAGCTGTTCGACTGATCAGCCATTATGTAACACTATGCAAAAAACTTAAATTATTAGAGCTGAACCAGCTCTCTCAGTCGTAATCCAAACACATCCGATTGTTGTGTTTCTTGACTCCACCTGAGCTTATGTAAATCTCATTACAAAAACTTCAAACCTTAATTCTAATAGAAGGGGAGGAAATTGCATTCAATTACATTTCCAAGTGCCTGAATCCTGTCCTAACAGTAAACTACATTATCCAATTCTTCAGGGAGTTGAGGGAATTGCACAACGGTGCCTCTAAGAAGAGCGAGAGAAAGAGAAAAAAAGCATCTGCGTGAAAGCGTATGAACTTTCAAAAGGAAACTGCGACTTTACCAGAGTACAAACAGTAAACCAGGGATAAACATGTGTTAGATTGATTTATTAAAGGACACAACCCCAAGTTAAAGACATTTACCAGGTCTGTATAGACATATGTCAGAGTCAGTTAAAGGACATTGTTTCCTAAATGACCTGCAATTAATACTGTATGCTGACATTATAACTTGACTGCCAGAGACACGGTTCAGAAAAATGTCTGAAAAGTCCATTTGATTTAAGTTTTCACAAATGCTATGTCTTCTGCAACCCACGGGGCAGTTCGCATTAAATAGTTTAAGGGCATGAATGTGGTGAGTAAAAATCAATAAGGCTTAACTCCAAGTGTCAATGCTTGATTAATAAGCTTAAGCAATATTCTCAAAGTGAGTCGAAAGGACTATTCTCATTGTGTAATCAGATAAATGTCTAAAATGACATCCTGAATGGAAAGGCTAAACATACTACGGTAAACATGCTGTTTCTACTATGTTTCTCCTTCATTATACATTGCTAATACCACACTAATTTGAATTCTCTTTCAATTAATCTTTTAATGTAAATCCAGTGATGAATAAAATCTGCTGACTAAGACATTTTTTTATCAACACACACTGATCCAATACTCCTTGTTTCTGATTAATTAAAAACCTTTGTTCTCTGCAGGCTCTAAATGCATTACACAGCAAGTTCTAAGACATGTTTCCTGAGAGGAATGAGACCTCATGTCACTCAAATGGGACCTAAGGTTGGCAGGCAACAGCAGTGACATTTTATTGTCCAGAGTTAGTTGAAAATGTGTCACGTACAGAGCAGTATTAGGGTAGGGTGAGTGGTCATGAATTGCACCAACCAATCAACTTTTGCTACACTTTACATAAAGTGTCTTTGTAATTACACAGATGGTAGTGTAGTTACAATGCAATTCCAAGTGAAAGTTTTAGGAAGTTAACATTTGTTTTGTAATTGGTGTATTTACAGTGTAATTACAATTACATTTGTTATGCCTTGTACTGTAATTTTGGAATGAATTATTTGAATTCCTCCAGCAAGTTGTTTTTTGGGTGCAGCTTGTTTCCTCTGAGAGGGGTTTGTTTTCTTAAATATGACCAAAAAACAGGAACTCCAGCTGTCCAGACAAAATCTGGGCGGCTCCCTGACCTTTAGATCCAGGCTCTTGTACAAGCCCCAGTCTTGTGTGTTAGAATCGTGCTGTAATGTGAAGTGACAGGAGCCATTGCAGAACACATTAAGCCTGTTTAAGGAGGTATTAGGGGCAATTTCGTAGCTCACGTCTCTGCAATCAATTATTGGGTGAAAACGTAATGGTGTTTCAATTTGAAAGCAGCTAGTAAATTCTCGACAGGTCGGATATAAGGTACTTAATTAAGAATTGACTTATTCTGTGATCTAAGTGACTTATGGGGAGGAAAGAATTAAGCTTGACAGGTATTTGAGAGGAGCATCAGACTGTGATGTGGAACCCTGTTCTTCAATAAACAGACCATCAGTTTTCTGCTTCAACTTCAGTAAGAGTTTAAAAGGATTGAACTTTAATATCAAACACATTCTCCCAACACAAGGTAACTAGCGTAGTTATAATTTACAGTTTTTATGGCGTTGGTGGGGAATATGCTCCACAGTGAAATATTGCACACGTTATTAGACTTTCTATCCTGGTACAGAGCAGGATAAAAACGTTAAATTTAGGACCAGCACATGCCGCCTTCAATCTATTCCAACCTGTGATGCATGTAATTACTTCAGCCATTATCTCTGCAACCAGATGTCTGATGTTGCAGAGTGAGATTGGAGAATGTAAATCAGGAAAGTTCAGTTTTATTGCTGTTTTTGTAGCTCAGTGGACATTGAAGTTGCCTGTTTCTTTTGATAAAACATCCTATGAAGAATACAGGTCAAATATTTCTGACTGCTTTACAATAGGTTGAGCACCTGTGGTGGGGATTGCTTGTATTTGAAGATACTATTTCAAGTCAGAAACCCTTTAGAAATAAAGTGATTTTAGATATTACTGCAGTCAGCAAGTGACATGCTAAAGATATACAGCTATGGCCAAAGGTTTTGTATTTTATTTGACATCATATAATCAAAGAAACCACAAAATGATACAGTTGGCACTGCTTTATCGGGATGCCTCGGGAGAAGCATGCCATAAAAGCGGCTGTCCCAATTAAACAAGAGGCATTTGAGACAACCTTAGTCATACTTTTTTGTTTCTAAATGAAAAGAAAAAGAATGAACTCACATCACATTATGATCAAATGTTAAATACAGTATTTAAAATACGAGTCAATTATTATTATTTTTATTCCTCAACAAAATGAATTGCTGTTTTTTTTCTACATGAAATGAAAAGCAATGAAATCAAAGGCGAGGCACCATGATGTTGACACTTCACGGCAAGTCGTTCTAACATTTAATCCTCAATTGCTGATATCAGCAATTTTAATACTGATCCGTAATGTTTTCCTGATATCAGCAATTCTTTTTTTTGATGTCAACATCTCTAAATGTTATTTTTTGATATCAAAAATAGAATTGTTGATATCGGAAATACAATTGTGGCTATCAAAAATACAATTGTTGATATCAAAAAATACAATTGTTGATATCAAAAATAGTACCTTTTAGAGCTCCTTTAAGTGTTCAATGTGGTTACACAATGTACGCAAGTCACAGTGTAATTACGTACTCGCTGCACTGTGCTACGCAAACCTGTCTTGCTCTGAAAAGTGATCTCCGTTCATCATTTTGAATATACTGTATCCAGTGGTCCAGATAAGCTATTTTTAGCCATTTTTACTCATGAAAAAATCCTACATTTGCACTAAATTTAAATTTAATGCATAAAAATACGCATAGCAATTTTGCTGCACAGCATGCCTGCCTCCCCTCCCTTAAAACTTCCACTAACAACTACATCTCCCAGAATACAATGTCTTCTGTTATTAGGGAACTGTACACAAGAAAAAACAACCCAACAAACATGATCCAACCTCTGTCCAGCAGTGCTGTCTTTGCAACCAATCACAGTAAGAATAAGAAAAATTCTGACACAGGCTGAAGCGTAAACACCCTAGTCCAGCTACAAATCCAACTGGAACCATCGTCAGAGGCAACTGCTAAAAAAAAGGCCTATAATATTAAACAAACTGTTTTATAACGTAATAATGCATTTCCTTATTTTATTTATCTGTATGGCTTTATAATGAAGTTTTAACATGTTCACTGAGTTTAAGAATTTATTGTTAAAATATAATTAATTTGCAGTCAGTGTGAACCTTGTAGAACACATGCTTATATAATATATAGTACATAATATCTATACATATGCACCAAAAAACCGCACTCTGCGCCATGATGAAATTGGTGCCCCCTATTACCTTGTAAGTGCCACATACCTTAAAACTAATTGAAATTGGGTTGCACAGTAGTTCAAAGTAACATTGCAGTAAAATGGAAGGCTCTTTTATAATGCCTACCATTAAAGAGTGTGCAGTATTTATCGAGATTACTCATGACTTCAAGGTAATGTTGCATTTTACCTCCTGAAAATACATTTTACTCTCAGTGTTAAAATTAGAGGGTAGGTTACTCCCAGACCCAAGAACCTTCCCCCAGAGTTGTATCCCATTTAAGCAGAAATCCTGATTATCAGTATATTGATTAGGCAGTGCCCACTGTATAGCGAAAGTGTACCGGAAGCTGTAATAGAAGCACAGTATTTCATGTTAGATTTTGAAATGTTAGACCGTTTTTTCAAAAACCTTCAAAAACGGAAGAGCGTGCGTGCGTCACACCAGGACGTTCACTGTTATAAACAAATCCAGTAGATGGAGGACTGAAGTGAAAGCAATTTTACCAGTTTGGATGTTTTAACATCTTAAATCAAACAGATCACTTACTTCTCTCTCTTCCGTGGTTTGTTGTAGTCTGTTGATGGTGGAGTAGCACATGGCAGGTTTTTTTGTGTCAGTTTTAGGTTTTTTAATTTGAATAAAGGTGAGGGACTTCTAATTATCTCCTGCACAGGTATTTAACTGGGCAGAACATCAGTGACTGATAGGAAGTATAACAAACAACAAGGAGGCAGATTGCAAACATATTGAGCGTTTATTGTTCAGGTTCACAGTAAAAACCAGACATAGACCCTGAAGTATTCTGAAAGTTTTACTTATTGTTACATTTGTTTTTATAATAAGATGTTCAGTAGTGATTTACTTGAGGTAACACCAGACTTTACATAATAGTACAGTCAATTACACAGCGTCACACACGCACAACCTGATAACCTTCACTGTCTATGTAGGCTATGCCTTGCTGCAAAGGTTCTTAGCCAGTCGGTTGGCTGACACCCTTTAAACATAAACAAATAAACAAAAAGAATACAGACTCTACCGTCTTTGTTTCAAGACACAAAGAACAAAAAAAAGGTGCGCTCTCCCAGCTCAGGAACTCCGTACAAAATAGCCAGTCTCTCTTTTCTTCACTGTAGTCTTTTTAAAAGCTGAGCAATAGATACAGAGTGCGTTGGATCTCCATGGCAACAGATCAGCCACAATTTAACATGCAAAACAAGTACAGTGATACCTGTCAACTTATGAAAACACAAGAACCAGAGGTCTCCTTTCGGACTTACTGCATAACTGAACAAATCAATATAATAATTCTTATATATACAGTAAATAATACTTTATTATTAACTTGAGGCCTATTAGAATCTGATATAGCCTTCATCAACATCATAAAGTAGCCTAAGACATTTTCGCAGGTCGGACAGGGAAAATAATAATAAATAAATAAAGCTGAAGTTTATGTTAGATTGGCGATCTAAATAATAATTATTTATTTCTTAGCAGACGCCCTTATCCAGGGCAACTTACAATTGTTAAAGATATCACATTATTTTTACATATAATTACCCATTTATACAGCTGGGTTTTTACTGGAGCAATCTCGGTAAATTACCTTGCTCAAGGGTACAGCAACAGTGTCCCTCACCAGGGATTGAACCCACAACCCTCTGGTCAAGAGACCAGAGCCCTAACCACTACTCCACCCTGCTGCCCTAAAATAATCCGGAGGCAGAAAAACTTACACTGTGTCCCGACAAAATCGAGAGTTCATAGGAATGCATATGAGAACGTGACATAACATGATCATTTTATCATATTATTTATTGAAATGATAGGATCACGGCCTTACCCTCTGCACCTCTCTTTTCCTGGCAGCCGCTCGAGTCCCAGTGATTTTACTTTTTTTACTAGAAGAAGATGCTGCTGCTGTCCTGCAGGTACCATCCGGATAAATGGATGGTACTGCATCCTTATTTAATTTAACTTTTTTTAACAGCACCCATCTTGAACATCATTAAGTTAATAAAGCTGTCTTCGGTAAAGTGGGTGCTGCAAATGCAGCTGCTGTTGGGTTTAGCATCCCAATCCCTGGTCCTCCTCACGAACTTCACCCATTGCCGGCATCGTACCGGCTCTTTAGGAAACTCGTGGAGAGATACCATGGCCTTGCTGTGTTGGAACAACCATATATTACACACCTATTTACCATGGTACCTCTCCCCTGGGTGCGTTGTGTTTTGGTGAGCGGTTTTGGTGAGCGGTAATGCAGGAAAGCAGCAGGCAGGATGACAAGCTTGTCCTGGTGTGATGTCACGCATAAATTAGCTGCAGCTTCGAGTGAGCTGGACTTTTCATAGAGGTGTCAACTTCAGAGTTGTTTTTTTATACACTTAGCATTAAAACCTATACATTAAAACTACACACATACTTTTATTGACCTGCCAACAGTACTATACAAGTGAATTCTGAAAAAAAAAATCATTGCACCCCACCGTTAAGCACTGCTTAGTACTGTCATTTATATTCAGTAATATGTCTGAAAGGTACTTTTTACACAGAGCCTCTATTGACAACCTAAATTAGTATTTCTAGAAACAATTTCCTGCTAAAACAGGCAACCCTTTGTCATTCTTAAAGTCATCTTTAATAACGACTCTTCTCTGATTGTGCTTTGAATTGTCTATAAACGTTGTTGTAAGCATTTTGACAGTCTTTGAAGTTATGATTTGTTAAACTGGTATTTATTTTAAGTTGTATATGTTGAAAAATAATACACACGTCCATTCTTAAAAGTCCATCAGCATACACAACATCTGAACCCGAACATCCTGCGTAAAGCTATTTCCCTCAGAATGGCATGGAGCTCCTCTTCGTGTTATCATCTGAAGTCGAAGATCTATGTGGCTGCAATTGCCACTGATAAATCAGGTACAGTCTGGAATATGTTGTTTTGCCATGCTTTTTACATGATCAGAAATTATAACTGACAGAAATAATGTTACATGCATTGCAAATTCTTGCTCGTTTTAAATTGGAGATTATAAATGTTCTATTTGTTTGCGCTGACATCAGAAGCCAAATCCTTTATTTTCTGTTTCCCAAACAATCAAAGAAATAACTAAATCCTTAGACAAGCTAAAAGATGCATCACACAAGCTGTAAAAAGATATGGATTTAACATATTGAATGGCAGCCTAGGCATCAGGGAATCAGCATGACCACCAGAGCACTGAAGTGGTGACCTTAAGGACAACATACTCATGATTATGAGTATGAGCTCTGCCTACCATGCTGAAAGTCTCCAAATCCTAATCAAACAAGAGACTGCGGATCATTCCCCACACATATTCTGCCTTCAGGCCTTGTGATCACAACCGCTCTTCTTTTAGGCAGCCTGCAGTCACTCCAGTACTCTGTGGGGAGGGGGAGGGAGGGAGGGCATTGAAGTGCATCGCCACTCAGTGATGATATTAAAACTTTAAATTAAATAAACCTAGATTTAATTTCAGGTGCTTTTTTTTCTGAGAATTAGGTTGATTCAATAGATTTTATATAGTTATTTCCTATTAAATCCCATATGAATCCATTATAATTTGTGGTCATTGTTACAGGTGCTAGTTTACTGTTTATGTTGACACAAACTGCTTAAACCTTGATACCGGCAATGCACAGACAACTGTCCATCATTGTAACAGGTTTCATTACATCTCCCTAGGAACAGGTGATTTTTATTTCAATGGTGACGATTATTATTATTACAGTTACAATACAACTAGGAACATCTGCCACCATGGACATATAAATCCGAAGTTGTACAATTAATTGGACCACGTGCATCCTATTTAATTATCCCATTACTTTTTTTTTTTAAATCAGTCAACTAAAAATGCTCTATTGGACAGCACAGCACATGCAATAATGAACAGTAAGTACAATAATCAACAAGAAAATGAATAGTTATTGTATGGTTTGTTAAATGAAAAATGTGTTACTTAATGAATACAGCTTCAGTTGTCCCTACTTTTTCACTTCAAATATATGTAATAGTGTATCACTATAGCCAACTTTTTTGCTAACAGGTTATATTACTGTAATTAATACTGCCGCTCCTGAAACTTGCTTTGTAACTAGCCAGACGATTTATTTATTTGACATTCATTAGTTCATTTTGAACTATGTGACTTTTAACAGTGTTTCCGGATACCAGTCAGAATACATATTTGTTGTATAAGTTTTAGATTCCCCAAGCAATCTATAAATGGTCTGATGTGTTTTTTTTTTGTTTTGTTTTTTAAAATAATTTTTAGGTAGTGTTAATAGGAATATGGTTTTATTTTTATTTAACCTTTACCTATACAGAAATATATAAAGAAAACTTAGGGTTATACAGTATATTGAAATGTAGGGTTATTTTTTTAATCATTGTATTTGGTGCACTGCATTTGGAAATCAGTCAGTCAAGAATGATTAACGCCCCGGTCACACCTGGAATGATAACGATTTTCAAAAATCCTTCCAGTTCGTTCCAGTTCAAATGAATCAAGGTGGTCACACCACAACCAGAACGATCATTGTAAACGATAACAATAGCTATCGTTTTGATCGCTTTCAGAGCGATTTTTTCCTGCTACAACGATAACGATGAATGTTCCTCCTGGCCAATCAGGGATGTATTAAATGTGACATCATCACCTACCTGGTGTTATTTTATATATAATTTTAAACATGATAAACAGTAAATACAGGCATTGGAATGATTTACTACAGAGAAGACTGCACTCCACTGTTCCTATATGCTCCATAAAGACATGTTCGGCTGCATATTATTATTTTTTTTGTTACTTTAATAATAATAATAATAATAATAATAATAATAATAATAATAATAATAATAATAATAATAATAATAATAATCATCATCATCATCATCATCATCATTAGTATAAATATATACATAATTTATGGAGTATTGTCTATCCTCATATTAAGTAAGGTGTAATCAGCATATTAACAGCCGTTGTTAATATGCTGTTAATAAAATGCCTCTGCGGTAATAAACAAAAAACATCAAATTATGAGTATTGTGATGACTATGTATGTTTACCAGAGCATTTATACTGTTAAAAAGAATTCAAGATCATTATTTTCTCTTACTTTCATTTTTATTTGTGAGTCGTCCTGCGTACCCCCTGTGACCCTTAGAAGTACCCCCAGCGGTACGCGTACCCCCGGTTGAAAACCTCTGATCTAATACAATAGGAGTATTTCTTAATGTTCCTCATCACTGTCCCTCATCTTGCTGGAAATATCGTGAACTAAAAAGTTGACATTTGCTGTACAATATATCTGAGCCCTTTTTCATTGTGGTGCGCTTCATAAACGATTTATCGTTATCGTTCCAGTTGTGACCGGGGCTTAAGGTGATAATTTCCTGCAGAAATTAGCAGAGTGGAATGACACTTTTAAAGGGTTTCCTCTGGAACAGCTTTAGCTCTTTCAAGTCCAGCTTGAGAAGGCTCATAAAATATATTTCTCTTTTTCTAAAGAAGTCACAGTTCTCAGGTGAGTGTGGTTTAAACTGTCAATTAGTGCTAATAAACAGGGCTTCAGGGATGTGCACGAAATATCTGTATCTATCCTCATTAGAAGTCCCAGCGCTTCATCAGAAAAGTTTGATGGTGGTATACTTTAATTTCTATTCAAATCTCCATCTCCATTACAACCTATAACCCGCTAATAAGCATGCAGTACACTTGGCACTTAAATGGAAAGTGTCATTTGTAAGATGCAGTTAATATGCTGGTAAATGATTAGTTTTGTAACATTGCCAAGGGCTTTATCAGACCAAGGTCACGATAGCTTGCACAGTGTCTATCTGTACTACACCAGCACCATGGATAAAAAACTAGGCTTTAATTGCCAGGGTTACTAAAGAAGTATTAAATTTGCCTGGCTTTTTAAAGAGAAATGAAATAGCATTTTTGGAGATGAAAGCTATACTGATGAAATAATCAGTGTGTCCATATATATGAAGATTGAAGGGGTTTTTAGTCTAACTTTAGTCTGACTGCGAAACCCTAGGAACAATATGATTTTGAAGAAGAGGCACCTCATATTGAGTTGAACATCCATTCTGACTTTGCCAATTTTCTTTCTCACTAACAGAGAAGGCTCCCTCATCAATCACTGTCAAGTTCACTTCCCCTGGAAAGAGAGCAATTTACCTATTAGGGCATTTGTGGCATCTGAAAGTTTGTAAGGGGTGTGGGGATGAGGAGCATAATTGTGGTGACTATTAAAGCAAAATGGCCTAGTGTACGATCAAAGCTTGTATTAATTGACATGTAATTATCTGCTAATTACAAATTATTAAAGTAATGAATAAAACGGAATGTGTAAATAAAGATGAACAGTAAGTTACACTTGTTAATGTTAATTAGTGTTTCAATTAGTTCAGCAATTTTGCAGGGAAAACGTTACCAACCGTGTATGATAATATATTGCCCTGATAATGTAATATCATGGGTACAGGTGTTTATCTTAATATTTTAATTATCCTTTTTATACTTGTAAATTACTGTAATAACTACCCGTTATATTAATTATACTGTCATGTGTTAATAAATAGGCAATTTAAATTGTGTTCCCAAATGTACTTTATGTTCTTTAAGAAAAGATCACTTGCTTTTAACATTATGGATGAATTGTGGTCAGTATTAGGGATATAATGCTTGGACATTGCCCATGACATTTCAGATTGGATTTGTAGAAATGATCTGTGAGATTCATAATGACATTTTCTATTAAGAAACACACAGATGACTTATTGAATATACAGTAGAATCAAACACACACTTAATTTTACTGTTCATTGTTGTTGATTTAAACCACTACTTTTCCCTCTTCTCCTTCTCAACAGCCCTCTCCTCTCCCAAACACTCTTACTATCAATCTATCATCCTGTCCTCTAACAACCCCCGCTGACTTTTCTCAACCTTTTCCTCCTCAAACCCCTACCCCCTCCCCAGTCCTCATCCTTTACAGATGATGACTTTGCCTCCTCCTGCTCCAAAGTAGAGGGCATTCAGAAGTTATTATCCATCTTCTCCTCCCCCAACACCACCTGAACACCCCCCGCCTCCTTCTCAACTTTCACACCTCTATCTGATTCTTCAACCCAGGTTCCGTCCTGCACACTCCACGGAAACCGCCCTCCTCTCTGTAAATGACTCTCTCCTCTCTGCTCAGGCTGCCTCTCTCTCCTCTATTCTAATTCTCCTTGACCTCTCCTCTGCCTTTGACATTGTTGATCATGTTATTCTCCTCTCCTCTCTCTCTGACCTGGGGATCTCAGACACTGCTCTTGCCTGGTTTTCCTCCTATTTCTCTAACCACCCCTTCCTGGTTTCTTGGCGTGGCTCTCTCACATCCCCTCGCCCCTCTCTACAGGTGTACCTCAAGGATCTGTCCTGGAACCCCTCCTCTTCTCACTCTACACCCGCTTGTTAGGCACTCTCATCTCCTCGTTTGGCTTCTCCTATCACCTCTACACTGATGATGCCCAGATCTTCCTCTCCTTTCCCTCCTTTGACTCCCACATATCCTCCCGCATCTCAGAATGCTTCTCGGCTATCTCAACTTGGACACATTCTCACCACCTCAAACTCAACCTCTCTAAATTTGACCTCCTTTACTTTCCTTCTGTTTCCTGTCCCTCCATCTGACCTCTCTATTTTATTATCCCTTGATTCTATCATTCTTTCTCCATCCCCTTCTGCTAAAAACCTAGGTGTTATTCTTGACCCCTCCCTCTCCTTCTCTCAACACATCTCTTCCCTGACATACACTTGCCGCTTCTTTCTTAGCAACATCTACCGAATCCGTCCTGTTCTCACTACTTATTCCACCCAGCTCCTGGTCCAAGCTCTTGTACTCTCCAGATTGGACTACTGTAATTCTCTCCTTGCTGGTCTCCCTGCTTCGGCTATCCACCCCCTTCAGCTCATTCAAAATTCTGCTGCTTGTCTTGTTTTCTCCCAACCTGGCTAGTCTCATGATATCCCTCTGCTTCGCACCCTCCACTGACTACCTATCTCTGACTTGTTCTTGCCTACCGCTCTCTTTACCACACTGCCCCCTCCTACCTCCAATCCCTTGTGCCTCCCTACATTCCCTCTTCCCTTCTCCACTCCTCCTCAGCTGACTGACTGGTCATGCCTTCCCTCTACTCTCCATCCTCCCGTGCCCGCTCCTTCTCTTCCCTAGCCCCTCAGTGATGGAACCAGTTACCAGTGAACCTCAGTATTGCTCCGTCTCTCACTGCCTTCTGCCGCCTCCGCAAAACCCACCTGTTTAGACTGCACTTCTAGATCTTTTGAACTGCCCCTCCTTCTATGCACTGGACTTCCCTGATCTACGCACCATGTTACTGGATCCTCAGCTAATGCACTAGCCTTGCACTATTGCAATACTATTATGTCTCTGTTGATATAACTTGTGGTAATCCTAACTTGCTGCATCCTTGTTCATATTGTATTTTAGTGGTATTATTTGCACTTACTGTAAACTATACTGTAATATATTTTAAGCTTGCATTGTAAACTTGTATTGCCCTATAACCCCTGTAAGTCACCTTGGATAAAGGAGTCTGCCAAATTAATAATAATAATAATAATAATAATAATAATAATAATAATAATAATAATATGTTTTTGTTTTCTACTTTTATTTTTAGTTTACAACTGGCATGGGAGTGTTGAAATGCCACAAGAAAACTATGCATGTGATTCTTGTTGATTGATGACTTCCTATAAAAATGCAACTCCAAGCTGCTTTAGAAAAACAGCCCCAATGCGACTCTTCAGGGACCTCTCTGCTGGAGTCTAAATATAAGACACGTTGCTTGTGATAAAGGAGAGCTTTCCAAAAACTAAACAGGGAACCATTAAAATATGTCCCCTTAAATATATATTTTTTATTATTATTGTTGTGTTCTCTTAAAAGGGAAAACTAACTGCTGTTTCTGCCCATTCCTATGGAAGTTATTTTCTCACATAATAATAATTTATTAAACAATCATGTCAGTCATATTCTCTACCCACTACAGAATGTATTCCTTAGTTATCTAGTGTCTGCACTCCATGTAAAAGATGTAAAAAGTGAGACAGACAACCTCCTATAAACAGATGAACAGAACGCCCCGCCCTGTAGCCCCGGTGTGGCTATGCATTCCCAGCAGGGTCTAATAAGTATTTGTATGTGGTAACTTTTATATTTTATAATTATACCATAAAAAGGAAAAATAGCTAATTAGCAAAAAAAAAAAAAAAAAACAGCAGCTAGGTTATATTTTGCCAAACAGATTGTTTACCCAATCAATCTTCATAAGTCCAGAGCTTCATTACCAGTGTAAATGCTATTGCTATTACTAATAGCTTGTGTCTTACCAGTCCTTGAAGCTTCAAGTACACACATTCACTAATAATGACTATATGGTTCTTTCATGTGGGATCAGGTAGCCTTGATTTGAAAACATAACAAATACAGCGCAAGTCTCAGATCTTTCACAGGCAGGTCGATTAAATATTACACAAAGAGAGAAAAGCAGACAGGAATACGCTTCCCACCTGGCTCCCAAGCAGGAATTCCAGTACCTTTGGTGACTTGAGCTGGATTCAATTAAAAGTAAATTGCATTGTTGCAACATTTAATTGACTGTGAAAAGAATTTCAAGTGTGGGTTTTTTTTTTTAACAGCATTGCCTGAACCAGCATGAGCAGTGAACAACCAAGGCTGACAATTTTTGGAATTTGTCAAAATATACAGTATATCAAAAAGCTTCCAAGCATGTCACATGTGCCAGCTTCCATACAGGAAGGGTTTGTTTCCTCATTCAGATTCATAATGGGTTCTGTAGAAACCAAGTGCTTTCAAGATTTCTGAATGAGACGTGTGTGGTAGGGAGGTCTTCCATTATTTACGCAGTCACCTGTCTGAAAAGCAAGCACATTTGACACTTCAAAGAAAGGGGGAATTTAAATACAGTCAAGCTATTTTCATATAACTTCAAAGGAAGTGACTGAGCTTGGTGACAATTAACACCAACATCAACTTTATATGTAAATAAAGGTTTATGATTAATACAGAAATACTAAAATAAACTTAGTTCATTTATTGGTAAAAGTTGTGTCTAAGTCGGTCTTAAATTGAAGATTAACATTTACTGTACATCAGACATTGTACATTGTCCTTTAGTAGAGGAGGTGGTGTGGTCCAGTTGTTAAAGAAAAGGGGCTTGTAACCACAAGGTCCCCGGTTCAAATCCCAGCTCAGCCGCTGACTCATTGTGTGACCCTGAGCAGGTCACTTAACCTCCTTGTGCTCTGTCTTCCGGGTGAGACATTGTTGTAAGTGACTCTGCAGCTGATGCATAGTTCACACACCCTAGTCTCTGTAAGTCGCCTTGAATAAAGGTGTCTGCTAAATAAACAAATAATAATAGTAAAAGTACTTATTTTAAATAAATATTTAAAATAACACAAAATTGTCTTTAATCAGACCATTTGCACCAATTGTGATTTCCAATCATAAACCCATTTGGTATAAAAGCTGTTTACAGTAAGTTTCTATACATTACTAGTCCCATTGAATAGGCTGTACACCATATCACAGCATCACACCACCCTGCCTGGGAATCACTGCAAGCTGGTGAGAAAAGTTGACCTCTGGGAACAGCACGACAGGTAGAACATGGCAGCTGTGTGCTGGAGCTGAGGAAATGACTGACTGGAATCAGTGGTAATCCCTGTGGGCTGTACATCACTGCACTCAAAGGAGTACTAAACTTGCTAACAGTTTAAAAACCACTTCTGTTTATGAGCTTTGGTACCACTAGTCCCTTTTCCAGGTGATTTGAGAGAAAAAAGAAACATTTAAGTTTGTTCTAGTCTGCAGAAGCATGCGTGTTTCTTTCAGTAAGTGCTCTGAGCTGGAAGAAGACTGTTTTGTGTATACTATGTATACTAATGGTATATATGCTAGTATATAAAGCAGCATTGCCCATTAATACAGGCTCACAGCCAAAATGTATCCCTTCCAGTTCAGACTCCAATTTTAATAGTTAAAATTAATTATAGGCCTGTTTTATGTTCAGTCTACCTGTCAGTGTTCCTTCTATACTGGGCAGTTTTAAGCAGTTCAAGCAGAGGTCCTGGACAAAGTCACCTTTTATTATAGCAGGGAACTCTCCTTCGGGCTGAATGAAGAAGCAAAGGAGACACTTCTCTGATTGCAGTGAAAGATTTAACGCTGAATTTCTTTAACATTTATTATTTAAGAAAAGCAAACATATTGGTAAAGTGGCTGCTCAAAATGTTAACATACCCCTTTGGCACCTGTTGTACCCAAGTTTCATGAACGCTTTTGGTCTGGATAGAGAAAGAAGTGAGGAATAAAAGTTTCCACTAAATAATTCAAAGAAATATTTCCTGCAGGACAGTTCAAGAGATACAATTAAAAAAGCATTAGTGCAAGGTGACGATTTGCCAACAGTTGAAATTGTTCGACAGCTTCAGGGAATTGACCTTCTGTGACTCAGTCGTGAGCCTGCATTCCTGACTTGGTTTCTCATCTTCACAGCTCCACTGGCGCTTTTTCTATAGGTTCAAAGGCAAAGAGGTTGCCACCTTTTTTGTTGTGTGAGAAATGCAAGAAAAACGAAGAAATCAGAAGCCTTTGTTGCGTTTGAAAAAAAGGACTCTAAAGTGGTCTTTTATGTGCCAGTCTGAACACAATGGGTGAACGCAATGGCAGAAGGTCAGCTATAACTGACAGTGCAATTGGTACAATAAGACGACTTTGCTTCAGGTCAGTACACTTTCCCTTCATCACCTGGAACATGTCCACCTTTGGATTGTGAAAATCCACATGGGAACATTTTTCTTTAATAATATCACACATTATTTTTTGCAAAATTTTTTAAAAAAGCCTATTTTGAATGTTACCCATTTGTAAATCAGGAGGATGGAAGGTCAACTGGCAACCTCGCTGTCAAACTAAACATGGCTTTTCACCATTTAATGCATTATAAAGATGACTGTGATACCCAACATTGTGTTATTTTGCAACTGTGTTTTCTAATAATTACAATAAGCTGTGGTTCATTCCTAGGTTTCTCTGGAGTCCAGTCATTGCTTAGCAGAAAAGTGGCATATGTCATGCCTCTCCAAATTTAATGGAATAAAAAATGAGTGAAAACACAGCCCTAAGATGTATTGCTTCAAAGTAAGCAGTATGCCTCTCTCTGGAAGTAATACATAGATATTTCTTCCCGATCTAATGTCTTTGTGGCATGTTTTGTTGTGCGGCAATATGAACCATACTATTTAACACTCCAACATGACATCATTTCATGTAACCCATGAAAGCCTTTACAGTGAATCCTAGATTTGACTCAATTCAATACATTCCTTATACAGTGCATTATCAGTTGGGAAATATGTGTGGGCAAAATGGCAAAAATCTGGTGTATTGGGTTCAAATGTAAAATTCCAATACATAATATAAGAAAAGACTGAGCATAGTTGTCTTTACAGCAAGCTAAACAAGCAGTGAGTGATTAAAAGCACATTTTGAATGCTGTGTCCCACCACAACCTTGTTCAAATGTAAATTTATTTGACGACTGTTTCTATAGTTAAGCTATGCCCGACTCCACTTCATCAGAAAGCAGACTTTCCTCACATTCTCCATTGGTCTCAAAACACCAGTTTGTCTCTAAAACAAAAATGTAATATATTAATAAGTTGAAAAAAAAAAAAACATCTCAGGAGATTAAAAGTACACACACCTGAAGTGTTTGCTGCTAACATTAAACACTTGTAACATCATCAATTTAGCAAATCTGCTTTGGGACTATGGCCCAATGTAGGTGTATATATATATATATATATATATATATATATATATATATATATATATATATATATATATACTGTATATAATTTATTTCTTAGCAGACACCCTTATCCAGGGTGACTTACAGTCGTAAACAAAAATACATTTCAAGAATCACAGTACAAGTATTAATACAATTAAGAGCAAGATAAAATACAATCACTTTGGTTCTAGCAAGTACAAGTATATGACAAAATACGATTCAATAACGGAGCAGATAACAGTGTCAGTGATAGTTACATCAGGATATAATTAAATACAAAATACTACAGATTAAATGACACTTGACAGATTACAGTACTCTAAAGTACAGGATTAAATGCAGTAAAATAGGGAGCAGATAAGAGCAAGTAAAGTGCATTTAAGGAAGAGTGATAAGTGTCCAGATGGAAAAGAGGAGTTTCTACAGGTGCTGTCTGAAGAGGTGAGTCTTGAGGAGGTGCCGGAAGGTGGTCAGGGACCTGGCAGTCCTGACATCTGTAGGAAGGTCATTCCACCACTGCGGGGCGAGGGTGGAGAAGGAGCAGGCTCTGGAGGCAGGAGAGCGTAGAGGTGGTAGAGCCAGTCTTCTAGTGCAGGAGGAGTGGAGAGGTCGAGTGGGTGTGTAGGGAGAGATGAGGGTCTGGAGGTAGCTGGGTGCAGTCTGGTCAAGGCATCTGTCGGCGAGTACAAGAGTCTTGAACTGGATGCGAGCGGTGATCAGGAGCCAGTGGAGTGAGCGGAGCAGTGGATTTGCATGGGAGAAGTGAGGCAGAAAGAACACCAGGCGAGCAGCAGAGTTCTGGATGAGCTGGAGCAGACGCAGGGAGGCCAGCCAGGAGGGAGTTGCATTAGTCTAGGCGGGAGAGTACCAGGGCCTGGACCAGGAGCTGGGTAGCGTAGTTGGTGAGTAAGGGTCGGATTCGTATGCTGCTCAGGAAGAATCGGCAAGTGCGTGCCAGAGTGGAGATGTGCTGGGAATAAGAGAGGCAGGGGTCCAGGCTAACTCCGAGGTTCTTAGCTGAGGAGGAGGGAGAGAGTGTGGTAGATTCCAGCGGAATGGAGATAGAGAGATCAGAGGAGGGGGAGGAGGAGGAGGAGGAGGGAAAGAAAAGGAGGTTGGATTTAAATATATATATATATATATATATATATATATATATATATATATATATATATATATATATATATATATATATATATATATATATATATATATGCCAGTTTTCTATACCAGCGTCTATAAATTGTAAAGATCTCATATTGAAAATGTTAGCTAGTGTCAGCAGCTTCAGTTTCTTTAGAATTTATTACTGAGTGTTTACATTTATGATTGAGGACCTGAAATTGTATATGGTTGGGTGAATATGCTCCATACCAAGTATTCATGCTTTGGGACCATTACTGTGTTGTCACCTCATATCTCTTCTCATGTCTTATATTAACATAGAAAAATAAAACACGTGTCTTAGTTAAACGACATATTTTTCACACTGGCATTAAAGTATAATACTTTCCTGCAGTTTCAGTACTGATTTTATATCTGATCTCTCGGTCAGCTTTTGCAAGGGCACCCTGGGATAGGTGGGAGTCAAAGAAGAGGAGGACATGAATGCAATGATCCACGAGATTATGAAAATGCAGCTATAGAATCTAAAAAATGTACTTTCTCAACCCCACTCCTCTTAGCCCGCACATGTTTTATTGTTATTTTCAGTTGTTGTTATAAATCTCATTACTGGTAATAAACCATCTCTTTTATGTTTTCTTTGAAATTCCTCTGAAGCTGAACCATCTCAATAGAAGCCTTCTTCACCATATCTGTCTTCGATACTTGATATTCCCAAGCCCATTTGTAAATTCACCCATTCATTTGAAAACCCAGATTCATTTTGCCTATATGATGCTCTCTAAAGTAGTGAAAATATAACTCCAAGAACAATTTCCAAGAGCAGTTTATCCCAAAACAGATACAAGTACCACATTGACTACCAAGAGCTGTTAATCCAATGTAAATATGAAGTTCGAACATATTGCCCAGATAGCTTAAGTAGCATTTTTGTCAAATGTTATATTGAAAATCACTTGTGTTACCAAAATAAATAAATGAATAAATAAATAAAATTGAATCACTATTATAAATGCCTGTGCACTTAGCTTTTTAGGTTTTATTGTGGCATGCATTCTAGTTTTAATTAAATAACTATTTAAAAGCTGCATACTCTGAAACTGGCACTAAATTACCGAAGGGTGAGAGTTTCATGGCTTAATATTCGAGGCTGAGATAAAGGCTTCTAAACTCATAAAGAATGTCGAATCATTGGAATAAAATAGAAGAAGCTAATTTTTGTTATCGGTAATCCATCACTGGTAGCGTTGACATGGAATTACTTGAGAGTTTAGACACTGGATATGTACAAGGTCAATATCATGTATCATCATAGTACTGAATTCATACTTTGTGGGCAATGAAAAATATTGAGGAGTTGAAGCTACAGACTGAATTAGTATAGTTCTAACGCCAGTGGTGGATTACATTTTCAGACGGTGCTTGAAGTACTGACAAAGCAGCATGTGGATACGTGGATGTTTGTTATCCAGTGTATGCCTTGCCTTTTACACTAGGTATAGATGAAAAGTTCCAGACTTTAGCACTGTCAGCTCTTCTTCTTCTAGCACTAAATTAATTAATCTTTTTAAAGGATTTTGTTTAAAAAACTTGAGTGCTTCCTGGGGCATTTTTTGCATCAATACATCACTCAAGCAGATCTGTATTTAAAACTGATGGAGAGTTGCTATGTAGGTCAAGCCAAAATCCTTCGATACAACCTGGATACTCATCCACAAATCGACTGCACAAAATAAATAAAACAACAGCATGTTTGTTTATTACATGTGTATTATTATTATTATTATATGCATATATGGCTCCCTAGCATCAGTGTAAATCATGCAGCACCCTACCAGTACTGAATGTTTGAGTAGCCAGTAAGGATGTAAGTGTAACCGTAGCTGTAGCCCACCATGCTTACTGTATTACAGTATAACTACAAATAAAACATTTTGATGTTACATTGTTCCTGTTATCGCATCACAATAATATAAAACTTCAGAGGTATAGGGTATAGGCATGTCAGAACTCACATACACACTTCAGACAAGTTCTCACTTCTCAGTTCAAGCCCTTCAAGCTTGGCTGGCACCAGCTATGAAAGTAAACAAAGGGCACAAACTGGGTCTTGGGAGCTGTTTTGTAGGATCCCTTGGGGTATACAATTATAATGCACATGTAATACACAAATAAGTTATCTTTATTTTATTTTATTTACTGTTATTTTATTATCATTTTAAAATTATTATTATTATTATTATTATTATTATTATTATTATTATTATTATTATTATTATTATTATTATTATTATTATGGACAGCAAGCCAGACAGGGGAGCTGTAAAACTAAATTATTGTTCAAGTGATCGTGCTTCATGATAGCAAGATGCCAGCACAACACGGGTGATCATTCCTTTTCAATAAGGCACTGTCATCGTGTATCGACCTCTTTCATTCCTGAAGTGAAGTGTTATCTGGATGCTGTTTTTGTCCCTTCCTGTGTTCAAATGCTTTTAAATTTACACACCCAGTCAGAGCCTACGAGGTGTGGAATTAAAATCAACTGATTTGCTGTTTATTCGGAATGAAAGGTTGACTGAAAGGTGTGCGTGTGGGACGGAGGGTGGATCCATACAGCACTGAAGCGATGGTCACAGCCAGTTAGTCAGAAAAGTGGAAATCTCGACTGAAGCAAAATGGGAGAAGCGGCTGGCGCATCTCATTTTCAAAATAGCACTAATTAATCCAAAAGACTGTACAGCAGACGAAGTATTGGATTGGCATTACCTTTATCTTGCAAGATTTGCAGTTCACATCTTTTCGAAACTCGTCTCCAGATAGCTACAGTATATGGTGAGAACTACCGAGACACCGCAGACATGCAGTATAAACGTATACATGTTTAAACTTTGCAGTTATAAGTGTTTTTTGGGGTGTTTCTTTTTTGCACTTTCATTTTTTCAGTGCTGCAGTAATAGGATCGATTAATTAAAAAAAAAATCATCACGTTCTTTAAAAATGCTTTTGTCCTCTTTCTAGCAGCGAGAATGCTTGTTTTCACTTTTTACGTTTTATGAGGAACATTAATCAGAGGACTTGTTGTTTGAAGTGGAAAACACGTTATAGTGTACATTATTTCATGTAAATCCTGATATGCTACTGAAACCGGCTAGTCTCGGAATACTGCATTTTGGAAGCATTTTTAGTGCCATATGAATCAGTAGATGACTGCGAATTTAGCAAACAGGTATGTGTTCACTGTACACTCATATTAATTCTTCAGTAATTCAAATATATAAACTGTATAATTTGTATACGGTACCGAGAAAAAGTGAGAAATAATTGACGGGCAGGGATTGGAAATGTTTTTCTTTTTTGGGGTGTTTTTATGTGTTTAGGAGGCGGAGGCTAAAATTAATAGCGGTCTAAAAAGTGATTTGGGAAACACTTAAAACAGAGCAATACTTTTATTTGTCTATTATTAATGGGTAATGTACCAATTTCTTTGGAATCATGTCGATGCTATTCCAATCTCTCTCTCTCTCTCTCTCTCTCTCTCTCTCTCTCTCTCTCTCTCTCTCTCTCTCTCTTTTAATTGTGATACTAGATTAAACAATTTAAAAGTTAGATGCTGTTATTCCACACATGAATTTTATTTGTAAAATTTGCATACTTGATTTTAAAAACAGTCCTATTATAGCAGTATAAATTACAGTGTATGGTTAATAATGTAGGATGTTTTCAGTGTGGCGTGCAAGACATTTTAGTAATAAATATGATTAAAATTAATTGTACAAAATTGAAACTTTATTTGCGTTGCAAAAATGTTTGATTAATTTGTGATACTGTACACTGAAGCTTATATATATATATATATATATATATATATATATATATATATATATATATATATATATATATATATATATATATATATATATATATATATATATATATATATATATATATATATATATATATATATATATATATATATAGTAGACTAGGATCAGAATTGCTGAAGCTACCCTTTTGTAGGAAACCGTGTGTAAATAATATGTTTGTGCATAATATATTTGTAAATATAGAAGCAGTCAAAAAATGTTTAACAAATAATGCATGGATAGTGCAAAGCATTCTCTTATGTAATGTTGGTATTTATTTTTTTTATTTCTTTATTTTTTTATGTCTGGGTTAATTTTTTTCGATTTATTTTTTATTTTTTATTTTATTTGGTGGCCAAATAAGTCAGGCTGCAATTGTGGTTCTTTAACACAACCTAAAGCTAGTTTAATAAAGCTGCACAATATCAGTAGTCAGACAAGGCCAAAGTGGAACACTGACAGAAACATTTAAATATACCCTCCCATATTTTGTATATTAATTGGGTCATTTTAATTTTGAAGGAGACTTTTTTTTCTTAAAAGAACACTATCTGTAAACCTAAATTCCCTAACAGGTACTACCAAAATAGTGTGCCAAAAAGGTGAGACTTCTTTTTATTTTTGCATGTAAACCAAGCCTTTGATTGTTTGTTTTATTTGTCTTACCAAATCATAAAAAAGCCTATATCCACACACCAAATTGACCCAATTGCAACATAAGAACATGATTAACATAATTTGATGAAAAGCCATTATGGATACACTCTTAGGAGAGAGCCTCTTCCTAACTTTAACTGATTGAACACACATTGGTATTTATAATATATGGACCTACTTATATAAAACCATTATGGTATGGTAAAATAACCTACATTTTAGAAATATATCCATAAATTATATTATGTCTTTTAAAAATAAAAAGGCTTTTTATTAAATATTTCTTACTGGGAAGCCATGGCCTCCCCTGGTTCCTTGTGGTTTTTATATGCAGCATTATCAGTGCAAGTGTTCAACATGTACAGTATACAGAATTATACTTGGAATCAATTACCAATAAATATTTTATTGTTTCTTTAATTTCCGATCAAGCTTAAGGAAAGGAAACCATCAATCTCTGGCTGCCCAGTCTGACTTGTGTTCACTTCATTGTGGTAATGACCCAATGGAAATCCAATTATCTTCGTTCTTAAGGAGTTTGACTGCCCCCCCCCCCTCCCCCGCATTGTTTGTATCTCTGTCTGAACGAGACGGCACAAGGTTGCCAGCAACATATGACTCTCCCTCTGTGCTAGTGCTGTAGAGCAGCATGACATGTTTATCAGCTTTACTTAATGCCAATAAAGCTAATTTCCATTCGGCACACTTTTACAAGATACTGTAAATGGTTTCATGTGAAAGTCAGAAATGTATCCCTTCCAATCTGATCTGCCTGAATCTTCCTTGCATTGTTTAGCCTTAACCGTAACTTTTTTATTTATATATACACTGTGTTTAAGATGATTGGCTTTTGGCACATAATCACACAACTGCTATGTGCAAAAATCAACACAAATAAGTTCAAACATGAGGATTTAGAGCCTGTGAGCAATTGAGAATGGTCTGTGAATCTTCTGTACAATTATTTGGATGTGAGTGTTCCAACATGACATACAATTGATTACCTCAAGCGATTCACTTACAAATCTATGGCTTTCTCTGGTCACAATTTTACCACTGTAAGCAGCATTTTTTTTTAGAAACAGTCTTGACATTGCAGTATTAAAATCAATATTTCTACCCATCATGTTCTTGAAATGTCTGTCCTCATCTTACTCCCCACTTGTTCACGTGTAGAACTAAAAAAAAAAAATTGTTTCTTGCTCTTTAAGGTTGATAGTCTTTTGTATCATCATTTTCAGATGTGTGTAACTGTGGTTTGCATTACAGAGTGGCAGCAGTAAAGCTTTTCATTTTACATGTGCAAACGATCACCAATTGTAATTTCTCATGACGGTACGGTGAACTAAAACAACAGGGTCCGATCCAGAAACCAATCTTCTAAATGTTAATGGATCATCTCAGTACAAATTTAAAAAAACACCCGTAAAAGGTTCTTATTGAGTGTTCTTTTGATTCAGGTATCAAGTCAGTCGTGGGTCCTGTTATAATCCATGAAGGCCTGTGGTTTCTGGAAGTGGTGCCTGTCATGCTCTGTTTGTGACTGTTTGGAAGGCAGAATTATAAAACTGGTAAGAATGTCCTTTTATTTTTATTGTGTGTCTCAGCTGAATGTGTGACTCTCAGACAAAACAAAACAGATTAATATCTGGCTTAGAAATACCTTGGCCATACTCCATATGCTAGCTCACTAAAGAAGCTGCATTTGGCGAGTTGAGTCTGTAGGCAGGCCTTGTTTATGATATTGTTTACAACATTTCACATTTCATATAACATAACACATTTTGGACTATACAAATGCACTATCAGCTGTTCTTGAAGACAGGGAAGCTTTTGGTGACAGCAGAACTATACAAGAGATATTCAGCTTGCCACTGATAGCATAGCATAGTCGATCAGTTAGAGCCCCTTTCACACTGGCACTCCTACCCGGGTCCGGATCCTGGTTTAGGCTACCCGGGTTACAGGGTTGACCCCGGTCCCAGCAACCCACCTAAGGATGTGGGTCAACATGCTTTGACCCGGGATGAGCGAGACAAAATGCATGACAGCCATTCGTAAGCCGACGACATAACAAACATTTCTGTTTAGCCATATTTCTGTTGCTAGAGACGCAGCATCGATAAAGAAACATTTGCTCTAATCAACATTTGGGCCAACGGTTCAATCCAAATAAATCTATTAAAAAAGTTGGGTTTGTTCTGGGAAATAGGTTGAAAAAGTGGAAAACACTAGATCCCTATATTTAGTTACTGAAAAACTGCTCTTCCACTTTGTTTTGGTGCATTCACAGGTCCCCAGGGATTACTAGAACGATGGTTCCAAGTCCACAGCTGAAGCATGACATGGTACTGGTGCGGCACTGCTGCTGTTAGGTGGCTCTCTCTCATGGTTCTATCAGAGTGGACAGCCTTGAGCCTGCACTGCTGGGTTTTAGCTGTCAGCACTGCATCAGGTCAGCATGAGACTTCCGGGCCCATGGACTGGCTCCTGTCTGACAAAGGGCCTTTTTACCGCTCACAAGAGTATACCGAGTTCATAGAGCGGCACCAACAAGGCTTCACCACCAGATACAAGATATACAGGTACGATATATCTGAGGATTACAAAGGAAAGGCCACCTCACACGCACACACACACACACACACACACACACACACACACACACACACACACACCTCACACACACACACACACACCACACACACACACACACACACACACACACACTATAATAATCTTTGTATTCAATCTAAATAATTACACTATGCAACAAATTCAAGGGTAAGGCCATATTTTAAATATCTTTGTTTTACCCAAAAAGAGAACCCACATTTCAACAAGGCTAGATTGAAGCATAATCAGCTGATGACAACTGTTTGCGTACATGTGGATCAATGACAAATGTTTGTTTAGTGTATTAACGCCCTGACTAAGGGCTAACTCCAGGGTTGAAATGGAGTTTAGCCTTATTATAATGCAGTACAGTGCTACTGATGTAGTGTTGCTTTAGAGTTTCTTCTGCCAGGGAGCTCAGAGCCTAGTAGATATTCACCCAATGATCATTTACACCACAGTAAGGAAATTGTGTATATTACCATCGCAAACTGTGTGCTGCAAGTACCTTCTATTGAACAGCAATCACCACTAATGACTAGAAAACATCCTAGTGTCTCCCTTTTGGCCTGCAGACTTACAAAATGATGTATGATACCAGACACTTACAATCGCAAATTCATTTTTAAAGAGCTAATAATGTGGGTTTCTCAGTATGTGTGTGCTGTATTGGTCTTGGTACTTTTTTTTTTCTTTATGTATTTCTGATTAAGATCTAACACATCTGAGGGAACCAATGTTCCATTTACACAAAGTACATGTACAGAATGTTAGAATGCAGACACAAGTGTTGCATTATGTAAAAAAAAGAAAGAAAGTACAGAAAATAGGTCTGCAAAATTGAACAGGTGTGTCTCAAAACAGCTTGAAAACAAGGAGAGTGTCCCAGAGATCTAATATTGCTGAATGCAATCAACTTGCTCTTTAATCCCATACTCAGCATGAACCTCCAACAGAGAAAATGTAATCAGGGAGGACAATATTGCAAGCAAAATAAAGCATACCAAAATGTTTCTGTCTGCACAGTACTAATATTCCTGAGTTCATATACAGTACATGTGGATGGCACAGTTTGCAGCAAGCTTTAATATCCTCAGGGTATTTCTGTTGATCATTAATTCTGGTTCGGAATTTGTAGGTGAAATTAATAAACAATGATTGCATTCTAAGTTTGTAGTAATACTTAATATGGTATTTTACCTAAATTGTCTTTAGACCAAATAATCCAATCTTTCACGGTGTATAATTGTCAGTGTTGAACAGAAGATCTTGACACGTGGATAATGAAACATATTCAACAGAACACACTGCAAATGATGCCCTGGATATCAATGAAACTTTATAATAATAAAGTAAGCTAATCACAGATAGCTAAACATTGTCTGCAATAGAGTTTCTTGAACCAAACTACAAAAGCAACTCCTATTTCTTTTCTTAAGCCAGCTTTTCCTTGAGGTCATCGATATGCTAAGCTAGCCTGACATACGCTATGGTTTAATTTAAGACGAAAATATCAACTTCACCCTTTCCATTATGCTCACAGGATGCTAAGTACCCTTTATAAAAACAAGAAATGGTTGGAAGCCTGCTGGAAAATTCTGAATCAGTTATATTGTGGGTATGCAGGTGTGTTGTACCACTTCAAAAGTTCACAGAAAGAAAATTGGAGTACTGCAGCTTCATAACCTTTTTGTGGTGTGTTACTGTGTGAGTCATCATAATGTATACACTGCAACGCTGGATTACATTGGATAAGAAGAGACTTCATCTCTGTCTCTTTTTGGTCTTGAATTGGTCAGCAATGAACCCCTCCTCATATATACAGGGTTTGTAAGGTCATGGAAATCCTGGAAAAGTCATGGAATTTGAAAAAGGCGATTTCCAGGCCTGGAAATACCCTGGAAAAAGTGTCCATTTTAGGACATCCTCAGTCGTCACCCCTCCTCGAGTCAATCCTCACCCCTCCTCGAGTCAGTCGTCACCCCTGCTCGAGTCATTTTTTTTTTTCCCCTGGGGAGAGTGGGGGATTGGATGGAGTTGTCTGAATCATCCAATCAAACAAGAGCAAAAAAACCTTTGTGCTTCCTTTGGATGAAACAGGTGTCAGTGTAGCTGCTGATTGGTGTGTGCGTTTTTACCTTTCTTCAGCATTTAATATGTATACTGTAAGCGTTTAAAAAATACTTTAAAAGTTACGATGTGCAATTTCATTATTTGAATTTGTTTGGATTTAAATTGCAAAGCAAATCTTCTCAGCATACTGCATCAGCCATAACTGGTTTTTTTTGTACGCGTCACTGCTTAACCTTTAAATAGGGCAACACTAGGATGTACAGTACACATGGGTGAAAGAGTCAAAATGGCCTCACCCAGTTCCAATCCTATGATTCGTGTAGAAATGCCACAAAAAAAAACGTTATTGTGGAAAACTGTACAAATGTTTTCGCATGCACTTGATTTTTGTGACCGTTTTAAATTTATTTTTATTTGTTTATATTTTTTGTCTTCTCTTGCTGAACTGTAACTTGAGACTGTAGGTGTCTAATCCATAGGGCACAGGGGTTGCACACTGCCGGTATATATTTTTTGCTTCTCTACTTTTTTGCTCAGTATATACACTATTATTTTGTTATGGTTTTGCCTTTAAAAGGTTTGAATTGTAATAAAAAACGGAAAGTCATTTAGAAAAGCTAGAAGTCTGACATTGATAAAAGGGAAAAAAACACAATGAAACGCACCCTACACGAACATTAGTTTGACCCATAGTCCAAACTGCACTGTTTACTATAGCTGACGTTAGCAGCAGCGTGTCTGCAACACAAGATGCTGGGTAGTTTGGAGACTACAAAAAATGATTAATGAAATACTAGGCTTGGTAGTTGTTAGTTTAGTTTGTTTTTATTCTATATTAATTACATTATATTCATTTTAAAAAAGGCAAGAGAACCAGGTGTTTTTTAATTTTATTATTATAATAAGGAAGTAGGTTTGTGTTGCTGTTCAACACCAACTAAATAAAATGTTGTTACTGTTATTAAGCACTAGTAATAATCTGAAGCAGTGGTATTTCAAAATAACAGACCTGTTTTTACTTTAGTGAAGTTGGCTAGAAATGTTTTTTTTAAAAATTATTATTAAAAACGTGTCGCTGTTTATTGAAATTCATATTAAGCTTTTGTGCTCATTCAATCAACCCAAGTAGGAATTTGCTTTTACCATTTAAGACGTTTTTCAAGTCAAGTCAAGTAAGTCTTTGTTTTTAATAAAGTAAACCAGTGCTTCTGACATGGCAAGTATTTTGAACTGTCTTACTTAGGGAATAATACCTTCAAAAGAACAGTACTTGCTTTTCTTTGTTTGTTTAACACTTTCCTTTAATAAAATACACGTGGTTGTGCCATTTGGTGTTACTTGCTTGTAATTAATGCGTGCTCAGTAAGTACGCATTGAACATTTTATGATGAAACACCTGCCCAATTTTGTAGGTTTGCAATTACTAAAACTGTTTGCTTGGTTTCTTAGAGCTTCTTAATTGTAAAAACAAAATCAATGCATTTGCCTCTCTACGCTCGGCAGTTAGTCCTTCTGTTTGCCGCCCACTTTTTAACAAAGTTAGGCACCTTTGATTGAGACACAAAATTATTGGACAATTGCTTCTGACATTGATGAAAACACTGAATTGTTGTACTGCTTTTAGAATGAAACAGGTATAGGTACCAAAATTGACTCAGTGTTATTGAATAAGAAAGCTAGGTAGGAAAGCTGACACAGCTAGGTTTCATTTACAATAGGTTAACTCTCGGAGACTTCAATTTTTATACATTATATTATAAATCTGTCAGCTTAACAGTGAAGATACTAGGAAGTAGACAAGATTTCATTTTTTAAACAGATTTTACCTATTTAAAAGATTTTACCGATATTAAAGCAGCCAACCTTGGATTCTGCTGTGCTTGGTGACTTTAAAATAATGCCAGACTTTTATCTAGTTTAATTTATAAAACTTCCATGTATGACTTCCAATTGAGATATCTCTAGGTGTCATAATTATGAATGAAATCCTTAATTACACACATTTATCTTGTGGGTGTAAAAAGGACATGTTCCACTTGTTCCGGTGCCAATTAGCCTAATATAATGATGGTGAAAGGACAGGCTAGCATTAATTAAAAGGCAGGATTTTATGAGATAAAAGGACACAGAGCATTTATGAACTTGGGGTTTTGATAAATTGTAATACATCTTGTTCTTTAAAAAAGAAGGTACAGACAATCTCTTAGATGACTATGCTTTATCTTTTTAGTTGCCATTATTACATTACATTATATTGGTAAAATGTGTTGATTCAAGACTCCACTCCACTTCAATTTAAAGAAATACAATCTGAAAATCGGTGACTAAGGTTCTCTTTCTGGTTAAATAAAGTTGAATAAGTGCTACTATTGCTTTTGTATGACACTTCTATGACTAAGGTAGACTAGGTAGAAACAAGGTTGAAGAGCCATTGTTTGACACTTGGAGTTGATCAATGAATTATTGACAATAGGTGATGTCTACCTGATCATGGTCTGTGAAATCCTGAAAGATGTAAAATGCTGGCAGTCCTAGTCGTGCATTGTAAGTGAATAGGAAACTAAATGAAATTGATTCTTTTGGTCCTAGGTTAGAAAAATGTGTTGTTGGTGACATCCTTTTAGAATATGGAAAAACCTTTATGACCTTGAAAAGACAACTTGACATTGTCTTGCTTGCTTTCAGTGCCCCAGCTTCAGGTGTGTATATTTCCCTGAGGCTAGCCTTAGGGGCCTGGGGAATATTCTGGGAGTGTTTGAATGGCATGGAGAACACTGATGTCCTGTAAGGGGGGAAAATGCTCCAAGAATGTTTAAATCCACCTTCGATCTGACATTGATGTTTCGTCCTTGAACATTTTGCTATTTGTTGAAAAAGTCTGTGTAAAACCGAAGAGAAATTAATCATCATTCCCAAGACTGCCTACAGGGAGACAGCAGATTGATAATCAATTATATATTAGAGCCACTTATATTGCTATTTAAAAGTAATTTTAATTGCTCCTTTGTATGTGCATTCAAGGGAACTTGATGTAGATTTGCATAAGATTTACAAAAGGTTTTCATGGCAAATGTAAATCTTAAATCAGGCAAAAACAAGAATCACCTTGAAAGGTTAAGAGGTACTTTACTATTTCCTTTGGTAATATTCCCGGCTGAAGTGCTTACAGAATGCGGTTGTGCTGCCAGACTCTAAAAGAGCAAATAAACATGCCTGGTTAGTTTTACATTGACCTCTAGATGTGCAGTATTACCAGTACTCAAGGTGTGTATCGGATCTTCCACAGTGTGTAGAATAGGCTCACAGTTTTATGGGGAGGTAACTTTAAAATGATATGTGAATTATAACTCCACAATTCTTTATAAATGCCATTCCAAGGATGATTGGATGAAATGTGTCCACCCTGAATTTCAGTTTCATCTTAAACATTGGTCTCTGATCCTGTACCCTTTTTCTGGATTGGTTTGTTTCCTATCTATCTCATCGTCACCAATTTATCTCGCTGGGCGACTGTAACTCTGAAATAGGTACTGTACAGTTTGGCGTTCCTCAGGGCTCAGTTTTGAGCCCTTTGTTGTTCACTGTATACATGTTACCTCTTGGAGACTGAGGTTTTGTTAATTGGTTCTAAAATGGGTTTAGTGAAGTGTAATCCAATCAATATTATTTTTTAAAATTCCATTTTACCTTCCACTATAGCGAAGAACCTAGATGTTACCCTGGACCCAGAGCTTTCTTGTGATTTCCATATTAATTCTATTCAGATTAAGTTATCAAAATACAGGTAGTGGACAAAAAATGGAAACACCAATGTAAAGTCACTTAATAGGGCGTTGGGCCACTATGGTATCCCGTTCTGTGGAGTTCTCAGAGGACCGTTTTTGATGAAACTGGTTGCTCGCGCCCCAGGTTGAAATTTGCAGTCAATTGATCTGCAGCTGCTCGCTTGTTTTGCCTTGCACTTCGAATTAATGCACATATATCACAATCCTAAAGTATGTGCTTCCGCCCACTGTTGCCCTTTGCTGACGACGTCTTTCCCTCGGAGTTCCATGCCGACATCACCTTAGACACCGTCACCAAGTTGAGCTATTGCCAAACGCGCCCCAACAATCACCCCTCTTTCAAAGTCACTGAGGTCTCCTCTTGCAGCCACACTAGGCATAATTATAGGCAACTAGGCCTGTCCAGCAATTTTATACATCACCCTAAGCATGCTGGGTTGTTATTTGCTTAATTAACGCATGAGCCACACCTGTGCCCTTGCTTTCAATGTACTTGGTGTCCCTCATTTACCCAGGTGTTTCCATTTTTTTTGTCCACTACCTGTAGCTTTTCATCATATGAGAAATGTTGCCAAATTAAAATCTGTGCTGGATGTGATTACATGCATTTATAATGCACTATTACAATTTTTTGTTGGTATACCTGCCACTAAACTCAGAAGGCTTCAGCTCGTTCAGAACGCAGCTGCCAGACTGCTTTCTCATACTCGTTGTTCTCAACATATTACTCCAGTGCTTATGTTCTTACATTGGTTACCAGTGAGCTACCGAATTGATTTTAAAGTTGCTGTAATAACTTATAAGGCCCTTCATGGATTAGGGCCATTCTATCTCCAAGAACTACTAACTCAGAAAATGCAGACATTTTACTTGTTCCAAAAAGTTGTCTTAAAACAAGCCAGAGCTTTTTGCTGTTTTCCTCTTTTTGCTCTATTCTGATTACCATTAGGCAGGTAGAAACACTGAATTCTTTTAAATGTAAATTGAAAACATTTTTTTTGAAATGTGCTTTTAAATAATTAGTTGTAAGTGGAGTGTACACATGAGCTATTTTGTTTTGTTTTTAACTTTGTACAGCGCTCTGGGACAGGTGTGAAGGGCGCTATATAAAAATACATTGGTGTTGTATTGTATTGTATTGTGGAGCAGTGGTTTTCAACCTCAGTCCTCGGAGGCCCCTGTGTCTTCTGATTTTCATTCCAATGAAGCTATCAATTACTTAACTAAACCCTTAATTGAACTAATAATTAGCTTAATTAGGCCTTTTATTTGTTTTCTGCTCTTAAGCAGTTGGAGATTTCAACTTAACTATAAAATGTTATAAATAACTTGAAATCTGCAACTTTTTAGGAGCTGAGAACAATTAAAGGTCTAATTAAGCTTATGATTAGTTCAATTAAGGGCTTAGGTAAGTAATTTAGAGCTCAGATGGAATGAAAACCAGAAGACACTGGGGACCCTGAGGACAGGGGTTGAAAACCACTACTGTAGAGGAACCTCTCCCAAAAACAGCTTGTACTTCACGAAAGCTGCTTGACAGTCACATCCAATCAGCAACTACACTGCATCAATGGGTCAACAAATATGGGAGTAAAAATAGGATTAAATACCACCCAGGCTTTCAAACTGCTGTTTTGTTATGTTTTTTTTTATGGGATGAGCAAATTTAAAGCAAGTGTCTATCAATGATCCCTTTTTTATAAGGCTGGTGCCTTTCTTTGTTGGGCCAGATGGATATTTGTGAGAGTGCAAGTTTGCAGGTTTTCAAATTGAGGCTCCAGAGTCAGCTCTAGAAACAAGCTGCAAAATGCATCTTATTTTCTGTAACAGCAAAGTCAGTGGAGCCAGCAGCTACTCACACCCTCATGCTACTCACACCTTCCTCTCCATCCTGTTGCTCCAGCCTGATTGCCTTTCATTCAGAAAAGTACATTTCCTTTTTTATGTATTTATTTTATTTTATTTTATTGCATTAATTACACTGCACTGTTTAATGTAGCAATGTAGTTACAGTGTCAGTTTGAAAAAAAGTTGGTAAAGCATTTTTTTACCTAAACTGAGCTTACATATTTAGTTATCTTGTTACAGTGTAGTTGTCTTGTTAATCTGTTACTACATGTATAATTACATTGTAATTAATGCCAACTAAAACCAAGTATAATCCATTTTTGGACCTGACTTTGTTGTAAAGTTACAGTGCACTGGCAGTATGGCTTCACATTGTCATGTACTGTAATTTGATTGGATGTTAGACCCTTGCAAAGAGGGGGTTGTGTGTTTTTATTGGTTTGCTTTGGGATACAATAGAGAGGTTTTAGAACTTGTGACTACTTACATAAAAAGAAAAAAGAAAATGATATTGGACTAAGATAATTAAAATGTTGGTACTGATGCAAGAACAGGACTTTTGCATATTCAGCAGTGACTGGTACTGGTAATTAACGTATACATTGTTACCAAATGCTTAAATAGAAAATGACTTCAACAAATTGCCTCAGTCACACTCTAAAATCAAACCTGTTTTTGTTCTTTTAAACTCTCTAAGGTAGTTTTCTTTAATGCTTCCTGCTGCTAATCCCACCAAATCACAAGCTTGCCTGTAGCAATGCCTGTAAAGTGTTTCATACAGATAATCGAGCGTGGGAAACTGTCAGTTTGCTATTTTGAACGGTTGTGACTTGAACACTAATCATGTCTTGTTTTGGAGACTCTTAAATTTCAAATGTCACAAAGCCTAATTTGTTTTCCATTCAAATCCTTGATATGGAAATATATAAAAATAATAAAATGTTTGTGATTAAGAATTACCGCTGTGTCAGACTCATCCAAATGAATTTTGACTCCTGCTTATGCAGTATCTAGCTGTACAGGGGACGGGGGGATAGGACAGGACGGAACAGGACTCACCCTGCAAAGTAGGTATGCATTGGGCAGTATTTACTTCACTGAAAACTACTTGCAATACAAAAATCTACTTGCATTGGCCTTGAAACTTTTTTTTTTAAAGATGTGTGCCCACAGTGCTTGAAAAATGCTGCCATTAGAGGGATGCTATATTGCAGAAGGGCAATCGTTTTAATAGCCAGGACACTATCAACTGAGTTTGGATATACTGTAAAATTGCTCATTTAAATCCTAGTTAAACAGAAATGATAATTCTGTATTTATCTATTAGAGGGATGCTATATTGCAGAAGGGCAATCGTTTTAATAGCCAGGACACTATCAACTGAGTTGGATATACTGTAAAATTGCTCATTTAAATCCTAGTTAAACAGAAATGATAATTCTGTATTTATCTATTGTAGCAATTTTCAGATGTGCGTTTTGTTTGCTGTGTTCCAGGGAGTTTGGTCGATGGAAGGTCAACAGCCTGGCTGTCGAGAGGAGAGATTTCCTCAGCTCCCCCCTGCCTCTCTCCCCTGAATTCATCACCAGCTTACGGCTCTTGGGGCGCAGACCGAGTCTAGAGAAAATAACAGAAAACATCATCAAGAAGTATGGGACCCACTTGCTACTGGCAGCCACACTAGGAGGTATGAGCTTCCCATTAAAGTGTAAACCCCATATTTTTATGCTCTTAATAAACTTAATATCTTAATATTTGACAGGTTTCATCATAATTAGATAAGCTGTTTTCTAGATATATGTAAAAATGTAGGTCTCCATAACTCACATTATAATGCAAGATCAATAGCTTGAGCTGAAGAAAGTTCTTAGCAAGTTTTATGACAATTAGAAAAGCTGTTCTCTAGATATATGTAAAAATGTACTGTTGCCAATGGCATCTTTTACAAAGGCATCCCCAGTGGTGGAATAAGTCATGGGCCAATGCAATATAGTGTACAGTCTGTATCAAAGTGCAGTTTACAGGAACAAGACAGTCATAGTTGGAAAAAACGATATACGTTTCCAAAGAGCCCCTTTAGGAATGTAAGGATTCTATTGACAGCACAGCACCCTCACAGTCATTATCATGTGACGTTTTGGTTCTGAATATGCAGTCGATCCAGGTTATTCCTCAGGCAGATACAGTAGCTCTCAAAAGTATTCACCCCCCTTTGACTTTTCCACATTTTATTGTGTTACAACATGGAATCAAAATGGATTTAATTAGGAGTTTTTGCCACTGATCAACACAAAAAAAGTCCATAATGTCAAAGTGAAAAATAAAATCTAGAAATTGTTCTAAATTAATTACAAATATAAAACAGAAAATAATTGATTGCATAAGTATTCACCCCCTTTGCTATGACACACCTAAATAAGCTCTGGTGCAACCAATTGTCTTTAGAAGTCACATAATTAGTTGAATGGAGTCCACTTGTGTGCATAAGGTGTTTCACATGATTTCAGGTTAAATACACCTGTCTCTGGGAGGTCCCACAGTTGGTTAGTACATTTCCAAACAAAAACTACATCATGAAGACGAAGGAACATTCAAAGCAAATCTGGAATAAGGTTCTTCAAAAGCACCAAACAGGGGTAGGATATAAGAACATTTCCAAGGCATTGAATATCCCCCGGAGCACAGTAAAGTCCATTATTAAGAAATGGAGAGAATATGGCACAACTGTGAATCTGTCTAGAACAGGCCGTCCTCAAAAACTGAGTATCCGGGTGAGAAGGGCACTAGTCAGGGAGGCCACCAAGAGGCCTATGGCAACTCTAAAGGAGTTACAGTCTTCCACGGCTGAGCTGGGAGACACTGTGCATACGGGAACAATAGCCTGGGTGCTTCACAAAACTGGCCTTTATGGGAGAGTGGCAAAAAGAAAGCCATTGTTGAAAAAAACATCAAATCTCGGCTAGAGTTTGCCAGAAGGCATGTGGGAGACTCTGAGACCAAATGGAAGAAGATTCTATGGTCTGATGAGACCGAAATAGAGCTTTTTGGCCTCAACACTAAGTGCTATGTTTGGCGCAAGCCTAACACAGCACATCATCCTGAGAACACCATCCCTACCGTGAAGCATGGTGGTGGCAGCATCATGCTATGGGGATGCTTCTCTGCGTCAGGGCCTGGAAAGCTTGTGAAGATAGAGGGCAAAATGGATGCAGCAAAGTACAGTGAAATCCTGGAGGAAAACCTGCTGAAGTCTGGGACTTGGGAGAAGATTCATCTTCCAGCAGGACAATGACCCCAAACATAAAGCCAAAGCCACACTGGAGTGGCTTAAAAACAAAAAGGTCAATGTCCTGGAGTGGCCCAGTCAAAGCCTGGACCTCAATCCAATTGAGAATATGTGGAAAGTGTTGAAAATTGCTGTTCACCAAAGGTCCCCATCCAACTTGACGGAGCTTGAGCAATTTTGCAAAGAAGAATGGACAAAAATGGCAGTGTCCAGATGTGCAAAGCTGGTAGAGACTTATCCAAATAGACTCATGGCTGTAGTTGCTGCCAAAGGTGCCTCTACCAAATATTGACTCAAGGGGGTGAATACTTATGCAATCAATTATTTTCTGTTTTGTATTTGTAATTAATTTAGAACAATTTGTAGATTTTATTTTTCACTTTGACATTATGGACTTTGTTTGTGTTGATCAGTGGCAAAAACTCCTACTTAAATCCATTTTGATTCCATGTTGTAACACAATAAAATGTGGAAAAGTCCAAGGGGGGTGAATACTTTTGAGAGCCACTGTATCAAACTTGTGATCCTCTGGCTGAAAGCTTGTGTTTAATCTATGGTAACACTAGTTATATTTATACCAGTGAACAGATTATCAGTCTTAACATCCTGATGCAGCAAAGAAGTGAAGCCCTAGGGATGTTACCAGACAAGCCAGTCAATTTGAAATTCATCTGACCTTTGTGTCATTGGAATAGATACCATTTCATGGTTATTGTTAAATGCATTCAGGTTATTTGAATAATATTCTGCTTTGCCAGTTAGCATGAAAAAGGTCAAAGACATTTTATGGCACCTCTTTGCCACCTAGACCACTCATCAAGCTCACCAGTACAGTAAAACATGCTAGTAGGGTCAAATTGCCCATTACCCAACAAGTCAACCAGTCTTAAAGGATAAACAATGTATCTATAATACATATCAAATTAATATCCTTAACCCCTTAGTCAAACATTGTCAATTCAGAGTAGTTTACTGCTTGGAGACTGTGCTTGCATTCCACATTGCCTGACATGAGCTTTTTATGTTCTTAAAAATGCAAATGTTGTTTAGGATCTTCATCACTGCCAGAACACCTTTCCTTTTAACCGCAGGGGAGCTGGAGGTAGCACACACTGAAAGGTAGAATGAAAAACACATTTTATGAATGGCCTGCCAAGCATATCAGCCTGAAGTGTATTCCAATTTTGCAGAACAAGTTTTGATCTGTCTCAGCACACACACACACTTTAATAATCCTTTCCTTTATGCAACAATAAAAATATATATAAAATAATGGATGATATCAGGCACTGTAAATTTGGACTTTTTCTGTTTGAATTGCAACTTTAAATTACCAACTGAAATGCTTAAAAAATGCACGAAACAAAACCCCAAATAAAATATGTATTATTGGATTAAAGTATGTTTTGCTCAGCATGTTACTGGTGCATTGTCTTTGTTTAAAGTGCATCACGACATTCATCTGGCATACAAAATGAAATATTAAAGCATATGAACACAATGTTGCTTTTACTGATACAGTAAATTATTATGTGATGTCTACCTGTCATCACCCTTATAAAAGTTTACCGTAGTCAATTTACATGTTAATTTGGCCCCATTCCTATACTCTTCATTTACTCATCTTTACCATGGTGAACCATGAATTTACAAAACCCTACAATATTATGCTTGTCTAAGCTTTACACCACCTATCATGTGTTTTATAATTAGCATGTCAATGAAAACAACGAAAGAAAGCCCAGCTTTTCTATTATTTTCAGATGCTGCTCTAGATGTCTCCCTATCGATATACATATTGGTGCAGTTTCCTTGAAAAAAACATTATCTTGGTTTTAAAAGCAAATGTGGACCCCTGCACTGCCCTGTACCTACCTTGCCGGTACCTTAAGCTTAGAAACAGCATGCAGTATTGCACCATTACAGAATTAGTATAGAAATGCTGTAGGCAAGAAAGCCGGTCTGTGGCTTTTGCAGGCACTGCAGAGAGGAGTTGTGATAACTGGCTAGTTGTTCACCAACGGACTCATGCTTCTAAAATGTGCTAAAAAGTGATCCAGCATGAATGACATTGATTACTAGTTCTGAATCAGTATTACTGACTTGCTGACTGACTCCAATGTGCCACACACATGTATCACAATAACACTGTTTCAAAGCCAATTTGCAAAGGCATGAAGAGTTTTAAGTCAGGGACATCACTACTATTCTTTGAAAATGTTCCATGCCTTTGTACTTTTTTGGTTTTGTTTTTTTGTTTTGTTTTTTACCTCCAATACCTCTTAATGATAATGAAATGTTGAAATGTTTCTGACTTTTTAATAATTTCGCTCATTTTAGTTAAATCCAATTCTGCTGTAGAATTCTATTACCCATGGTCTTTCTTTCCCTCATTTCAGAACATGTAATCTCTAGTGGATCCACGATAATTGTTTTCATTGTAAGCTGCCTGGTGGGTTTTTGTAATTTGATCGTAATTTAATACTCTCTTGTATGAACTTGAAATACATGTTTCTTTTACAATAAAAAACAAAAATCAACTTGGATAGGGTTTGGCTGCAACAACAGTGGCTATTGGCCTACTTGAATTGACATTGAAATTCAGCATGCGATTCAACTAACCTGAGCCGCATGTTTCAACACTCCAACACACAGTGAGGCCCAGAGTGCTCCGTATAATCCTGTTTTACTGTTCCTCCTAGGAGAAGAATCACTTACCATTTTTGTGAACAAGAAGGAACTGAGTAAGAAAAGAAATTTGAAAGAAGCCGTCAGCAACAGTTCAGCAGCAACTCTGGAGACGCTGCATCAGCTGGCAGCCTCTTATTTTATTGACAGGGAGAGTACACTAAGAAGACTGCACCATCTCCAGATAGCAACCTCCGCCATCAAGGTACTTTAACTCCCCTAATCACACTGTCTATAGAAACTTACTGAGCTTTCAAGGTTTCTTATAAACTACCTTATATAGCTCATTGTGCTGGGACAACAGACATACGCATATCTGTTATCATCTTTATTTTGAAGTAGATACGTTTTTAATTGACTTTCAACTTCCTGTTTATTGACGTTCAGTTACATGTTATTGTTATTCAATATTTAAATGTTGCCAGCATCTATTTCTACCTTTATCATAGTGAACAAATGAAAACATTAAGGTACCATGTTCACAAATATTTACCACCATGCTAAGTTAATCCTTGGTTAAAAGACCTCCTGCATATGTGGTGGGTTGTAACTGCATGACACCAGTTGTAACAGGCTGGTTGTCACTCCTAGAATGGATTAGCTTTGCGTTGTGTTTTTTTTAAATAAAGACAGTCTGAGACCGTTCTTGGGTTCTCTGTGTTCCTTTATTTTGCCTGCGTGGTGAACATAAAACATGAAAGGAATGAGTAGTCGCCCCTCACAACACAGCCACCTATACCAATCAGAGAGGAAACCAATCACCTTTCATGCAAAAATAATATTAAAATAAAAAAACAAAACAACAGCCCACGCATATGTGCTAGGCCTCCCACACAACGCACACGCTGCATCCTCATAGCCCTCATTCAGATGCATTATCCACGCGCACATGTAGTTAGGCCCAAACAGAAAATACAAATTATTACATTTATAACAAGATTCCAACGCAATTCATCCCTAAATATCACTTTTTCCGATTGTTGTTCCCATTACCCTTTACTATATTTATGACCAATAACCTGTGTTCATTTTAATATATAAACCTTTGGCATAATTTAATTTTACCCAACCAAATAAATCTAATTACATGAATAACAATAATCACATTAAACATTTCCCATCCAATATTATAATATACAACTAATTAATAATCACATTTAAACCAGACATGTGCGGCGTGTTCAAACCGCATCTCTGTCTCCGTGCCTCCATTCCGGCTCTCGTCTGCCTGCTTCAGCTGCGGTAACAACCTGAATCCATCACAAGTAGCCTTTTTAGAAGTTTGATTTTAATAAAAACAATTATTTATTAAATGCCTACGTAATTGCTTTTGTTTACAGCTAGACTACTGTAGTTCTAAGTTTATTTCTAAGCAACTTGTATTTAAAATGTATTGTCTAAGAATATCAGTAAACAAAGACAGAAATGCAGTTTTTCTATGTATCTTAAGATTAAAAAAAAAACATGCAAATGATAAATGTATCAATTTCATGAATTTTATTAACAAATTCTGTTAATTTCATATATACAATTACAGATCTTTTTTCTTCTCCCGGTTTTATTATTATTGTCAGATACAGTTTTGTAAGTTCTTTTTAAATTTCGCCATTTTTTGTCACATACTACTGAACTTATAAAACTGTATCCAACCACCTGAATATTTAATGCAATTCTAAGCCTCATGTCAGCCTGTGTTTAATACCGACATTGCATAGGATTGATCTTAAAATTAATAATAATATTAATACTACTAAAAATAATAATACATTAAAAACTATAACACAGCGCTATATAAACAACTATAAAACAGTGCTAAATTTAGAAAAAAAAATTCAATTCAATGATAAAAATTCGAAGACAGTAATTTTTAGCATTTTATGTATTAATACATACCTTCATTAAGTCAAACCAATTCATCGTCGGTGGCATACAAATTAACAATTCCGTCTGTCACCTCCACTTGTTTCCTGCAGGTGGCGATCTCCGTGCACTCACTCTGATCACTGATGAAAAATGCTCAGGAGCGCTCTGAGCGGCTAAACAGGAGAGGAACTGAGCAAGCCATTAAATTGATTCTTTTACTGAGCCGCACTGAGCGGCTCACTTACTTAACGCACCTTATAACTGTCAGAATATAGATCTGCTGTTCCTATGGACAACCTGGTTAAATCATAACCCTGCTACACATATACCTTGAAAACCAATGCAGCAGTAACCCCCTCTCTCACAGAATTGAACTGAAGTCAAAAGAGGTGGCATTCCGCAAGCTTGCCTAAGGCACTTCTGCAGCCATATTAGTTTCCATTGTGAACCCCTGCATATTAACTATAAATGAAACAGCTTGGAGATTTCTATAAATTGCTTGATCCACAGCAGGGGCACGCAATGCTGCATGCATGTACTCAATAATTTCTAGGTCACTGGAAAAGACAGTGATTTTATAAATGCTTGTCTAGCTTGCTGTTGTTGATGAGATTGAACATTTGGGAGATTGAAGTCTGAAAAGTACCACTGGGATAAAATGAGCTTCCAATTCAGTAACCACGGGCACAGCACAAGTTACTCAGGTCATTCTTCTTAAGTATCACTGTTCCTGATTCCTTCCGTCTTTCCCCCCATGAATCAGGAATTGCCTGTTTAAAATATAGCCCATTTCATGCAAGTTGCTTTTGTTTTACTAACCTCTTAGACAAACTTCGTGAAAATAGCAGTTCGAGCAATCGAGGTTACCTTGAAAGGTAATTTGATACATAAAAGACACCAATGTCTAAAATTAACAACTTCAGCTGTGAAACAGAACTTAAATTGGTTGAGATAATGTGGGTGTTCTTGAAACTGAATATTGATGGGCTGCAGATTTTACTTTGTCGTGTGTTTTAGAAACTGTTTTGGGGAGAAAGGGGACAAAAGGCAGTTAAGACAAGACTTCCTGGTTTTTTTGCTAATATGTTTTTTTCACGATCACCAAAGACTGTGAACATTTATTCTCCTGTTATGAAACATGGCGTCTGTAATGCTCTGCATTTTGCTTGTTATTAGTGTAATTAAATTGTAACATATAAAAGTGTAACCTGTCCCAAAGGTCTCCGCTGCAATAACTTTGCACTTAAAACCAATCACAGTAACAATTGCTTTTTGGCTTCCAATGGACCCTGTGACTGCGGGTTATTTATGGAAAATTGAACTTGAATAATAGGCCCTGGTACATCTCTCATCACTGTATAGCCTCGGGCAAGAATGGTGTTCGACAAATTAATTAACTCATTATTACATGAAAAGCTCATCCATTACCATCAGTTATGTTTTGGTTTGTGAGCAGCTTTATAGTAAGTTGAGTGAGAATGGCTTTTTTAGAACAATGCACACTGGTGAACATTTCTTTAGAGATTCAGTATTTAAGGCCAGGTTTGTCAGTGCTTTTTCTTGTTTCTCAACACCACTCTGTCCAGGAGTGAAACCTGAATGGAGAAGCCGAGCTGGTAAGAGCAGATGACATTTTAGGAACTCATCATGAAATTCATAATACACCTGGTATATTGCATTCAATTGTATCCATGATTCTTGATTTCATATTCATGTACTGTACTCTAATTTGAAGTGCAGAGAACCAGAGGGGAGCCTGCTGTATAGTGTCAAAGCTGGTCCTACAAGGGCAAATATCAGGCTTGGTACACTTGAAAGAATGTTATCTATTGCTCATGCTGATGCAAAGCCCTGGTATAAAGAACCAGCCTTGGGAATTGTCTGTAAATGTGTTACTTATCATTGGCGCTGCACTATTTTATCTCATTTTACAGGCTCCATAGGTTTTCCCGGCTGGAATTGGTTGCATTGAGTTTTTTTCTGTTAGCGCTAGCAACATTTTTTCTTTCTATTTCTGTTCAATAATTGCAGTAACAAAGTTGGCACTTGGATTAGGGAATACGTTAAACGGTTTAACAGTTAACCGATAAATAAATTCATTCCGTTTTTACATAACAGTTACATAACATTTTGTGTTTTAAAAGAAACTATCCAACAAAACATGTGCTCTTTACACACTGCCACTGAACTCTGCAACTCCTCTGTCTGTATTTTTTATTTTATTTGGCAACATATGACGTCAGGTTATGCATGAATAGACGACTGAAACTTCATCTATCAAACTAGTCTCAAGCTGTCGATTTCTAGTGATTGTACGCGGAGCACAGCACCTGGCGTCAAAATAGAAAAGGGAGGAGTGTAAAGATGGGACCAGCAAAAAAAAAAGTGTTATGTGTGGAATCATTTTGAGAAAATGAAAGACGACACAGATGCAAGTGTGCAATATTGAGCTTAAGTATGCAAACAGTACTGGCGCCATGATAAATCATCTTTAGCTAAAACATCCCCTGTGTGCAAAGGAGGACAAAAAACAAACGACAATGGCGGCATTTGTTTCTGGCACTTCAAGGAAATGTGATACAACCGGAGCTGAAAAACTGTCAAGAGTTACTGTGCTGTATGATAACGGAAGACATGCTGCCAATAAGTTTCGTTGAGGGTGAAGGATTTCTTGCATTAATGGGTTTTGTGGAACCTGTATACTGTGTGCCTGTGAGACGAACCATAACCACAGGAGAAACGCTATGGCGACTGTGTAAGCGCACTACGGGAAAAACTGCAGGTCACTGATAAACTCTGTGAATTGTTTTGCACATACATTGCAGCTAGCCATAAATTACGGCTTTTCTAGCGGTGTTTCACACTTTCACCACAGCACAGTTGCTGTTAAGGTGCTGAAAAAAAAACAAACAGGTGCTGCTTCAAGTAAACCAACAGTTGCTGCTAACGTGCTGGAATTCAGTGTATGACATGTTTGAGAGACTCAATGAACAATGGCGGGCTATAACAGCAGTGCTGTCTGATCGCTCATTTACTAAATTATGAGATGCACGAACCCTTGAGCTGCATGACGAACAATAGAGGATGTCTTAGATGTCCTTTCTGCTTTGAAATGTGCTACAACAGCCCTGTCTGGTGAACAGTCAGCTTCCATTTCAAATATTTATCCAATTTGCAACAGTCTTCTCAAAACTCACCTTAAAGGTGACCCTACTGTTGAAAGTGGAAAAATAGTTGATTTCAAGGCTGCTGTTTGTTGTTCCCTGGAGCACCGAATGAAACCCAGTAATCCTGCGATTATTAACAAACCTGCACTGATAGCATTTCTGCTGGTTCCACGACGTAAGCACCTGCAATTTCTTTTGCCTGACATCCAGATTGGTGAAATCTAAGTTTATGCAAATTGCGTCCTTGCAAGAAAGAGAGGCAGCTCCAAGTGCTGTAGCTGTATCTGAACCAACTGAGCCAGCAGCTAAAAGATCATGCGGAATAGACAAGAATTGTGCCATGTCGATGATTTTAGGTGAGGACTATGTTCTAAAAGTGGACGATAATACAGTTGAAAATGAAGTGGAAAGTTACTTCAGGGAGCCTCCATTGGAGTGGTGGAAGGCCAATGCGGATCACTTTCCTACACTGAAAAAATGCCAAAAAGTTACCTGTGCATTCCAGGATTCCATGTGCCTGCAGAACTGTGGGGCTGACTGTAAATCGGTTGTGTTGTGACACCGGAACACATCAACACGTTAATTTTAATAAACACTTGTAGTTACCTTTTTCTTTTATATAGCTGATTTCACCACAGAGGGACTTTGAAAAAGTACTTGTTTAATCACAATTGGACCATATTTTCAGTAGTTGTGGGCACAGTTTGTTAAAGTTGCAGTTTATCTGTGGTTATTTCAAGCAACAGGGAACAAATCTTGTCTTTTACGCACTTGCTTTTAAAATGGATTCATAGCATTAATTCATAATAATCTTGAAAAATGAATTGTTGATTGCTATGCTAAGTTTATGGGATGGTGTGTTTCTTTTTTTTTAAAGGTGTTTTATTTTATGTGAAGCCAGTGTCCCCTGTAGTGGATCGAGATTAACTATGAAGGAGATACTAGAAACGGTTGAACGGTAAACCGATAGAAATCAAATAGTTTAAACAGATTTTTTATTAAAGGATATTTACATCCCTGCACTGGATGCTGAGCTAGTTTGCTTGCATTGTGCCAGAGAAAAGCAAAACTTATAATGCTATTCAAACGTAAAGTGTGTGTGTATGTGCATGTTCATGTGTCTGTGTGTGTGCGTGCGTGTGTGCATCTGTGTGTGTGCATGCGTGTGTGTATATGTGAACCATTATTTATTTCTTTCTTAGCAGACACCCTTATCCAGGGTGACTTACAATTGTTACAAGATATCACATTATTTTTACATACAATTACCCATTTATACAGTTGGGTTTTTACTGAAGCAATCTAGGTAAAGTACCTTGTTCAAGGGTACAGCAGAAGTGTCCCTCACCTGGGATTAAACCTACGACCCTCCGGTCAAGAGTCCAGAGCCCTAACCACTACTCCACACTGCTGCCCTACAGTCATACAGTGACCCTACAGTAATATGGAATCCATCAATTGTTACACACAACAACTACAAACATAGATTTTGTTTTTTCTTTCTCTATGTCATTAATTAATAATCTCTTGTGTTTTGTCACAGAATATAATCCCTTGCATCTCATTGGATGTATAGCCTAATGTTTAAATACCTTTAAATGTGAAGATATCATATTTAGCTTATTCAATCCATATAAGATTGGGTGCATAGGGCCGACAGCTCTTGGTAATAATGCGATTAAAATTGCTGCTTATAATACAGATAATTTTCCCAGTGAGTCAAACAGTAATTTCTACATAATTATAATCCATCACCTCAACAATTGCTTTTTCGTTTTCTCTGGGGGCTCTGACTGGTTTATTTATGGAAAGTTGGGCGAGAGATGAGAAATACTAATACATATTTCTGTGCTTTTGTCTTAGTCCTGCAGATTAATTAACTAATTATCAATGAGGGATCTATATTAAAAAGCGATTTCTCCATGTGTAAGCAAATTTGAATCTAATCATTTTTTTCGGATAATTTTACTTGGTGGTGAGCTCTGGTGGATGACTGATTTAATGTGGGCAGGAAGCTTCATTAAACCCTGTAGCAGGTACCACTGTGTACAGCACACAGATCATGTCTTTAACTACATTCTTCTGCTTATTGTTGTTCATTCTTTGCTTTTGTAAGCATTATCCAAACCAAGTGTTTATTTTAAATTGGTCTGTAAGAAACAGATAAAGGAGAGCCACATATATGCTTGTTAAAAAAAGGTAGAACTTTGGTAATGAAGAAAACATAATAGTTGAAATGCTCAAAGTAATTAGCTGCTGCAAAGGCAATGGAGGTCAAGGATCAGAAAATAGCAATCCGAGTATAGTCTTTCTGAATGTTGGCCTTGTGGTCTTATCTTTTCATCAACACAATTCTGAACGGCATGGTGCACTGCCTGTGGTAAGTTACCCAAGAGGGTTACAATATTAATTTTAGTCTTGAGTCACTACTGATTTGCAATGGGAAATGCAATGAGGGTATACCCATTAGTGTTGTCATGTATTTCAGGACTGTTCAAAATCACAACTTGATTCAGGTAACCTGTTTGGTTGTTTTCTTGTTCATGTCATGCATAGTGCATTACTGAATTGTGCATTTTCATCTCTTATCTTGTATGGCCCTACTACAGCTGGGAAAGTAATCGCTACTTCTCAGATCTGTGAAAACTGCCTTTTCTTAATTCAGGGCGTAGCAGATGATTTCACTTCAGATGTTTTCCAGTTGGTGTGTCATATGTAACGGTGCCACCTATATCTTCACAACAGGGGCTTTCTGCAAGATTTCAGTTGTATTGAGGTTTCATCTCTGGCTTCTGATGATTGGTTTCCTTTGAGGTTACCGATACTGGTCTGGGCTGATCCCATGCTTTCAGACATTCAATTGAGGTTGTTGAAGCTTCTCAAAACTAGAGGATGGCGTCTCTCTCAACAAATCTTGTTATGAATATGTGTGTGTTACTGAAATACAATGTAGTAGTATTCATTCATTAGCAGTATTGTTATCATCACATTAGTTTTTTTTTCACTTTTCCATGTGTTTTTACATATAATAGTAATTGTTCAGTTCTCCATATTCTTTTTTTTGTCTAGGTCAATGTAGTGCTAATTCATAGTGTGAAAAATACAAATATAACATAATTTACACTATCTCCAAGTACATGTTAATTACCACAAATTAGCTACACATATTTGTTGGTATACTTTGATATTTTATAATGTAAATTTAGTGCAGAATATGTAGGGGTCAGAAGTAGTAAGTGAAGAGCCTGAGTTCCATGTTGCTCCTAAAGTATTTAGAATATTTTTTTAAATAGATTTGTTCCATGCCTTGACCTTATGGTATACCCAGTTCCACACCTTATTCACATTGCAGTCTTGATGAAGTAGATGGGCCTTATCCTGCCTTTGTATCAGTTACATGAATGTTGACCCATTGAAGCACACTGGCTTTAGAAATCACACACAGTTAGTTTGAAATCTCCGAGTTCTGTACTGCTGTATGCATGGAAAAAAGGTGATGACCTGAACCTGGTTCTAATGCAATCTTTCTTAAGCTGTTAAAGGCCTTGGCAGGGTTCCATCCCCGTCCTTAATCATAAAACTGAAAGATCAGCACCTGTAACACAGCTCTGCATAAAACACAGTGTCAGAGCTTCCCAGGGGGCAAGTTATCTTCACTTTGAAACAAATCTATCTGGACTTATCCCCAGGCCCGAGAGTATATATTGCAAGCTTATCCTACCAGAAAACATCCCAGTAGCCACCATAGGTAATAGAAATTGGCGAGGCATGGCTGGTGACCCATTGATGTACAGTAGTGCCTTGTTATGTTTATTTTTTTTATCATGACCCTCTTATCAAACCACTCCACTTGTAAACACAGATTTTTCTGGGTTTGTATTTGGTAGCGCATGGACACATCAGTCATGGAGTTTCACAAAAGTAAAAAAAATAATAATAATCTGTTTTCTCTTTTGTTTTTCTTTTGCCTTTTTATGTTTGGCTGTAACAATTTCAATACTGTTTCCTAGGTTACAGAAACCAGAACCGGCCCTCTGGGATGCAGTAACTACGACAACCTGGACTCTGTCAGTTCTGTTTTGGTTCAAAGTCCTGAAAACAAAATCCATTTACAAGGTATGGTGGTTGGGGGATGCATTAAAGAGAGTTCGCTGTCAGCTGTTAAATGAAATAATATTCAGTTTCCTTCTGTATCTACTTACTGAGCGGGACACGACTGGAACATCGGCTGAGCTTTGCACACTTACTCATTTAAAAATTCAGTAGCAATTTGCCTTACAGCCCTTTATTTCAGATTAGTCTTAAGACCTTATATCAAGCCTTACATTTATATCAAGCCTTACATTTCAAGTGTCTGCATCCCACAAGTTTAATTCATCCTGAATACAGAGCACAGTCATTCCTTAAGGCAAAGCAATAGAACAAGCAATGCGGAAGAGTTGAACGCAGTCAATGGATCCAGACAGGACGAGTAAGAGATAAATATATTTGATTATTACTTTTACGAGCAGGAATAACTGAAATATCCACAGGCTCAGCTCGTCCTTTGGTGTGAAGTTAATTTCCTTAAACATTTAATTTAATATTGTAAGGAATTCTGCTTACACCACAACAAATTGGTTTTAGGTTTGAAGGAGATGTATAGCCAAAGGTTTTTATAAATTTGTGGTAGGGGTAAGAGGTTTTTTTCAATAATTCTGCTGACATGGTATCATAAAACATACTCTACAGTGTTTCCTCCTAGAAAGCCCAACTATTTTTATGCCACTAGAAGGTAACACAACAAAAGTGGTGAAGGCAATCTTAAACATCGTGAGCATACTGCATATACAGGGAAATGTAATCAGAAACAGGTAACATCAGAAATTAATAAGAAATTTGCATCAATGGAATATGTACAATTGTTTTAATTGGTTTCCATTGTACATTATTATGTACATTTTTTTTATACATTGTGATATTTTTGTACATTGTGATATTATTACAGTAGCAAAAGAGAAATTCATTATGGTTTTCATGGCGTAAGATAGTAGTCTTGCATATGACTGCAGATAGGAATTGAGGGGCTCGTCTGATCATAAAGCAGAAAGGTCTTCAGAACTGGATAGAGACTGGTGTGTTATATTATTAACTGGAACAGATTTTTAAAAAAGAAAACACTTTACTTAGGGGAACTTAACATGTCCTTGGTTTAAAAAATATTAAAAGGCATGGGAGGAGATAAAGAAATCCAGCTCTGTGATTAAATCATAAGAGTTGCAACTCTGTGATTAAATCATAAGAAATGCAAGTTTTGAGATGAAGGAAAGGGAGACATACAAGTTTGTCATCTGTAGCAGAAATAATATGCATGTATATGTCTTTCATTTAAGAAGTGTCAGTTGCATTACCACCCAGGTATAAAGGATGGGTACCTTTAAGGAATGAAATTGAGCCTGCATAATAGATCATTAAGGAAAGTTCTGTAGCTCCAGCCTTTAACCTTTTAGCCATAACATATTTCTGTTGAAATGGGATTGATTTTCTGAATTTGCACATATTACTAATTCAGAACATTACAAACAAAAAAAACCTTTTCATTGCTGCCCGAACACTATTGTTCTCGCTAGAAATTGGAAAATGCAGTTTGTAAATTAGGATGAGGACACATTTAACATGTGGTGCTGCATTGAACAATAGGGTACAGCTCCAGTGCGTAGTAGAAAAGGCAAGCTAGGCTATTACAGAATGTTGTGGACTATTATTAAGCACTGTAGAAATTAAGGCAAGCTACACTATATCAGAGCCCACATCATGGACTACATTCTTGAACGTTAGAGCACATTTTTGTCCATGGAATTATTCTGACATAGTTGTTAATGGTACAGTTGTTAAAGGATGTAATGAGTCCACTGAAGTTTTTTTTTTAAAAGATGGCACATTTGACTAAGCATTTTATTAACTGTCTGTGAAATTATTTTATAATTAACTGAAAGAATACATATTGTGCCTGTGTTTATTGTTCCCAAACTATTAAGTCATTGCATGAGATATGCCTACCCAGATTGTGTATATATAGACCAGCTGTGTACTTAACCTGCTTGACTTCTAGCCACTAGACATCATCCCAACACTTGTCTTCTTACAGTTGAAGGTAGAACTCCCTACGGAGGTTTTTCCTTTGAAATCCTCAGTGTGGTAACACTTTAAAATAAGTGTCTGTAATTCCAATGTAACTAGCACATGGTTTCCTACTGATTTCAAATGAAATTCCTATTGAATTCAAAAGTCACAAGCATAACTTCATAACATTTCCCTTAATACACATGAAATCATCATGAACAGACACTTATTTTAAAGTGTTACCCTCAGTGTAAATACTGTATTACACTCTACAAAATGTTCCAAAAGGTATACTTTGTATTATATCATGTTGGAAATAATAATGATGATTTGTAAAATAGGTATTTGTAGTACTTTTTACACTTTTTAAAATCCTATTGTAAGCAATTATTTTCATTTTGGAAGTTTTTACTTTTGATATGTATATAATATGTTATAGAAATATTCCATATTTGAAACTGCTCTGAAGCTTAGTAAAAGGCTTAGTAAACTGAGCATTACACACAAGGTTGCTTATTGTATTAAATTAACATTGTACAATATGCACTAAACAGTCTTGTTTGTTTGCTGTGGCAAGCCCTGGTGATACAGTAATAAGCATTCCTGCAGTAATGTGGTGGAGAGAAGTCACCTTGCACTACTGTTTGTTAGCACCACCCTCCTGTCTTGAGAGCTCTCCTTCCTCAGCCCCCTGCTTTAACACTCTACACACAGTTCCTGTGACTACAATTGAATCTGCCGTTTCACTCTTTTCATTTTATCGCATCACTGCTCATCAGTCTCAGGTGGCTCACCTCACATCTTCTCTTTGCATAATCAAGAGTGGAGTCACTGTGGCTGCTCCCATCTAACTCACTTAGCAGGCCTTGGAATGCCTAATGGAAAGTCTCCTTGCTGCTGCCAGAGAAGCTTACTTCCTCATCAACATTACTCAGTGATCTACTGCCACTACAGCTTGCTGCCTTCGGGCTAATTGATAGTGAAACACAATGGAGGTGTTGATACATGAGGACAGACCAACTGTATGTCTCTGTCTAACATTTGTCCATGTTTGTATGCCACACACTTAATTACACAGCAGAGGGATATGATCATATCTCAAATTTTCAAGTGAGTTCAGTATAACATCTTTAACTGCACAGGGCAGTTAACATGCTGTAATATGTTTTTAGGGTTAGGACAGGAAGAACTAATTTGAGCTCCTTGAGAAAAATGCTTAACATTTTCACATTTTACTGCAAAATATGTGTTCCTTAAAATCTGTTCACAATGGCACCTGTTCGAGGGCCAGTCCATTACAAGCCACCTGCCTCTGTCGTATTGCTTTTCATCCCAATTGTCCATTCATTGCAGAGTGCTGCAATATCGTGTACTCCCAGCTGTTTCCCAGGGTCACTAACAGTCTGTCTGTGGCAGCCTGGATTTTTTTAATTTAAGGTCTGAATAACACCATGGACATACTTTTATAGATTTTTTTTTATCACCTTAAAATTATAATGCATTATTTCAGAGTCCTGCTCGCTTGCTATCTCATTTCTGCTTTATCTATGCTACACACATCCAGTATTATAGCCAGAGCGCTCCTATTCTAATGCCACTTTCACTGGTTCCGATCCGATTTGTTGGTAGAGCACAAGTTTTTATTGTTGACCTATAAAGTCTACATGACCTAGTCTTACCCTATATACCAGATTACCATATGTGCCCTGTAGAAGCGGATCTATTGTGTGTGTGTTCTTTTTGCAATTCATTTTTTGGGATCAGCTTTTTTCACAGCTCCTTAGGCTTGCTCCCTCTCTGTTAGTGTTGTATGATGAATTCACAATACGATAGACACCACCATTCGAATGATATCTAATTGATAATTTCACTAAACAATTGGAAACAGTCCTGAAAATCTTGCTGGTTAATAGGACAACCAACTGTACAGTATGCCCTTATGTAGCTATTGAGATATTAACATAAACAGATGCAATATTACAGGAAGTCATCAATAATGGTTTCTTCTCCAATATAATACAGCAGGGGTCAAAAGAATTTCCTTATCAGTATTTCTGAATGGGACAAATGAGACTCGTTACTTCAAGAAAGGACTGTTGGAAAAATTCTGCGTTAACACAAAGCCCCATAAGCGAATGCCTAGCGAAAGAGCAGTATTTCAAAAGATTGATGCTTAGAATGAAGAGATAAAAATAGTCCTATCCAAATATAAGATACAACACTGTCTCAGATTACCCTGACACCATGTTCTCACAGAAACACTGATGAGAGCTGCAGAAAGAATCACACACTGTCATTTGTAAAGGAGGCGGTAAAGAGATTCAAATATTGTTGCGATAGTGTATTTTACAAGCAAAAGCAGCAAGCCTGTGACACTGGGAGTGTATGTCCCAGAGTTTCTGTTATTAAAGCAAAGCCCACTATTTTAAACTGCTTGTTCCTGTGAAGTATTGTGATAAGGTGTATAGTAATTGACTGCAGAATCGCGTTTAATAAATATGATAACACTTATACTATCCATCAGGAGCTTAAGAGTATGTATTACTAAAACATTTCAAAGAACTGGTTTAAAATCTAATGGAGTTGAACTTTTAATTTGTGCATTGACCATACAAATATAGTGTTTTCAGGTGCTGCTATAGTATTTTTTTGTATCTGTGTTTGCTGCACACTGTGAGTATAAGAGCCTGTCTGCCTTCCTCTGTGCTTTCTCCTGGTTCAGTGCTGGAAAATCTGCCTACTGATATTTGACTGATTGACCCCACAGTTTCTCACAGTTTAAATTCGCTATTGAGATTCACTTGTTTAAATTTGGTTTCTCCAATATAAATGATTGATTGCATCACATTTTCATATTGATGCTTCTTAAATGCTGCTTATAAATCAGATCTGTGGTGCACTGTATTTTAATGTCCTTCATTATACTGATTTGTTGCCATAGTTCAGATGTAAGCTAGTCTTACACATGTGCCTGACTTAACACTTATGTAAAGTGATTTAAAAGATTATTTAAAATGGTATATCAATCTCTATTATTATTATTATTATTATTATTATTATTATTATTATTATTACAGTATATGCAATTAATTATTTTTATGTAATAATATAGTGTCTGTTTTTTATGGAAAGGTCTGCAGGTTATCCTACCAAATTACTTGCATGACCGCTTTGTCAGAGCAGCCTTGGGATACATCACCTGCAACTCAGAGGGAGATTTTATCTGTAAGGACAATGACTGCTGGTGCCAGTGTACCTCCAGCTTCCCAGAATGCAACTGCCCTTCCACAGATATCCAGGCCATAGAAGAGAAGCTGCTTCAGGTCATGGAGACGTGGGGCAACTACAATCTGGAGTTTCAGGATTCAGGTGAGCTCCCCCTAGTGCATGTGTGAAACACATCCCATTCAATCCTCTGTAGCATTGTGGACAGCATGTACAGTGATAACGTATATTTGACTAGTTCTTTAAGCATACCAGTATTCATCTTACTGCATACAAATGTGAATTTAGTTTTTAAATATAAATGGGTGATAACCAATAAGTACATCCAGACCATCTTGTATTACAATTTGTAGTAAACAAATGTGTGGTATAATTTTTTTGGTCACTATATCATAAGATGGAAGCAACATTTTACTAGGAAAACAGAATTAGATTGTCTGGCATTACCTTGGTCTTATGAAGTCATAAATCATATAGATACCACTGAAATGGGTATCCATGGACAATCAGCCCACCAGCTCCTCCACTTCCACCTTGCAGCAGGCTCATCTTGAAGGAGGAAGGTCTGTGTGGCTGAGTGACCATTCAAAAGCTCTGATACAACGTACCTGATCTTAGATAAGAATGAGAAAAACATTTCTAGCATTTCAAGAATGATATGTCCTTTTAGATGAGTTTAAGTCCTTTGTGAAGACTCTTCCACTCGACCATCTGCTGAACTCATCCACCATATTCCACCTGTGGACCAAGGACTCCAGTCTGCAGCGCCTGTACGAGCAGCTAGAGGGCAGCATGAGGCAGCTCCACGACAAGGCCCAGAAGATGATCCAGAAGCTGTTTAACCTCAGCAAACGCTGTGAGAAGCAGCCTCAGTACAGGCTGCCCCGTGAAAGGTGGGTACAAGAATGGCATTATGAAGGGGAATGTATGTATAAAATGGGTTTAAAGCTCAAATATAGTATTGCGGTTTGCTATATTTGTTTAGGAAGTTTAGAAAATAAACTGGCTCTCAGACATACTAGTTCATAGAGATTAAAACAATGTACGGAGAGTACTTGCAGTATAAGGGAGCCCCTCAGTTTCTTGTGAATGTATATGTTACAGTTCATGTGTAAAATCGGTAAATCTATAGAATGTGTAGATTTCCCAGCTCAATCTATAAAATAACCGGTGTATTTGAAGATTTATCAGCTCAGTGGTGAATGTATAAAGTTACTAAGGAGATGGTAGTTTATGCAACAGCTTGACTCGTCTTCTGTAAGGGTTTACTTTAAATGTTGATCTGCTGATCTACCAATTGTTTTCTACAAGTTGGTGGATTCTGCATAATTTCAATAAATAGAGATTTGGTGAAGAGTTTTTCATAAATAGCATAATCCAGTTTTTCATAAATGGCAAATGCCTTCATCAGTGTTGTTGTTGACTTGACTTTTCTTACCTCAGTAGTTTCAAGTTTTAAATCAATATGCAGTCTAATTTCTATCTAATAAGTTTCTGTAATATGTTTCTGTATTTTCTCTGCAGTATAATTTCAGATGTCCTTCTGAGTTTGTCATTATTATGGGATATAGTCAGGTTTCCATGGGATAACCTAATAGCAATAGAACAAATCTATTTTCACATGAGTAGATCACCTTATCTTACTGCGCAATTTGTTGTCCTCTAACAATATGGAATGGATAGGGGTTATCGTTATTAAATCTAGTACCCAATTTTAAGCTTTAAATGAATATTTTATTTAAATTGGCTTAATAGATGTATATATGTGTATTTTACTGTCAGTTTTTAATAAAGATCACAAAACAATGACATCCTTCCTCCAACACCAGCACTAGTACTTCATATTGTTATTATGATTACTACTAATGTACATGATGCCTTTGTGCAAACCTTTTTTTAGAAATATACATGTCCATGGAGTGTCTATATTTCTATGAGTGCTAGTGGCATTGGAGCTCTGCTTTAGAAAGAGGTAATACAGGCACTCTTCAGAATCCTGCAGAGCGGAGTCCGAAAGTGCACACTTGAAAAGCAGCAGGTGTCTTTTTTTCAAATTCTGCAATTGTCATTTCATCTTCCTGAGTTGTATCCTTTCCATCCTTACTCTTCAGAAATGGAAAATCTGGAATGAATAAACATATCTCACCGTGGTTGCTTTGAAAACAAAATGACTACAGACTTGATTTTTTTTTTTCTAAAGCTTGTGCTTGCAGAAAAAAGCACCAAGAACTTACTGTGACTGAATCTGCATGAATTAGACTTCTTCTGGTTGTTTTTTGACTGGAAAAAGTTTAGTAGTTCAGGTTAGTAGAAGTACTAGTGCTGGTGTTGGAGGAAGGAGGTCATTGTTTTGTGTTTTTCTAAATATGCTAAATGTCACAAGATCTAAGGTTAACCAATCCATGCAAGTTGAGTAAAGTTCAAGTCATATCATCAGAGGCCTAATTTGTATCTGCCTTAATCCATCCTCGATGGCACTGATTTTGATAAGTAAAATGAGAACCAGCATGCAAGGTGGCCTTTAGATTAGCAGGCTAAAAGCCAATTTATTGTGTTAATCCAATAAAAATATTTCCTCCACTGATTGCATGAATTTATTTAAACCTCGAAATGGCTTTTCTGTTTCTTCCACAGACCTATAGCCTACTGGTTGAAGCAGATTCAATCCCTTCTGTACTGCAGTGAAAACAACCTATCAGGCACTTTCAACGAGGAAATCCATAACTGCACATGCCCAATGGAGCAGGACACCTGCCAGCGGGCACTCCCGTGCCAGGTGGGGGACAGCACCAACTGTTTGATCTGTGCCCAGGACAGTCCTGTCCACTGCAGTAGCTGCAATGCAGGTTACGTGCTGAGTCAGGGTACCTGCCGTCCAGAGGTGGCTGACTCCCTGGAACACTACCTGGGCCTGGAAACTGACTTCCAGGACTTGGAGTTGAAGTACCTACTGCAGAAGCGTGACAGCCGCGTTGAGGTGCACGCCATCTTCATCAGCAATGACATGCGCCTCAACAGCTGGTTTGACCCTTCCTGGCGCAAGCGCATGCTCCTCACCCTAAAAAGCAACAAATACAGGTCCAACCTGATCCACATGCTGCTGGGGCTGACAGTGCAGATCTGCCTGACCAGGAACAGCACCCTGGAGCCTGTCCTCTCCATCTACATTAACCCATTTGGGGGCAGCCACTCGGAGAGCTGGCTCTTGCCTGTTCATGAGAACAGTTTCCCAGATTGGGAAAGGACTACACTGGAGGGGGTCCCACAATGCACCAACTGGACCATGACATTGGGCAACAAGCGGAAGAGCTTCTTTGAAACGGTCCACATCTACCTGAGGAGCCGGATCAAGGCCACTGACTCTCGAGGTAACGAGACCACGTACTACGAGCCCCTGGAACTTGTCGATCCCTCTAGGAACCTGGGATACATGAAGGTCAATGGTGTCCAGGCCTATGGCTACAGCATGCACTTTGATGGTGAGGCAATCCAGGACCTGATCCTGCAGCTGGACTACCCCTACACTCAGGGCTCCCAGCACTCAGCTCTTCTCCAGCTAGTGGAGATCCGAGACCGTGTGAACATGCTCTCCCCGCCTGGCAAGCAGCACCTGGATCTCTTCTCCTGCCTGCTGCGGCACCGACTCAAGCTGTCAGCCAGTGAGGTGGTGAGGATCCAAGACTCCCTGCAGGCATTCTCTGCCAAACTCCCCCATAATGTGGAATACGAGACAGACAAACTGTGCAGTTAACTAGCTCAGCTTTTAAAAACATTTTCAGTGTGTGTGTGTAGAACTTGGAGGGGGAGATGAATAATAGGACATGGCAAACTTTGCTTTTTGAATGCGAGTCAGTATTTAAAATATTGTACAATTTAGGAAACTGGCCTTTTTTCATTTTTAAAGGGATTTGGTGTTGCTATTGTTCTTCTGTACATTTCTAGTAAAACAGCACTTGATGTTTGACATTTTAAGGTTGTCTGTGTAAAAAATTTAAGTGCTGAGAAAAGGGGAAATGAGTATATACCATATTTGATTGTGTACTATAGAGGTCTAGAGAAAGGTTGGGACAACGTTAGGATACCTCTCACAAAGTTTGGCAAATAGCATTGCCATGTTCTCTTCATACTCTTCTGCTTAGCAAATGCCTGTCATTTCAACAAACTGCAATCAGAACAACCACTTCATGGAAGTTCTTGGAATATGTTTGGTGCTGTGTCCTCATATTTTAGTGCTTTAGTGTACTGACTCTCTAAATCTGAATTAAAATTCAGATACTAGCTCTGCTAAATACTGGGGAAAATAAAAATAAAACTGTGAACAATTAAATTGAATTAGATGCTTTATTGTTTGTTTGTTTCTTAGTGTAGTAGTGGGTTGGTAAATAACTGAAGGGCACCAACTGTTTGAAGAAGTAAAATGTGCCAAATGTCTGTACACAAGGATGGTAACAACAACTTGTTAACGCGAGTTTTAGTGCAATCCAAATGTCACTTTGTGCTATTTGAACAGATTCAGAGCTGTATGTTTTTGGGGTTAGACACACTCTATTTTCTATGTTAATTTTTATCGTTATTATTGCGAGTTAAAACTTAGGAACATCCAGAAAAGAAAAAAAAAAACAATAAAAAAGTAACTCTCTCAAATATTTTGTGTTCCCGTTTGTTTTCCAGACCTTGAAGGTACAATGTCAGACTATGTCATGGTTCTGTCACAGCTTTGCTATGTTTATAAAAGCAAATCACCTTTTCAGGATGAAATTAAATAACTCTTTTTTTCAATCTACCAAGGTTTAAACCTATCAAGCATTCTTCATGTTCTCCCTCCGTTTTACGTATAGAAATGCTTTGGGTCACACCTGAGAGTCTTGACATCATCACTAAAGTTCTATGCTGGGTAATAGCAGTGCTTTTTCATGATCTACGTATAATGGTCAAGGTCAAGGTGTCGGGACTGCTGTTCATAAACACTTCTACCATGGTTTGCTGAGCATCCTTTAACATACAGTCATCCACACCAACAAGTTTTGTGCCAATTTAATTTTCAGTTCCAAGTTGGATTTATTGATTTCCATCAATGAACATGGATAAAACTACCAGGACTCAATTTACTTAGGTTTATGGCTGAATCTGAACCAAATGTTAGAGCTTGTCCTGAGCCAAGGCATTTGCACTGTGGCTGTTTAGCTCATTATGAGATGCTAAATGTGCAAAATCAATCACCAGAGATGAGACAGTGGTCAATGCCATCTTCTCCAAAGTGGAGAACGTTAGTGAAGGGATTAGAAGAGTATAAAAAGGAGCCTCAGCTAAAATAAAGTCAGGAAAGCTTAATGAGGCAAGTTTGTTTAGCCCAAGTTTCCCTGAAATGAAGGGACACTGATGGATCAATGTGCAGCACATTTTGATTTGAGTTGTGGTGAAGAACTCTTTCTGGGGATACTGTGGAGCTAATCTATCTGTACCAATACAATAAATGGTGCAAAGCAATATGGTAGAGCTGTCTCCTTTAAATTAGATGTAAAACTGCCCAGGCCAAGTTCCTCCAAGAAGCTTTTTTATTTTTTATTACAGCACTAAAAGCAAGCATAATTTAGGGGACATTTAACTAGAGTGCTCCCAACTTCTCATCTGGACATGATCCCATTGCAGCATGTGCAAGTATGCTTGGAAGGCTGCCCGCGTGAATATCTGAAATGATAATAATAAAAAACAAATTGCTTCACCTATTGTTTTACAAGCATTGAGTTCAGCTGGCAAATCTAAATTTACTTAGTGATGCACGGAAATGTTATGTTCAGCATTTCTCCCGGTCTGGAATCAATAGTAAACGGATTATTCACCTTTCATAAGCAACAGTTGATTCACCAAATTGCACTGCTAAGAGGAAAAGGGAAGACTAAGACCAGTTAGAATCTCTGGCACACTACAGAATACAACAATTTCTAAAGACCTTAACTAGTAATAAACTCTTGCTTCCTCAAATCAATATTCAATAATAAAGTTAAGAATCTGGCTTAGCTCTATTCTAGGCAGCCTAGCATTACATTATTTTAAAACCCCTTGAGGTCTGTTATTTGTGCTCTTGCTTTCACAGCATCTTGGATACTTTGAAAAAACTTAAGTACAAGCAAAGAATGGAAGCGTGCACATTTACTGTAAAGGGGTCCTTAGTGTAGTGCTAATACTGAAGAAATTCTAGCAGCAAAAACCTACTGGGTTACAATGTTTATATAATATGCTTTTATTTTTTTTTAAAAGTTGAATGTCACCTCACTGCTCTCCCATGTACTGATCAGGAGGAGAGGTCATTAACCCTGCTATCAAGCCAACTAATGTAGCTTCTTTTCATCTATCCCAAGACTATTTTCCTCCCTACTTTACAGAGCCCTGTAGCTTTTACTATGTGAGCCACTGGGGACCCTAGCATGTGTATGCATTGTGTGGTATACTATACTGCACTGTACTTTACATTAAATGATGATTAACTGAGATACATAATTAATAATTAAATAAAGGCCTGGGGACATTCATTGTTATTCATACTGCTGGATACAACTGAGTATGTGCACTAGCATCAAAGATGTATGCTGAGGAATTATAAGCAGTTCTTAGTTAATATACAGTTTTAACATTAGTTCCATTTAGATCTACAGCCCAACAGTGAATTTTGGTCAACTCTATATATGTGTATAAGACACCAATAGATCCACTGACTCACTTGCACAAAAGGTTCAGGAGATATACACATAGAGCTTCAAGCCGCTATTCATAAAGCTCATTAAGAAATGTAAGTTCCTAAATGGTTCTAGACCAGTTATATTTATGCTGCTAATATTTTTAACTAAACATGATTTTAGTTAAGTCCAAAGGACATGTCATCACTCAACTTCATAGCATAATCCAAACATTTTTAATACTGTACATTTTCTAACATAAAGCTACAGACAGTGCTAAAAAATGTACAAAGATACTGACTATCAAGATTATTCCAAATGGACTGAAAAAATAAAAAAAAAACAACCTACTGAACACTTGCTAAGGGGTCCAGACAGAGAATTGTTGGAAGCCAATTACTCTACCGACTTGCATGTTTGTGTGAGTTTTTGATTATTGAATTACATGACAATCCTAATTAGGCTTGTGTAACAGTCTCCTTTAAAGCTGTTCTAATGAGGCATTCAAATCATTTAAAAAATGATTTTGCCTTAACAATGCAACTTTAAATTTGAATATTTTAAAGCAGTGTGGGCAGCAGTGTGGAGTAGTGGTTAGGGCTCTGGACTCCTGACCGGAGGGTCGTGGGTTCAATCCCAGGTGGGGGACCCTGCTGCTGTACCCTTGAGCAAGGTACTTTACCTAGATTGCTCCAGTAAAAACCCAACTGTATAAATGGGTAATTGTATGTAAAAATAATGTGATATCTTGAAATAATAGTAAGTCGCCCTGGATAAGGGTGTCTGCTAAGAAATAAATAATAATAATTTTAGGGGTTTTAAAATGTAAAATGAGCCATGAAGTGACTCACATGCAGGATGTCAAACATGAATATCCTGCAGCCACTTCAAAACGAATTCTCATCTCATCATAGCGCAGAGATGTCTCTTCTTTTGAAGACTCAGTTTTGGTGGAATCTTACTATACTTTAGCAGCGCACTTTCTAATCAAATTGAATGTTGTTCTAAAGTCCATTCATGTAGCCCCAAATCCCTAAAAAAACATTTGTTGTATATTTAATTATGGTGCCGCCATCCTTAAAAGTACCTAATAACTAAAAAAAATAACAGACAATAACAATGAAAGGAATTTGGCCTTTTCATGTGTTATCATTACATATTTGGTGCTTTTTAAAAGCTGCTGTAAACGTAAGGGCACAATAATAAATGTACTATTTTGCCTGAGTATCTTTACTGTATTTCTGTCTTAGAACGTATGTAAAACACCAGTGTACGAACTGTTTTAATACTTGGAATTGCAGCAGTATTTAGATATGCACCTGTTTGGTTTGGTCAATTAAATTGACCCCCTATGTCTCCAAAATAAAAATTCTGGATGTGATTGAGTGTGTTTTTTTTTTTTAATAGACTGGTTCCACTAAATAGTCTACGTATGGGATACAGCATGCTGGTTACTGGGAAGAGAGCAATCTAATTGTGCCGTTCTAGTTCCAGGGAACTATTACTGGTGGAAATGTAGTTAAACCATGTGGGATGTCAGTCCTCAGTGACTTAATTCTCTCTGGGTTCTCTTCTCCAGTCCAATTTAAGGGTATTAAGTTAAACTTTGTAATCGGATAATTGCATGATGTATTATGTCATTGCAGGGTTAATTGAATTCTTAAACTGTAATTTTGTGAATATAGACGGTATGTGAATTGATATGCTTGTACTAAGTGCTGGTGGTACAGTTTAGAAGTGGGTATCGATGTTTTAAAAATAATGAAATTAATAAAGTGGCTTAAGAGTGCAAAATAAAATAAAATAAAAACATCCGTTCTTGGAAACACATTTGGAGGTTTACTGGAAATGTGGTTAAGGTTTACTGGAAATGTCTCATTTTGTTAAATAGTTTTGTAAGTAAGCACAAATGGTACATGAATGTGCATTGTTCCAGTAAGTGTGTCAGTTTTACTTTTTTACACGTCACACGAAATAGCTGAGAGGCGAAGAGCTAGATGGCATGGAGATTGAACTACTCCTTCCCCCCTGGTCACAGGGCAATGCGAGGCCTTCACTATCCCTTCACTGTGGATAAATGAAGAACTGTAATGAATGCTAAAATTCATTGCACAATACATAACTACATTTTTAGAAAATCCCAAAGTCTGGATGACTGAGTTGCTTCAGAAACTGTTTATGGTTGCTCACAGTCTTTTTTAAAGATGGAATGATGCTGACACGTCCTTAAAACTGCAAAGAAAGCCAATGAAAGCTACATGATGCTCCTGTAAAAAAACAAAAGAAGATAATTCTAACCACATAATAGATGTGTAATTGTTGGATTGGAATGAGTAGGAGTTATAATTAATGTCATTAAAATGATGGAAGAAATAGGCAAAGAAAACGAATTATACAAATTCAAATAGTTGCAAATGGCAAATTGTATTCACTATCAAATTCAAAGCATTGGGGTTTGTTAAAATGTTTAGCTATGTGAGAATGAATAGCTCTCTATAAGATAATAAATGAATGCTCCGTGGCGTAGGTCAGAAACTAAATATGTTTTGCAAGACCCTTTTCCTCTGACGCAAACAGTTACTAAGCCTGCCTTCAAGGGAGATAATTAATGAGTTTGCCTTGATGGAAGATAATGAATTGACTGAGGGCATGTTTTGCAATGATACTGTTATTCTTTTTTCATAAGCCCTTATTTTTCTCTCTTATATCTGATGAGCTATTATGAGATTCTTACAGGAAGAAAGATGAAATGATAGAGCATTTCTTGAATGTGAAGATTGCTACAAAATATCACAGTACAAAGTATTGCATTATAAAATATCACATTTCAAGTTATCACGTTATAAAATATCACATTACAGAACATCATAAAAGCAGTTATGAAAGTACAATAAGATTACATTTAAGTAAGAGCAAAATAAAGAATACAGTAAGGTATAAGTAAGAGCAAGTTTGACTAAGAGCAGTTAAAACTTATAGTAAATATTTGCTTATATGAGTAAAGTCCAGTAAGAACATGTTGTAAGTATGATAAATTAATGAGAATGATGTCCCAGTATATATATAGTATTGGTGACTTAGTATGTAACATGATTGCTGCATACAAGACTCCAAATATCAATGTATTCAGAATGGTAAATGGGTTGGAATAATAACATGACATTTGACTGGAAATTTGTCACAGAAGAGTAATTTAAACACATATTCCCCTCAATATATAGCGACTGTAGATTTGGGGTGGAAGTATCATACTAGTATTGTACAGTAAGTGAGTTATGTGGCTTTAGACACCCGGTTGTAAGGAAACATAAAAAGAAGATACAATCTAAAATGCAGTAACAATAACTTTATTTTGGAGATAGGAAATTGATCTTATCTGAAATGGAGAGACTAGTTATACCATCATGTAGCAAGAAATCACTAGGATATGCCAAAGGCAATTATTAAATTGATACAGCTAAAGTTGTTACCCAGTGCTAAATCTAGATTGGATTTCTCCCTTCCCAAATCTGCATTAAAAACAACCTGCCTTAGAGACAGATGATAATGGTGTGCATCTGCGTTGCAAAGATCTGCACAGTGTTATCTGAGCTGTAGGTGCTTCATTTTCTGCTTGGTGATAAACGAGGACATTTCTAGGTTAAGTAGAAGAAAAAAGGTTGCGTCTCAAGTACACCATTCAGAAGAATGCAGCGTACAGTTCCAAGTTCAACTTTTAAGACTTTGCTCTGTTATTCTCAGTGAAATTGCTATTTTTTAATTTTTAATGCAGTTTACCAATTACAATACATTACCGTACATAAGACTAATGTTACTCTTACAACACTACACACAGGCATGAAATGACAATTTACAACCACACAGAAAGCAAAATGTATATTTTTAATTTAATAAAACCCAAGAATATTTGAATATACCTGGCTTTTTCTCAATTGTCCCAGGAACAAATATACTTATTTTATGGCAACTTGACGTGGATTTGGAATATGATGTAACTGGTTACAACTCATAAATACCATGTAAAACAGTAGCTTGATGGTTGGGAGGTCAGCTCTAGGGATAGGTATTTAAAGAGTGAGAGGGTTGTGCCTAACTGCAGGAAGAGCCCCTGGTTTTCTCCTGGGATGCAGAATACACATGTATATGAATGTGCTTAAGGGGGGATATGATAAATCACAGCATCCTAAAGGAAACATATTAAATGTAGCTGTCATGGACCTGCATGTTAATTAGCCTATAAGGGAGATAATAATTAAGCATGTCATTTTTTTTTTCATATGGAGATTAGGCTTACCTTGCAGGAATATTAATATGCTATATTGGCAAAATGAAAAACAACTTTTCATGAACTCATTAGTAAAGATTGATTTACTGAGCTTTTGCCCCTGTAAAATCTTTATTAAAATTTCTTTTTTTTTAAAATCTAGATTTAACAACTTCTATCTTCACCTCAGGTCAAAAATACTTTTTTTTCCATTAATAAAACAAAAATCACTAAGGCAAAAGTGAAATCTTAACACACCACAGTCCAAGTTAGCAAAAATGTGGTTTCCACAGAGTACATTTGCATCAGCATCCCTTATGAATTATAGTCTTATACTCAACAGTCTTTCTTCGCTTGTCACTATCTTCACAATTTCCATACCTTCTATTTTGACTGCCTTCAGGTTTCTTTCATTTTCGAAGTCGCCGACAAGATAACTAACTGTTCATAGCTGGGTAAAAATGAATAAAACTGTTTTGCTAATATAGAATACATTTATAATTTCTTCGATGGGTAAGAGCAAAATCTGTCTTGCAGGCAGATTGTGTCAAAACTGTCTTAGTGGAATATGAAAAATAAATATGTCTTGACGACAGAAACTAGATCTTGCTTCTTTGTAGATAACAAAGCCTACATTATAGATATAAAAATATGTAAATAAAAAAAAAACCCTGAATTGTTTCTCTGAAGAACTCTGATAAGATGAATGCCTTGCTAACATGAACACGGCAACTCCTTTAATACATAGAAATCGTTTGAGTGGATTGCATTATAATGCTGTGGCACAAGGTTTTAGAACACACTGACATCTGTCAGAACAAAGGTTCAAGATCAACACCAATGGATCCAGGACCCGATCTGATGGGTCCAAGACTGGACTGGACTGACTGGACTGGGTTAGGATGGTAATGGTCCAATCGGTTCAAAACATGGACACTCACTGATGACACACAGTAGTGCTGCCGCAGCCAATTGTGCATCCTCTACGGTCTGGACTACAAGGGTCAGTTTATATCTTAATCATATTAAACAGTGAATACAAAGTCAACAATTACAGCAGCTAGGCAATAAAATGCTTCCTTGCTGGTTGGTATTAATGAAAACATCAAAAGTCTTTTCTGTAACTTTTGTCTTTCTCTTTTACTTTTCAGTTGGTCTGTTTCATTAGAGATGACAACATGTACAACATAGATGTTTGTAAATTTTGAGTACTGGAACAGGGTATTCCTTATTGATGTACACTTCTGTGTTTTATTAAAAATCTTGTATGATCCTAGCAACAAATACATTATAATAAGGTACGGGGCCCTATCGTTTTAACTTGAGTTAGTATTATTATTTATTTTGTTTTAAGTATTTTTGATGTATTAATATAGTTTTGTATGCATGTACATTTTCACAACAGTCAGAACAGTTTTAAGAACATCACTCTTCATTTAATCCACAAAATATTATTAAAACTTTGTTAACAGGATCAGCTATGTGCTATTACATAAAACCATGTCATTATTAAAAACAAGTGAAGTTTATATAATTCAATTAAATACAGTTCATAGTGATTGCAACCTTAATGTTTGGGCTGTTTGTGCATGCCATGTACTTGTGTTGATAAATGGTAGTAAATGATATTTGTTTTATTGGGTTTTTGCTTATTTAATGTATGTGTCTTTTTGGCACAGGGTGCAGGAAAGTCGTGATTTAAAGCCACTCTGAACATTGACTTATTTACAGCTTGGCATCGTGCTGCATAAAGGGCTTAATGAGCATGTTGCAATAAATAAATTCAAATTAGCAAACAACTAACAAGAGACTTATAACATCCTACTTGGAAGCCAGTGGGTGGCTCAGATTCCATAATTGCTGATCAACATTATGGACTTCTCTGCTGCATTAGCAAGCTGTCTGCTCCAGATCTCTGACATGGCTATTAGTGTTTTCAGAGCCTCCATCAGATAAATGCTAACATCATGCAATGCTTAAACACAATAAAGCAAATCCTTCCTGTCCATCTGTGATAACTCATAGGATGAGCTGAAGGTGTTGCTCCAACTGTAGCCATACACCATCTTGACACTTTATCAGAACCTTTGCCTCTACCTGAAACTCATGAGATATTCGATATATTAAATGTTTGGGATCTGACTACACAGAAGCTTTGATTGAAACTTAGATGCATCATCAACCAAATGTGGGATTGCAGTTGAAGGCAGAGCTGCATCTGACAGGTTTAGGGATAACTTTCATGCATCACTTTCATGAACTTTATCAGCTCAGTCAACAGACATACAGTGCTGTGCAAAAGTTTTAGGCAGGTGTGAAAAAATGCTGTAAAGTAAGAATGCTTTCAAAAATAGACATGTTAATTGATTATATTTATCAATTAACTAAATGCAAAGTGAGTGAACAGAAGAAAAATCTAAATCAAATCCATATTTGGCATGACCACCCTTTGCCTTCAAAACAGCATCAAGCATCAATTCTTCTAGGTACACTTGCACACAGTTTTTGAAGGAACTCGGCAGGTAGGTTGGCCCAAACATCTTGGAGAACTAACCACAGTTCTTCTGTGGATTTAGGCAGCCTCAGTTGCTTCTCTCTCTTCATGTAATCCCAGACAGACTCGATGATGTTGAGATCAGGGCTCTGTGGGGCCATACCATCACTTCCAGGACTCCTTGTTCTTCTTTACGCTGAAGATAGTTCTAAATGACTTTCAGCTGTATGTTTGGGGTCGTTGTCATGCTGCAGAATAAATTTGGGGCCAATCAGATGCCTCCCTGATGGTATTGCATGATGGATAAGTATCTGCCTGTACTTCTCAGCATTGAGGAGACCATTAATTCTGACCAAATCCCCAACTCCATTTGCAGAAATACAGCCCCAAACTTGCAAGGAACCTCCACCATGCTTCACTGTTGCCTGCAGACACTCATTCGTGTATGCTGTCCAGCCCTTCGGCGAACAAACTGCCTTCTGCTACAGCCAAATATTTCAAATTTTGACTCATCAGTCCAGAGCACCTGCTGCCATTTTTCTGCACCCCAGTTCCTGTGTTTTCGTGCATAGTTGAGTCGCTGGCCTTGTTTCCACGTCGGAGGTATGGCTTTTTGGCCGCAAGTCTTCCATGAAGGCCACTTCTGACCAGACTTCTCGGACAGTAGATGGGTGTACCAGGGTCCCACTGTTTTCTGCCAATTCTGAGCTGATGGCACTGCTGGACATCTTCCGATTGCAAAGGGAAGTAAGCATGATGTGTCTTTCATCTGCTGCAGTAAGTTTCCTTGGCCGACCACTGCGTCTACGGTCCTCAGCGTTGCCCGTTTCTTTGAGCTTCTTCAAAAGAGCTTGGACAGCACATCTGGAAACCCCTGTCTGCCTTGAAATTTCTGCCTGGGAGAGACCTTGCTGATGCAGTATAACTACCTTTGTCTTGTTGCTGTGCTCAGTCTTGCCATGGTGTATGACTTTTGACAGTAAACTGTCTTCAGCAACCTCACCTTGTTAGCTGAGTTTGGCTGTTCCTCACCCAGTTTTATTCCTCCTAAACAGCTGTTTCTGTTTCAGTTAATGATTGTGTTTCAACCTACATATTGAATTGATGATCATTAGCACCTGTTTGGTATAATTGTTTAATCATACATCTGACTATATGCCTACAAAATCCCTGACTTTGTGCAAGTGTACCTAGAAGAATTGATGCTGTTTTGAAGGCAAAGGGTTGTCACACCAAATATGGATTTGATTTAGATTTTTCTTCTGTTCAATCACTTTGCATTTAGTTAATTGATAAATATAATCTATTAACATGTCTATTTTCGAAAGCATTCTTACTTTACAGCATTTTTTCACACCTGCCTAAAACTTTTGCACAGTACTGTACAATCTGGACTAGTGGAAGTAGCTTTTTTTGGGACCTGTGATCCCTTTGTTCAAGTCTGAATGATATCTCAGGAAACATTCTGGAATCCTGTAGGCCTGCCCAATGAGGTCAAGGTGTCCCAAGGTGCTACAAGTGGTTCTCACAGAATGTACTATTTTGTTTTGCAAAGTTTGGCGCTATATCTGGTGCATTAAATAGTCATTACTGTGGCATTCACCCAGCACCCAGTTTATTGAGAAACAAACAATAGTGCCTTGCACCCCCCTAAACAAATCCAATTAAGCAAATGTAGCTACAATAGAACACTGGAAACAACACGATATGGCATTGTAGGTCGAGTTCCTTATTTAAAACAAAAATGGATTTGTTAAAGGAAACACAATGAACAAATGCAAAGTACTCAAAAAACTCAAAATTACTTTTTAATGTAGCTATTATTCAGTTCCATTTGCCAGCCATAGACGTATTTAGGTTTCTTTATATTAAGTAAATGCGAGAAGAAACCATTATGATTGCAAACAGCATAGCAGCACAGCAGGGGGCAGTGAAAATGTTATTTGAAGCTACTATACGATACTACATTGCATTATGTAGTGGCCAATCACACTTTTCTCCACCAACACAAGGCCATGGATAAGTTTCTCTCTAAACATGTACCTCAATGATGTCAAGTGGAAAAAAAGATCATTCATTTAAAAAAACAATACTGTGCTATCTCTGTAGAGCAAGAGAGCCCTCTAGTGTTACAAGTGGGTAACAACAGTTTTGAGATTTACACATTATATATATATAATGTATATATATATATATATATATATATATATATATATATATATATATATATATATATATATATATATATATATATATATATATATATATATATATATATATATATATCTATATATATCTATATATATCTATATATATATATATATATATATATATATATATATATATCTCATTTGAATATGTGACAAATAAAATAAACTGACCAAAACTAACATGAAAACTGCAACAATATATTAAAAATAATAACACTGTGGCAATTAAAACTTCTGTAGCTCAACTTGCCATCCGACTATCAATTTCCTGGTGCTTCTCAAGATATAGTCATAGAATTCAACTGACTTCTTCTGCAAAACCATCACAAGCTATGTATCAAATACATGTTATTTTATGTAGTATTTTTTTTCTAAGTAAAACATAAACCAATACAAAATATTTTTCTAACAGTGTTAAATGAATACGTTTTTAGTATACCGACCCTTTAATTTAAATATTCAACTTTCTACCTAGCGTCCGTGATTGGCTGTTAGGGAATACAGGATCCTTGCACAGGCCTCCCACTAGAGGGGCTCGTACCAAGACCACTACGGTGGAGTCCACCGGCGGAAACTGTGCTAGCCCCAGCGCTCCTGCACCTTCAAAGGATGCCAGAGGGGCCGCGCTCTTGGAGACTTGGAGGACTGAACCTCCTCCAGAAAATCCGGGAACATTGGAAAAGACTGGGGTTTGAAGCTTTGCGTCTGAATACAGACCGACTTTGTTCAGGGGCTGCCTCCCAGGTAACCTGGAGGAATTTGGAGGCTCACTCCATGAGCGCCCAAACTGAGCTTGAGGGAGAGGTCACATCAGCTTCAGAGGCAACCTCAGAGCTGGGACCCGTCTCCTGGACCTTTGGTCGGCCAATCGACTCTCCATCCCAGGATGCCTTGATGGAGATCGCGTCCTGTTCCTCCTGGTCCTGCTCTGGGAGAACCGGATCAACCAGCAGTGAAGGCGTGATCAGTACAAGGGCAGGAGCCAGAGGCGGAGCTGGGGCAGGAGCAGGGGCAATAGTCTGCTGCCTGACCATGTACTCTTAAGACCTGAGCCATCTGGCTCTTCAGGTCCGAGATGTCCTTTGCCTGCCTCAAGTGCCTTGACCGCTTGCTGCTCCTTGAAGGAGAGCCTCAAGGGTATGCTGTGCGAAGGGCTCGAAGGCAAGTGGAGAAGGGGGGAGCAGGACGTGCAAGGGTGAAAGCCCGACATCGCTGCCAGACACCGAGGCTTTAGGGCACTGAGGCACCGATGTGATATGTGCAGGGGCTTTCAGACACCGAAGGTGTCGAAACACCAAGGCCCTAAGGCTCTGGGAGGCCCCGAGGGGCCCGAAGCCACTGTTGAACAGAGCGTCTGAACACTGAAGGCGCTGAAGCACCCAGGCGTCAAAGCTCTAGAGCGTCGACGGAGCCGAAGCACAGAGGCATTGAGGCGCTGGGGCATCGAGCGTGTCAAAGCACCGAAGCTCTGGAGCACTGGGGCACCGGGGCACTGAGGGCATCGAAGCACAGAGCTCAAAAGTGCCAAAGGCATCGAAACCTCGAGGCACCCAGGATGCTGAAGCACCGAGGCTATGGAGCACCAGGGCACCGAAGGTACCAAGGCCACTGATGCAAGAAAGCTCCTGAGCACTGAGGGCCTCGAAGCACCGAGGCTCTGAGGCACTGAGGGTACCGAGGGCTTCAAGCACCAAGGGTACTGAGCTGTTCATTGCAATCACACAGCCTAGAAAGTGTACACCACTTATCCGGGTGAGTGGTTTGAATGTGCGTGAGGTCTACTCAACAATAGGACCGTATGAGGCCTAATGGAGGAAGCACAGCAGTTGTCTTTTTTTTTTTTTTTAAACTGCAATGCAGTGAACACACAGACACTCAACAGCAAACTGGACACTGCTTAGCAGTCATAACAGACAACCTATCGGGGCAGACTGTGCCTTGCACAGCGAATGTGCGTGCCGAAGTAGCCCAGCGTTTTGTTCAGGCTTCAGCTGCGGAGTTCTGATTCCATGGAAGTGGCAAGCTGACTTCCAGCAATAATTGCAAGGGAACTACAGAACCTCGAAGTTAAGGGCTCTTCATAAGAGACAATCAACAACTGGAAAAAAGGTTAGTTATACCCACCTTACATACCTGGTTCTGAGAAGCAAAAGAGGATTTGAGCTCCGCGGAGTAACTACTTATTCCCTCGGTAGGCGGGAGCGAGGACGTCACTCCCCGGGGCCTATCGGCAGCTTTGATATAAAATGCTCAGCGTATACCTGACCTGTGGCAGGCATATCCCAAAAGTATTGGTTGGTGGCCGTCTTCGAATTCAGGACACTTTCTAGTGGAGATTTCTTTGTGCTGCTTTCGGAGGCAATTACACATCACGCGCTTCTTGTTAAGACAAAATAGTAGACTTCACTGCAGAGGTGGCATCCCGTGCGCACAGACTGGGATGTTGACAGTATTTGCTTATATTATCTTTTTTGGCTCTATTAATTTGGGATCCAGGGGCCAGGTTCGTTATTGCCGAAGGTTCGTTATAATGAAGGGCGATATAGCGAGGTTGTACTGTAGTTAAATCTGCTTATAACGACTACTAAACGTGTTGTTTAAGTAGGCAGGTATACAAATGATTAATTATTGAAATGGTTTAAAGTATTTTAGCTATAAAACCCATATGAGAATAATATTTAATGGCCAAACAATGTTATGGGGTCAATAATTAGGACAAATGTAATATTGTAAAGTACTGTTTTTCAAAAACTTTTAAGCAGTATTTTTAATTGAATTGGAGGCTTTACAAAGACTTTTTTTTTTTTAAAGCTTGCTTGAATGTGCTGTATCCCTCTTTGTTTTAAGTATCCTAAGGAGCTTGCTCAGCTGTACTCTTTCTTCATCCCAAAAAAGTAAAAGAAAATGGAGACTATTAACAATTCTGAAAGTCTGTATTTCGCATCTGATTTTCCTAATGAGTGGGGCTGTTTGATATCTACATCGGATTCTCAGAATTTCAATGCCTGGCAGCAAAATCCTAACATCCACTGTGTGAAGCTGCTTCCAGTTTATCACAGAGCTGAGGGGGGAGGAATAAAAGTGGGGAACAATAAGAACTAGAAGGATTTGGCTTGGATCACTCCAGGGAGGAATGGGAATCAGGTTTATTTCACTTTGCAGTTCAGTAGTATAGAAAATGAAAATAATTTTGAATGAATCCAGCTGGCTTAGATATTAATTTGTTTGAAATACAATATGTATTTTTAAACCTGTAATGAAATAACCATGTAAGGCCTGTTGGTGTGACACAAAGGATACAATAACTACCCTCTGAAGCATATTATGTCCAGCCTCAAAAGGCAGAACACACATACACAGTATGTTATTTGTCATCTTTCTTTTTGGGTTTGGTACAAGGAATGTGGTCGCTTTACACCATACAAAAAAAAAAAAAAAAAAATGTAGGCATTAAAGATTACATTAGTAGGGATTCTTCTATGTACGAGAGATGCAGTGTAAACAGTTGAGCAGTTCAAATGGCAAGGCAAAAGCTTTTATTGAGGTTTCATGTGCCCGAAATTAGCCACTTTGGGAAATGATCTGCCATGCAATCAGAGAAAAAGGTTTGTCACCCAGGGTGCTATGACTGCACAGTTGTATCTGTGTTGAGGTTATGTCAGTTTAGCTAATGGAGCTGCCAGATGGAGAAGGTTGAAAGGCTCAGATTTAATTAAGACTTTTTACTTCTCATAGGTCACCTTGAAAAGGAGTGAGATCACCCTGGTAGCATTCATGTACAATTCTAAAGTTGTCCTGAAGGTGGCACTGTCTCCCTGTCTGTAGATGGAATAGTGGTGACATCACCTCAGTAGCACTTATGAAGTTATGAAGTTGTCCATAAGGTGTCACGGTCTTCCTTTCCTTTCATTTAAAGTCAGTCCAATGTGCACCAATAACTGTGTACGAAATAACCAAATGAGTGGTGAAACAAACTAATTCCTAAACAATTCCCAAAATATAGTCAAAGGGAGAGGCTAAGTTATTGCTTCCGTTACTTGTTTTCAATCTGCACCTTGAAAAATTTAAAGGCAGTTAATGTGTTTTCCAAAACCATCAGCTGTTATGCATAGCACTGGATACAGCAGGATGTATATGACACCTGAAAACAATAGTAAGGTGTGACATCATAAAATAGCCATTTAAACAAAGGGGTGGAAAACATAAATGTGGTGGGTCAGGTCAGGTAAACTGTCCTAATGCCCTACAATGTGGGGAAACATATTTCAGACTCAATTACAAAATTGGTAAGAGAATGGCCATATGGGAAGGTAACTTGCAAACACACAGTAGTAATTTCTTTTAACCTTGTTAAACATTTTAAATGAGAAGTAATTTGTTTTTGTAAAATCGGCTTCTTTGTCAAATATCACTTATTTATCCATCAACGCATTACACAAAAATTTATTTGATTCCCACTTAAATTTGGCTCATTATGTCATGGCCTTTTAAATGTTACAGAATAGTTCTTTCTTTTAACCAGACAAGCATAATGAAGGAAAAACTGCATCACTGAAAATGTACTTGGAAATAGGATTCATTTATGGGAGAACACAATTAATATCTAGCCTACTTATTGTTGCACTCACAGACCAGATATAGATATAAATTTAGTGCTGATGGTCTAAAAAAAAATACAAAATGCAATTTAATTACTTGTAAATGTATCTTTTAATTGAGAATACACAATACATGTGTAAATATACTGTATTCACTGATAAGATAATTAAACAAAGGCCTCTCACCTTAGGTATTAAACATAAAATATTTCTGACTTTTACAATATACTGGACATGTTTCTGGACATAAATACCTGACTTGAATTTACAATAATAAACAGTATACAACTCTAAAAAATTAAAGCATCACACCAAATTCACAATTAAGTACCTATAATTATAACACTTGAAATAATCAATTGACTTGTAAACATGAAGTTCATTCTCCAGTAAGAAAAACTACACTCAGGAGTCACTTCATCAACATTTTAGAAAGATTTATACAAACAATGCAACCATTTTATTTTTCCACGATTATAACTTTTTACCGTCAACGAGAGTAGACATAAAGACATATGCTGTATAATTGTTATTTTTCTACATTTCCTTAGCCATAGTCATTTTGCCACTTTGACAATCACTGTAGGAAGTTCTAATGTTTAAGAGTGAAATGTTTTGGAATACTGTAGGATGGCACCCACTCAAGGAAATCATCCTTTTCATCAGCCCCTCAAGTCTGCTGTGCTGGGAAAGATGCTCCTTGATTTGAGTTGGGTCAGAAAAAGTGTACATCCTTGAGTGGGCATAACCTGACAAACTTAAAAACATAACAATTAAAACTTCAATAATCTTAGAAGTGGTAATATTTTTTAACAAGCTAAGAAACAATTGGAAAATGGCTTTTACAAAAAGCTGCAAAGTATACATTAACTTGAGGTGTGGCAGCAGCCCAGTAAAGCTATCCCAGGTAACACAAAAAAAAAATAATCCACAGGGTTTGCACAAAAAATAAACTTAGACATGTTCAGAAATAAGTTAAGCCAACTGTATCCAAATGACAAAAAAACAACAACACCACCACTCGGTCATAAAACAGTGCTGTCCTTTACTATAGGTTCACAATTTAGAGAAAATGTTGGGAGTCATGCTAGGCAACAGAAAAAAAAGTGAATGTGATCTTTATCTGGCTTTAGAAATGCAAAGATTTACGTTCCTACTATAGACATTCAGTTGACCCAATTTCAGGTTCAAAGGCTGACCTCCCAGGGGCTAATACTTTATTATGACAACTTATTTTTCTTTTCATTATGTGGCTTGGTAACATCAGCTTTTTGTAATTGGGGGTACACAACAATGGAACAATAAGCACATTTTCAAACCTCTTCAAAATAGTATTCCAATTGGATACCCAAGAACCACAAAGATCCAAGTATATATATATATATATATATATATATATATATATATATATATATATATATATATATATTCTTGAATAGTAGTGGTGAAACACTGACGAGCACAATTAAAACTTTAACATTTAAAAACAAAAAATTCTCAGTATTTTACTTTATTAAAATAGTGATGGGAAAGCACAATTATTTCTGGGAACGTGGATCAGGATGGCTCAAGAGTAGTCAATAGTACTTTATTTTACTTTATTTTACTTAGTATTTGTTTTACAAATTCATGACACAACTGCAGGTTTTTGTCTAGAACTGGCTAGCATCAGACTTTCGTTATTTAAAAAACAAAACAAAACAAAACAAAAAAAACATACAAAAAAACAAACTTTATCATATTAGCTTCCAAACAAATAAGGTACATTTATAGGTATGTTTGCCCTTTGTAAGCAATATTGTGTATAGAACAAAAACAATTAAGAAAAGTTGTTTTCTACTCACGGTTGGAATATACAACTGTCAGAAGCACTGCTAAGGAATTTCCACTTACAGACTCATTATGTGGCTTATTTGAATGTTTTTTTGTGTTTGTTTGTAAAAAAGGTCAATTATTCTCAAATTGGTTCTCAAAAACCGAATCACAGCAAAGGCAAGGTTTGCCTACAGTTGTCTTTAGCTTCCAAACTAGATTACCTGAGTTTATAGTCATTCATTTGACTGCAATATTAAAATAAAGATGTTTATGTCTGTGCTATCCTGCTAAAAGCTGTGACACTGAGTAATGTTGACAGTTTTAGCATTCTATTATTTTTCTCTATTACCATAGGGCATTTAGTGTGTCAATCATGTTATAATTCATATTTATAAAATATCTCAACCTTCTGGGTAAATACTTGTACTAGCATCTATGGCAAAAAGTTTTGCATCACCCTATTGAATTAACTTATTTTACTTCATAAAGTCGAAAGAAATCTGCTAAATAATGTTACCTGAATTACATACTGCTTTGTAGTTTTTCATATACTTAAAAGAAAAAAATGACATTTTGAAATCAAACATGAAATACTGTACTACTATTATGTATTCCGGTAGTCTTTTGCAATATTGTTTTGTAGTTTCTTAGATCACATGATATTAAATAAAAAGATCTAAATTATGGTCATATAGATTTTTTGTTATGTCACAATCCTAAAATTCTAGGTGATGCTAAACTTTTCGCCATAGTTGTAGATCAAAAGCATCTACAAATCAAAATTCATTATTAAAACAAAACAACTGATACCATCTGGGTAACAGAGAATGTCAATATTCCTTTTGAAGAGAAACTCACTCTTATAAGCAGCTTTATAATGTGAATAACCCGATACACACACTCCATTTTTCTGAGTCTGATTTTTCTTCTTCTCCTTCACTACATAGCAAGTGTAAATACTCTATCTATGCTGCTAGTTCACGGACTTAACACTCAAAGGTGCTCATTTATACAGGCTGTGTGTAGTAGCACTTCAGTGGGTCCCACCGGTTTTGTGTAAGTGTTGCTGGAATGAAGTGAAACACAACAGTCTCGCCTCTGCCCCTTCTCTGAGATTTCATTTCCATGTCACTGCTTCTCTGAATGTCTGGCCTCTCTCTTCTAACGCTTTATCACCACTTGCTCATAAGCCCCTGCTCCAACCCTGAAATAATTGATTAAATGCATCAGAACATAACCGCATAGTGTTTTCCCCAGCATTAATACAGTACAAGTTATCAAGCATATATTCTTATATTATAGTTTCACCTTAATGTTTAGTTTTATCTTAAATAACAAATAGCTGTGCCTCTTAAATACAAACCTTGTTGGTAGATGATGGCTCCCCAAAGCAGTGCTTCCTCCAGGCCCCACAAATAACCGTAATCCCTCTTCTGAAACCAAAATACAACACAGGGAGTACAGTTATGTTCCTATTCACTAAATAAACCAATTATGTGTTTTAATATAGATCAACACCATCATATGTTACAGTTCCTCAGGATGTTCCTGTGAAAGGCTCCTTACAAATGCATGTTACATTGTATTGAGTTATACTGTATAAAAGTAGAAAACGGATTTAAATCAATTAATGAACTTACTGAAAAATTTTTAAGCACCATGAAAACAGTTACCTGTACACCAGGCAATCGCTGAACAATCAGTATCTAAATGTGACACAGGCTAGTGGCAGCACACACTGGATTGTCAGCTCCACTTAGAACTCACAAACATGCCATCTCACTAGTTAACTTTGCAAGGCTTACAGTTATCTTATTTTCTGCATGCTCATGTACTTTGAATACGTTCCTGCAAAACCAGTCATACCTTCTGCGCTGGAGTCCAGCAGACTGCGGGTGAAGTCCTGACTCTGCAGAATCTTTTCCACAATGTCATCGGCATCAACCCTGGTGGCATCGACCCGCTTCAGCTGAGACTCCAGAGAGTCCTGCTTCACTGCATGCCTATGGAAACAGGATTCGAAATTATAAAACAGTATCAATTGCAACTACAGGTAGAAATCATGACATTTTAGCATCCACAGATAAGCTACAGCTAGATATCATTAGAGCAAGCCTGGGATACTGCAGATAGGCAGTTAATGTAAACAAGGGGGAGTCCCCAGTGCTAAAAAGCTCCAGAAAAATCAGCTGTGGCTTATCCCACTGGGTATACAGTAAGTTGACCCCTAAGTCAAGAAGACAAACAATGGGCTGGTTAGGGGTTTATTTATTTATTTTACATAATTCTGGATTGAACCGGTTTGTATATTTCATTATAAGGGTTAACTCACCTGCACAGCCGCTCGGAAGAGGAGCCACTTTTGACTGGGGTGAGGTGCCCTGGCATGGGAGCAGCAGCAGCAGCAGCAGGTCCTATCCTTGGGGAGCTCTCCTCAATGGGTTCAGGGATGCTCCCGATCCCTGTCGATGCGCTGCCCACAGAGGCGTTCCTCCTGTGGGAAAGCTCACACAGGCTCGAGGAGCGAGAGTGCCCTGTACTGTACCCTGCAACACAACAAGGGCAGGACTGCTTTTTGAAAGACTGGTCCTGGCAGCAGCAACTTCATAAAAGCATTTTTATTATTTTTTTTTTTTTAATTTATTTTTTTTTAAACCAACACTCCAATTTCTTAGCAGAATAAAAAAAATAATATAATAGCTAAAATCACTCCCCCTGTTATTCTAGAACTTCTAAACACTGATCAAACATTGTAATTGCGTTAATATTAATAAAGAACATTTAAGCAGAGTCTGCCTGCCTGTCTGTGGGGTATTCTGTATGCCACATTTACACTTTCACATAGAGGACCACTTGTTCAATTGTGGTGAAACCTGCAAAGGACCTTCTGAAGCACAATTTATTGAGTGTATAATACTGGTGTGTATGCAGACTGTCAGTCTGAATGACAGCGTGTCTATATGACATACACAGGGTCTACCAATGCCTGCTGCCGATCAAGTCAGTTGAGTCAGAAGAGTGCGGAGTTTTTGACAAATTACTTAATTACTGAGGAAATCAACTAAGAACAGTAAAAAACGCATTCATAGAAGGGCACAGTCATACTATACAGATCAATGCTTTTCAGATTGTAATACTGAGTAGAAGAGCTAATGTATGAAACTTAGCCCTTTTGGTGGATGAGGTAGAAAGATGTTCCATCCAGCTTGTCATCCATATCCTATTCAACATCCAAGCACGCAAGTGTTTAACCATCATATTGCCTTCCATTACATTCAAGTGAAGCATGTGATTTTTAATACTTATATTTTATTGAAATATACTATAAAATTGGAAAGAAAACAATGAATGTTCTTTTAAAAGCTAAGGGGTTTGATTTACTCAAAGTGTTAGATGACAACGATTGTTTTAAAAGGCTTTGAAATGAACATATACATTGCTTCCTTAATTTGTAAAAGTATCAAAGAGTATCAGTAATTACATATAAGGATCACATATTAGAAATATACATGGTAAAGGAAAGAACACAAAAGCAAGCTTGAAGCACTTACATTTGCATGTTCAGACTAGCAACAATTATTTAAAAAAGATGAAGTATTTTATCAATAACATTAACATTCAAACAGTCATTAACGACTACATTGTGGAGGAAGAAAAGCCACAGAGTTGAATAATTGTGAATGTTAAAAACTCTACACGTACAGCAGGGATCATAAATCAATCCATTTCGTTTTGCAAAGAAGTAAAAATCCCATCCAAAATCTACTGCACCCAAAATGGAAATTGTGCCTCTGGGGTATCAATATGCTAAAGAACTGTGAAGATCCATACCTGATACTTTAGACTGCTGACTAGCATAGCTTGATGTTCTGGAGTGACCACACACTCCAAGTTCCTCTGGAACCGAGGCACACTTTCCTGGGGGGTCTGTCGGGTTTATAAAATAAAAAAGGCTCTTGATTAGCTCTCATCTGTGTTTTACTAAGAATACCTCACACTTGGCATGCAGTTTGTGGCTACTGTTGGCTTCATTAACTTTTGGACGACAAACTTTAAGAAGTACTGTGTTACAAGAACTGTCCTAGAGTTGTAAGTGCAGAGCAACACATACTCAGACATGCACACATACAGCATAGAAAGAAAGACAAGGCAAGGGTACATGCGGATTTAAAAGCTGCAAGCTGTAGAGGATTTGGTGCACAGTAGCAGGAAGTAAATATATCTCATTACATTTTCTCAAAGGAAAAATACTTTGGGTGAAAAGTGTTCTAAATGAGACAACTGACAGTGAAAAGTAAACCTTGCATTGACAAACATGCTTTTAACATATTTCAGAACTAAAACAACAGATTTCTAAAAATAAACTAAAAGCCACCTTTACATAATTTCTCTTATAAATACAGTATATTATACGACTACATACCTGAAATACCAAATAAAGGCTTCAGTGTATCTCTTCCCTTCCGATCTTGATGTAAATGTTCAGCTTCTCCTTGTATCCCTATGTACATCGCTGTTGAAGGGGGTCTGTCAATAAAAAGGTACTTATTTAAAATTACAGTGTTCAGCCATGCAGCATGACTGGAGTCTGGGGGGGACACTACCGGTGTCCCCCCCACAGTAAATCTAAACGTTACCGAGTAAAACCAGGAAATGTTGAAATCTGTCTGAACACTGGCAATAAACTGATGTAAACAAAAACCAAAAAACCAAAATGAAAGCAGAAAACTAGAACCAACCCTCCCAGAGCTATGACTCAGCTCCTCTTCAATACCATCTAGCCAGTCCTAATTGGAAATCAATAACTCAATTAGGACCTGGCCACATTCTGTACATGCTTGCAGGGATTCAAGCCAGCTTTTAATTATAAATATGTATAATATTTACACAACACACCCACAATATACACAGGTTTACATGTGCAAGGCTTCAGCCCTGCCACTGAGACTTGAGTTACATTTTTCGTGACTTGGATGAGTAACGGCCGCAAAAGACTCGGACTCGACCTTGTGCCACGCGGACTCGAACATTTGGGCTCCGTGAGTCGGAGATATTAACGACAAGTCCTTTTTTTATTTTCTATTACACAACTAATATTAGTTACTAGAAAACCTGTGCACAATAAAAACTCACCCAACAAAACATTATCCAATCACTGGTTAGCCCTGTTGTCTTTGCAGCCAATCATAGTAGGAATAAGAAATTGGAAGCGAGGTTAAGTTGCAGCGTAAACACCCCCCACGCAAATCCAACTGGAAAACACCCCCCCACACAAACACATCTGCAATTATCGCAGACCAAATTTTTTTTTCCTCTTTTTCATTGGTAAACAAGTAAGTACTTTACTACTCTTTAAACCGTGTTTTAAGCACTGTAGAAATACATTTCTAAAACTGCATTCTTGAAAAATACATAATTACATTTTGCTGTGCTCCCTGAATCTCTGGAATATAATTTTCATATCAGAAAGTCGCTGTGTGATTAAATACTCTGTGCTTTGCTTCTTAGCTCTAAATGTTCCCAGAGCACGCCATCACTGTTTGCAAGAAACGTCAATAAATTCAACTGACAAATTCAGTCGAAAATTGCTTACCGTCAAACAGGCAGATATATCAGACTGATAGGACAGAAGGACTGATTGATAGCAAAAAAAGAATAACATAAATGATTTATTATGGATGCGGGAATCACACATTAACAGTACGCTGTGCAGAGTCAATCTACAAATCTATCTTGAGTGAACTTCATGTTTTTGTTCCATTATGAACCTACACAGCGGGGAAATACCAGGGGTGGCCGGGTTAACAGTGTTTGCTTGCTGCCGAACCCCAGTTTCATTTCCCCCTCACACGTGACACTGACACATCAACAATGCCGTTCATCCCATCTGTTTAATGGTCATAATTGATTGCACATGTACCAAAATATGACAGCGCACAACTTGCAATCTGACATCGTACCACTTTCTGCCATTACATGAATCAAGTTGTGGTATGCATACCACATTCTGACGATGTACCACTTTCTAACACTACACTGGGCTCTATAGTCCACATCACGACTTCTATCAAAGTGAAAAACAATGTCTACAAACTTGAACTTAAAGCTTATTTATAAACTTCTGGTACATTCAAACAGTATTCCAATTCCAAAAGAAAAGAAGATAGTGACAGACAAGTTGAAAAAGGCCTGCAAATAGAATAATCTAGAAAAAATGCATCGATTTTTTTTTTGTTGTATTTTTATTTGTTATTATTTGTGCCTTTTTCCTCAGGGGTATCAGACAACGTTCGTTAGGTAAACTGTTCCCCCACTACTACCACTAGTTGAGTTTGTTTCAAGGAGTCGGACTATATATATATATATATATATATATATATATATATATATATATATATATATATATATATATATATATTCTCTCAAAAGGTACAGTCACTGCTGTATTGTAAAGCATTCACCTACAGTGGTGGTGTGGGTGTTACAAATCTGCATAACGGCACCCTTGAATTTCTGTAACTCATTTTTTAAAAACCATACACTGCTTGAAATGTATGAAAAATGTATTCAATTGGAACAGATTGAAAGCACCGACTATCCCAATGCATTAGTCACCTACAGGTGAAAACACTATACAAATCGGTCACTTTTTGAATAAATATGTACATACTGGTATTTACTTTTTTTTTTTTTTTTAAATAGGTACACACTGATGATACATGTAATAGTCATTATTTAAACCATAAAATAGATTTTCACATTCAAGTTGTACTCATTATCTTTTTATACTCAATACATCTACAGGACCTGTTTTCTAACCTGAATAGTTTTGCTCATCAGTTTTGTATTTTTGTTGAATAGTGGTCTGAGGTCCGCTTTCTCAAGCTGTGGTATTTATGTTTCATCTTTTGTTATATTATTATTTTAAAATACAGCCTTTTACTTCAGGCTTTTGTTGCTACAGCATCACACAACATCATGTGGAAAAAAAATGAATACATATAATACTTTTACGAAAACAGCAGTATCACATGCTATTTTGGGCCTTGCATAGCTTAACAAAAAATGCTCAGCCAGGTTCCTGCTGGTTTTCTTAAGCAAGCTTGTTATGATAAAAACAGTCTCTGGTATTTTTCACATTTTGCCCATCCAGTACTAGCATGCATTGCCACATTCAACAAGATCTACAGCAGTATTTCTGCTGGATTAGGAAGACTTAATAAATCCCATTACAGATTCACTCCTGGCAAAGAAGAAAGGATGTTATTGAAAATGACTGAGTGGGAGACCACAGACTTTCTACTTTCAGGTTAAAGTTCATGTTTATTGGAAAGTACTGTTCTGCGTCAGAAAGAATCAGCAAAACAGGCAATATAAAAATAGTTCCCAGGGATCCAATTTGAAGGAGAAACCTAAAACTGTTTCGCTCAGGCAAGGAAAGCAACACACCAAGCAATTGTTCCATCAGTGCTTGTATGCCCAAAAAGGCTTGAAGACTAAAAGCAATGATTATGTAGAGAAATACAATAACTTTATACAATTAGACTATTAGATCCAAATATCTGTGCAGGACAAATCTCTGATTTAATAACTCTATTCTAGAAAAGTATTCAGCTTTGCCCCCCTGAACATTGCTGAAAGGGTAAAAACTGTTGATATTGGGATGTTGGTTGAAACAGTAGTAGAGAGAAAACGAATCACTGACCAAGATCACAAGTTTGATCTTAAATACTAGGAAGGAAATAAAAGATTCCCATTGCATAGCAATTTGATCCATTCCTAGTTTTACTATGAGTTTAATAAGACACACCTGAGCTTGTTACCTATACACTGTGGCTAATCAACTTGTATTAACACACGGTGAAACTGCTATCCAAGGGGAGTCTTATTTCCACCCCTGCTCAGTAACAGACACACAGTGCCTGACATTATACACAGCTGGCACGTAACTGTTTCATTTGGATTACATCCCACTCAAATGTAAAAAAAAAAAAAATAACCACGCAAAAAAAATTGAAAAGCATGGTTATCCTCTGAAACCTCATGACTCATAAGGTAGACCTGTTGCTAATAAATATTCTAACGGCTGACTAGGAAACACACAGTGCCCTTGGCAATACCCTGCTTTCAGTTAGTCAAGGATCCTGTTATCAGTCCCACTGGCACGCACACACAAGCACTGCCAAAAATTCAGAGGACTGGAATGAAACAAAGCTTTGGAATCTCCAGTTTTCAAACAAGTAAAACCTTTATTAATATTTTTCGTCAGCAATTCAAAACTGAAAGACAGAGGTAATCTATTGCAACATTACAAAGTTCTTTTTTTCTACAATATAATGTTAGAAATACTGTTACATCGGAACACTTAAAATTAGTGAGTCAATTATAAAGCATTGTTATGGTGAACCAATCTCAGATGTACCAAAAGACACACATTTCAGAGCTGCAAGAATATGTACATATCAACATCTCTGTCTAAATCGTATAAACTCCTCCTCTCTAGGTATGTCATGTACAGTAAGTTTGAGAATGACTAGTGTATTTCACCAGTATTGATTTTTGGTGAAGTGTGTGGTTCTCAATGTACATATTTTATTAGTTCACACTGTTTACTCCAAGTTTCCTAGTTAGCCACACTGGATAACAATACTCTTACACAGAAATCATAGTGCCCATGCAACTACAAAAATAGACTCCTTAATGCTCTTTTATTTGCAGCTTCCATATTTCACCTTGTAGACTTCAATAAAATTCAAGACACAATCTCACTTTTCATCGACTTCAGATGTGGGAGGGTAGTCCCTAATGCTTTCCTCCCAATAACTGCTTATGGTCTTTATATTTTATTCATAGCATGCATGTTTAAGAACTGAAAACTGCGAATCCCCTCACTCACAATTCCTTGGGGCTGGCATTCATTGGTGTCCTTGGAAAATATAACTGTCTAATATTTTGTTTTAATGCAGAGAAAATAATAAAAAGAAACAATGTCTTCATTCCTAACAATATCACACATGGAAAAATAAATGTTTCTAAATATTTAAAAAGGAACAAACATTCAATATTTTCCAAGCCAATCAATTTTGACAAAGCAATAACTGTTCCCAGTGGCTCCTCTGCACTAATAGATCTGTCATTAAACCCTGAATCATGTTCAGTTTACAATTCCACTTCTTCGTCAGGTTTTCCAGGTCTTTCACTGGGGCGAGTAAGAAAGTTTTATAAAATGAGTTACTTTTCCCTAGGGTATGTCACACTAAATGGACAATATAGGATATAATACTAGTTTACATACAGTAACACAGTCCCATACCTTATTTTTGGGCACAGAAACGGCAATGCTGAAGACAGCCCAGAACAATGATATATAGAAATGTTTTTAAAAAGCATTCATGTTTACAATCACACTTTTATTTGTGATTTTTTAAAAGATCAGGGAGGAATCTGGTGCAAAGATTGATGTAATTAGATGGCATTTTTAGGTCTTCCTTGCAGTTATAGTTTATGGGATCGACTATATAAAAAGCAAGATCTCAGTATTTCATATAGTGCGACATTGCTGCAGTGTTTTCCTCCAGAGGGAAAACCTGATCTGCTGATGACTTCATCGCTCAGGATGCATTCTCTCACCACCTCTGTCCATTATGAGGGTTTGTGGCAAAGTGGTTTGCAGTGTGCAGATGTAGAGGTGATGCGATTACGAAACAGAAGACAGACAACAAAGTTCACGATCTAAACAGAACGTTTATTTTTATAATGCCGGTCTGGCGACCGCAAAGAATAATATTGCACTGTTACAAAACAAGGGGTTACAGTCCCGAAAGAATAAACATAAAATAATTTCCAGTAATATTTTTTTGTAATCCCTATTTTTTCTACCAAATTTAGAATTCCCAATTCAAATTACTTCTAACAACTGCAACCTTGGGATAAATGACCTCTGTTCCCATTGTCAAGCCAAACTGCACTTTTACCATAATTACAATGTTACCAAACTACTACCCGAAAATCATCGGCTGTACCAATTTTTGCAGCCAGCTAACTAACAGTTAATAGCCCTTGTATTCTGACTGCACTGCTGATCATGTGACACACCTAATGACCTCACCACATCTTTATTTCCTAACACTGGACTTCGAAATAAATTGACCACTTCTTGGAGTTGCATGCATGAGAGGGATCAACCAAGCCAATTGCCTTTTACACCCAGCAGCTTGATGAGCTACAACCCACTGGAGGACAAAGGCCAGTCCCTGCAGGTGTCTGCTGGAGCTCACTGGACGCCTGGCTAGTAGGGTCAGGACTCCTGGGATTAATGATCTGAGGATTAATGATCTGAGGAATTTTATCAGGCCTCTCATGGGCAAGCTACTAAAGAAAATGAAGTAAAAAACAACAACACATTACTTACGTTTTAAAGCAGGGGTCCCCTGACTTCAGCTGCATGTTGATTAAAACCTAAGCAAGTGAAAAAATAAATAAATGATCAGCCAAAAGCATTTTTGAATCTTAAAACTCTCCCTGTACTGCCCCAAATCCTTTAGTGTATTAATTAATTTTACTTAACACAACTACACCCTTAAAGAAAGCAGTGATTAATTAACACTAACAATTTAATAACAAAAATGAGTATTAGACCCACATTGTGATTAGACCACACAGCTTCTCACCTTCAGAATGGAATTATCCTGCCGGCTGTTTTTGGTATCATAGCCCTCAAGTAAGCACCTCCGCTTTGTGTTCCCAGAGCCAGCAAACTCGGCCAGATTCAGGTCAGCAAACCCAAGCTATCAAAAAGAAATAAAGGAAGTTCCTTATCAGACTACCACTGCTACAGTACTCACAAGCAGAATAACCCTTTACAGGTTTACATTGTGTATTTAGAATTAGCCCTGAGTTGGCAAAGACAAACGAGCCATTCTGAAAACTAACTAACAGGTTTGGTCCACAATGTTTATCCACTCAGGATTAAATCAAATCAAGATTTCAAGGCCAGACAAGATACATCACATTCAATAAAATAAATAAACTTAGACGTATATAGTGGCATCATGTTCATACACCCCAGGGCACATTTCATATGTTTGGAAGAAAATATACACTTGTATACTGCAGCCTAAGCTTTTCTATTCCACACAGGAAGCCTATATGCTGAAATGCTGAATATGTACATTATTTTACTACTTCAACACATTGCTTTGTTTGCATGATGAAGATTAAGTTTCACAGTATGTAAGTCACATGAAAGTGCTGAGAAAAGTAACTTATTCATGGTGTGTAACAATAGCGATACACTACAGTACTGTACAATAAAGCAGTGCATTATTGTAAATAAACACATTTTTTATTAAAATAAACTGTTTAAGAAGCATCATAATATAAAAACTGGTCACGTACAGTATTAGTGCTCATTATTGGGGTTTGTGGTTTAAGATTCATGAAGGAAAACGGAGGAGCGTTAATAAAAAAAAATTTGATCGCAACATTTAGGGGAAATCCTATTAATATAATAATAATAATAGAGATGAAAAAATATCTGTTTCCAGGTGTCTTCAGAGAAAAACAGCTACAATGGAACGCCCACAGGGTAATTACACTAGGTGATTATGGAAGGAGCTGCTCTTAAGAATGTTCTTTGCTTTTTCTTTTTTTTTTGTAACACATAAAAGGACATTCTGCTCACTGATGTAGAATAGGGCTATCTGACAAAATAATCCAGTTCTCTCAGACTGGATTCTTTTTTTAATTACATTTAGGAATATAGTACACTGGAGTTTTCTGCAGATCCATCCTAAGTAAAAAAAAAAAAAGAAAAAAAAAAGGAATATGCATAAATCTCACTAATCAAACTAACAGGGGAAAAAAAAAACCACACTTCTAACCTTTGCATATGTCTTTCCTCCTTTCATTTCCTGTCGAGAGAAAATGTCAACTCATTAGGTACATTATAGTGTATGCAGTTAATGCTAAAATAAGACTATTGTAGCAGTAAGTAACTTTAGATAAAGACTCCCATAGGATAACTAATTCAAGTTTTGGTACATCTGTATACACATTAGTGCATTGGCTTACTTTACTGGTCTGCTGTTTTGAGAGGAGTGGACCTATATACAGATCTGCAGTGTTAAAAGAGTTAAATCAGCATGCAATTTCTGCGGAGTAGTGGTTAGGGCTCTGGACTCTTGACCGGAGGGTCGTGGGTTCAATCCCAGGTGGGGGACACTGCTGCTGTACCCTTGAGCAAGGTACTTTACCTAGATTGCTCCAGTAAAAATCTGTATAAATGGGTAACTGTATGTAATAATAATAATAATGTGATATCTTGTAACAATTGTAAGTCGCCCTGGATAAGGCAGTCTGCTAACAAATAAATAATAATATCGGAAACTACTGCATCCTTCTTGGAAAGGTTTGTATCAGACAGCTTATGTAAAACAGATAAAGTGAAGTACCTTTCGCACTGATACCCTGCAGACACAGGGGTCCAGCACTCCAGTACTGGCACTGGCACTCATTTTACACAGAAACGAGAACATGTTCCTCCAGCGAACGCAGTTAGCTTGTACCACCTCCCTGGGCAGAAGCAGAAAGAGAAGACACTGTTAATGATTTAAAAAAACAACATCAACAACCCTGCATTAATAAGCAGGGACAGGAAAGTGTGGCCCCTCATTTGGCAGGAAATGTAAAACTAACTACAGTTTATTATGTTCTAAATAATCAGTCTCTGAGAGTTGATTTCTGTAGATTAGAGCTAGTCATGAAAGGGAAGGGGAAGGCTCACTTACTGTAAGAGAAGCATATAAACTCCACTAACAGTCATTAGCGTTTCCAAATCTTTCTGGGAGTTGTTCTGAATAATATCAGATGAGAAAGGCCTGAAGGAATAGCATGCATAAATGAGCCATTTAGGCCATGTTAAGGCTCAACTAAGCCAGTCATTTTTAACTGTGAACAGGTTTTACGCAGAATAACTAAAAACTCAAGCCTTTTTGTTTACAGGCTAAAGCAATTGAAGCATCATTTGCGCATGAGGGCAGTTAAGGACCGGACGTAACTATTGTTACATCTGGGATTGACTGATGAGGTTAATCTCTGCAAGAATACCTGCTTTATTTTTGCCAACTCCTATACTGTGATGAATAGATGGCAAGAAGCCATCTTAATTCTAACAATTTCAAACTGAACTGCATCAGAGTTACTACAGTAGGCCTTCCACAAGTAAGGATATGTACTACATGTTGTGAAATACAAGAGAAGCAGCTATATTTCTGACTGAACTGTCTCTGCAGAAATGAGGTGGACCAGCCCCAAAAGCTAAATAGTTATCTGCAAATAAATCTTAGCCGTTACTGACGGTTATCTTGTTGCCCTGTGTTTTGCATTCCTGTTCTAGTGCTGTGCTCACAAGTGACATACTGTACAGTAATTCAGGCTTAACAAAAACAGACACAGTTGATAAACTATGTTATGTATTTGTAAAAGATGTAGGGCCTATGCATACAGAAGTTATAGGACCTTCCAGGATAGCTGAAGATTAGTCCAACCAATGCTACCCCGTAGACAGAAATATTTTTAAAAATAACTTTTAGGGCTCCCGAGTGGCGCATCCAGTAAAGGCGCTCCATGTGGAGTGCAGGATGCGCTCTATAGTCTGGATGTCGCAAGTTCGAGTCCAGGCTATTCCTTTGCCGACCGAGGACGGGAGCTTCCAGGGGGCTGCGCTCAATTGGCCGAATGCTGCCCGGGGGGAGGGAGGGTTAGGTCGGCCAGGGTTTCCTCTGTTCACCGCGAGTCTTACAGTCGAAGTCATTAAATCAAATTCTTCTCATGCCTTTGTCAGCACACACTTTTTAGAACATCCAGTTGTAACATATGAAACCATGCACTACTCTCAAACCTTTCACTACTTATGAACTGGCATAACAAACTAACACAAATTGCAATCCCATAAAATAATCATCCAAGAGCAATCATGTTTTAAGTAATGAATTTATACGAAAGTAAATATACCAGCATTCTTTTTTCTTGAAAACCTTATACCTTGGGTGTCTAAATAAACTTCCCCCATATATTTTGTGTTTCACTTCACACTTTTTTTGGCCAACATTATGTAACTATAGCAACACAATAACTCAAAACACACAGTATGTAATCTTTTTGGAGTACAGCAGTGGAACGGTGAGTAACATAGTATAAAGTACCAGTAATTTTACTCAGTCGCAATGCACATGAGTCACTGCAGGAAATTCTAGAAAAAGCTCATGTCTTAAAGAGCAAAGGTCTGAATTTTGCCCGCCCCACTCCTATAAAAATATATTAAGAAACGTTAGTAATACGCTTCAAAACAACAAAACAATTATCGGCGTGTCTGTATGAGACAAAAGGAGTTCAAATGTATTCAAATTAGTTTTGGGTTTTTCAATATAATATTACAAATAACTGATTTATGCGTAAATACGTAAACATACACATATGCATATCTGTGGTTTAATTATGATAGATATTTTATATATATTATATATATATATATATACAGTACTGTGCAAAAGTTTTAGGCAGGTGTGAAAAAATGCTGTAAAGTAAGAATGCTTTCAAAAATAGACGTTAATAGATTATATTTATCAATTAACTAAATGCAAAGTGAGTGAACAGAAGAAAAATCTACATTAAATCCATATTTGGTGTGACCACCCTTTGCCTTCAAAACAGCATCAAGCATCAATTCTTCTAGGTACACTTGCACACAGTTTTTGAAGGAACTCGGCAGGTAGGTTGGCCCAAACATCTTGGAGAACTAACCACAGTTCTTCTGTGGATTTAGGCAGCCTCAGTTGCTTCTCTCTCTTCATGTAATCCCAGACAGACTCGATGATGTTGAGATCAGGGCTCTGTGGGGCCATACCATCACTTCCAGGACTCCTTGTTCTTCTTTACGCTGAGGATAGTTCTTAATGACTTTCGCTGTATGTTTGGGGTCGTTGTCATGCTGCAGAATAAATTTGGGGCCAATCAGATGCCTCCCTGATGGTATTGCATGATGGATAAGTATCTGCCTGTACTTCTCAGCATTGAGGAGACCATTAATTCTGACCAAATCCCCAACTCCATTTGCAGAAATGCAGCCCCAAACTTGCAAGGAACATCCACCATGCTTCACTGTTGCCTGCAGACACTCATTCGTGACGCTGTCCAGCCCTTCGCTTAACAAACTGCCTTCTGCTACAGCCAAATATTTCAAATTTTGACTCATCAGTCCAGAGCACCTGCTGCCATTTTTCTGCACCCCAGTTCCTGTGTTTTCTGCATAGTTGAGTCGCTTGGCCTTGTTTCCACGCCGGAGGTATGGCTTTTTGGCCGCAAGTCTTCCATGAAGGCCACTTCTGACCAGACTTCTCCGACAGTAGATGGGTGTACCAGGGTCCCACTGTTTTCTGCCAGTTCTGAGCTGATGGCACTGCTGGACATCTTCCGACAAGAAGGGAAGTAAGCATGATGTGTCTTTCATCTGCTGCAGTAAGTTTCCTTTGTCGACCACTGCGCCTACGGTCCTCAACGCTGCCCGTTTCTTTGTGCTTCTTCAAAGAGCTTGGACAGCACATCTGGAAACCCCTGTCTGCCTTGAAATTTCTGCCTGGGAGAGACCTTGCTGATGCAGTATAACTACCTTGTGTCTTGTTGCTGTGCTCAGTCTTGCCATGGTGTATGACTTTTGACAGTCTTCAGCAACCTCACCTTGTTAGCTGAGTTTGGCTGTTCCTCACCCAGTTTTATTCCTCCTACACAGCTGTTTCTGTTTCAGTTAATGATTGTGTTTCAACCTACATATTGAATTGAAGATCATTAGCACCTGTTTGGTATAATTGTTTAATCATACACCTGACTATATGCCTACAAAATCCCTGACTTTGTGCAAGTGTACCTAGAAGAATTGATGCTGTTTTGAAGGCAAAGGGTTGTCACACAAAATATGGATTTGATTTAGATTTTTCTTCTGTTCACTCACTTTGCATTTAGTTAATTGATAAATATAATCTATTAACATGTCTATTTTTGAAAGCATTCTTACTTTACAGCATTTTTTCACACCTGCCTAAAACTTTTGCAGTATATATATATATATATATATATATATATATATATATATATATATATATATATATATATATATATATATATATATATATATATATATATATATATATATATATACAGTGCCTTGCATAAGTATTCACATTTTGTAGTGTTACAACCTGGAATTAAAATGGATTTAATTGGGATTTTTACCATTTGATTTACACAACATACTTAACACTTTGAAGGTGCAAAATATTTTTTTATTGTGACACAAAAGTTAATTAAACAAAAAAAGAAGACATTTGTTGGTTGCATAAGTATTCACCACCCTGAGTCAATACTTGGTAGAAGCACCTTAAACATTGGTTGTAATGGTAACAACTTTAGTTTAGGTATCCATTGTAAGTGGTTATAAACAATCTATAAACATGTTATTAGCTACAGTGGCTCTCAAAAGTATTCACCCCCTTTGGACTTTTTCACATGTTATTGTGTTACAACATGGAATCAAAATGGATTTAATTAGGAGTTTTTGCCACTGATCAACACAAAAAAGTCCATAATGTCAAAGTGAAAAATAAAATCTTCATATTGTTCTAAATTAATTACAAATACAAAACAGAAAATAATTGATTGCATAAGTATTCACCCTCTTGAGTCAATTTTTGGTAGAGGCACCTTCGGCAGCAATTACAGCTGTGAGTCTTTTTGGGTAAGTCTCTACCAGCTTTGCACATCTGGATCCTGCAATTTTTGCCTGTTCTTCTTGGCAAAATTGCTCAAGCTCTGTCAAGTTGGATGGGGACCATTGGTGAACAGCAATTTTCAAGTCTTGCCACAGATTCTCAATCGGATTGAGGTCTGGGCTTTGACTGGGCCATTCTAAGACATTCAGGTTCTTGTTTTTAACCCACTCCAGTGTAGCTTTGGCTGTGTGTTTAGGGTCATTGCTCCAGGTCTCCTGCAGACTGAAACAGGTTTTCCTCTAGAATTTCCCTGTATTTGGCTCCATCCATCTTGCCCTCAATCCTGACCAGTTTCCCAGTCCCTGCCGATGAAAAGCATCCCCATAACATGATGCTGCCACCACCATGCTTCACAGTGGGGATGGTGTTCTCAGGGTGATGAGCAGTGTTGGCTTTGCGCCACACATAGCGTTTTGCTTAAGGCCAAAAGTTCAATTTTGGTCTCATCAGACCAGAGAACCTTTTTCCACATGTTTGCTGTGTCTCCCACATGCCTTTTGGCAAAATCCAAACAGGATTTGATATGGGTTTTTTTCAGCAATGGCTTTCTTCTCGCCACTCTTCCATAAAGCCCAGCTTTGTGGAGCATCCGGGTTATAGTTGTCCCATGGACGGCTTCTCCCATCTCAGCTGTGGATCTCTCCAGCTCCTTCAGAGTTACCATTGGCCTCTTGGTTGCTTCTCTGATGAATGCCTTCCTTACCTGGTCACTGAGTTTTGGTGGACGGCCTTCTCTAGGCAGAGTGGATTGGTGCTTCTCCAGAACTTTATCCCGGACTTGTTTTGATAGCTCCTTGGTCTTAATGATGCTGTTTGTTTAGATATGCTCTCTAACAAACTCTGGGGCCTTCCAGAAACAGGTGTATTTAATCTGAGATCACGTGACACTTTAATTGTACACAGGTGGACTCCATTCAACTAATTATGTGACTTCTGAAGGCAATTGGTTGCACCAGAGCTTATTTAGGGGTGTCACAGCAAAAGGGGTGAATACTTATGCAATCAAGACTTTTCAGTTTTTTATTTGTAAATAATTTTGAAAAATATGTAGATTTTTTTCCTCCACTTCGACATTATGTACTATTTTGTGTAAATCAAATGGTAAAAATCCCAATTAAATCCATTTTAATTCCAGTTTGTAACACAACAAAATGTGGAAAAGTCCAAGGGTGGTGAATACTTATGGAAGGCACTATATATATATATATATATATATATATATATATATATATATATATATATATATATATATATATATATATATATATATATATATATATATATATATATATATATATATATATATATATATATATATATATATATATACATACATACAGTACTGTGCAAAAGTTTTAGGCAGGTGTGAAAAATGCTGTAAAGTAAGAATGCTTTCAAAAATAGACATGTTAATAGATTATATTTATCAATTAACTAAATGCAAAGTGACTGAACAGAAGAAGAATCTAAATCAAATCCATATTTGGTGTGACCACCCTTTGCCTTCAAAACAGCATCAAGTCTTCTAGGTACACTTGCACAAAGTCAGGGATTTTGTAGGCATATAGTCAGGTGTATGATTAAACAATTATACCAAACAGGTGCTAATGATCATCAATTCAATATGTAGGTTGAAACACAATCATTAACTGAAACAGAAACAGCTGTGTAGGAGGAATAAAACTGGGTGAGGAACAGCCAAACTCAGCTAACAAGGTGAGGTTGCTGAAGACAGTTTACTGTCAAAAGTCATACACCATGGCAAGACTGAGCACAGCAACAAGACACAAGGTAGTTATACTGCATCAGCAAGGTCTCTCCCAGGCAGAAATTTCAAGGCAGACAGGGGTTTCCAGATGTGCTGTCCAAGCTCTTTTGAAGAAGCACAAAGAAACGGGCAACGCTTGAGGACCGAGAGGCGCAGTGGTCGGCCAAGGAAACTTACTGCAGCAGATGAAAGACACATCATGCTTACTTCCCTTCGCGAATCGGAAGATGTCCAGCAGTGCCATCAGCTCAGAACTGGCAGAAAACAGTGGGACCCTGGTACACCCATCTACTGTCCGGAGAAGTCTGGTCAGAAGTGGCCTTCATGGAAGACTTGCGGCCAAAAGCCATACCTCCAATGTGGAAACAAGGCCAAGTGACTCAACTATGCACGAAAACACAGGAACTGGGGTGCAGAAAAATGGCAGCAGGTGCTCTGGACTGATGAGTCAAAATTTGAAATATTTGGCTGTAGCAGAAGGCAGTTTGTTCACGAAGGGCTGGACAGCTGCACACGAATGAGTGTCTGCAGGCAACAGTGAAGCATGGTGGAGGTTCCTTGCAAGTTTGGGGCTGCATTTCTGCAAATGGAGTTGGGGATTTGGTCAGAATGAATGGTCTCCTCAATGCTGAGAAGTACAGGCAGATACTTATCCATCATGCAATACCATCAGGGAGGCATCTGATTGGCCCCAAATTTATTCTGCAGCATGACAACGACCCCAAACATACAGTGAAAGCCATTAAGAACTATCTTCAGCGTGAAAGAAGAACAAGGAGTCCTGGAAGTGATGGTATGGCCCCCACAGAGCCCTGATCTCAACATCATCGAGTCTGTCTGGGATTACATGAAGAGAGAGAAGCAACTGAGGCTGCCTAAATCCACAGAAGAACTGTGGTTAGTTCTCCAAGATGTTTGGGCCAACCTACCTGCCGAAGTTCCTTCAAAACTGTGTGCAAGTGTACCTAGAAGAATTGATGCTTGATGCTGTTTTGAAGGCAAAGGGTGGTCACACCAAATATGGATTTGATTTAGATTTTTCTTCTGTTCACTCACTTTGCATTTAGTTAATTGATAAATATAATCTATTAACATGTCTATTTTTGAAAGCATTCTTACTTTACAGCATTTTTTCACACCTGCCTAAAACTTTTGCACAGTACTGTATATATATATATATATATCAAACATATCTTCCTTCTTTGCAAGTGCAGCCCCTCTCATAAAGTCGATACAGTAGCTGCATTCCAAAGTACGGTATTATACCTGAAAGACCAACGAATGGTACTGCTTGGTCGCGCTGTCCTCAGACAGAAACAGAATGAAATGTCATTTTAAGACGGAAATCCCAACAGCACTAAATTTACTTCACCATAAAAGTGTCAATGGCTGGAAAAGCTCCTAGTCTGGTTTTTCATTGCAAGATCAAAGACAGAAAATAGTCACGTTAATTCATTTTTTACACCCACACAAATACATTTATAACCAGTAGCACAAACCCCCAATCTATTTTTCTTGCTTCTCTTGCATCAATAAACTTCTCAAATGACTGCATGCTGGATAGGGTGCTGCATAATGACATTGCATTTGAATCAGGTTGCTGTTGACTGAAGCAGGAAGAGGAATTAAAGTAAAAACAAATCTCATTTACAATGCACTCTGAGGAATGCTTCTGGGTTTCAGGTCACTTGTTCCTCCGTATCAAATATCAAAGTTTGATCACTCACTCTTTGAAAACAAAAAATGCTTTCTGTTCCTAACTTGTTGCAGGTTACAGTCCTTAGCTTAAAGCTAATTGTAAAAAACACCAACACTAAACTTGGTGGCACTGTAGTGAGCTTCAGCAACAGATCATAGGTTTGAAGGTATTCCTTTTAAAACAATGGAAGTACTGTATTTCAATGCAGTACTCAGCGGCCCAAATATATCCAAGCAGATGACAAATGAAGATGGAAAAAATGAGGCTTTGGATTGGGCTCACAGCATTTTGTATTATCTTTGGAACTTTGGTCTACTCTCTCTTTCTGGACCTGATTGAAACAGTACACTCCATCTTTTCACACCAATTTAAAGCGAGCCCTTATGAAGGGAGATCTTCAGGCCATCTCCAAATTGAATGGTTGTTGTGTTAATTGCGAGCTGGTCTATATATTGAGTTGGTTGAAAGGGTTACAGACCTGCTTGGTCCCAGGAATCTTTATGTCTGGTGACCTGCATGAAGAAACAGTACAACATACACAAGTGCAAATAAATGCACATTCAAAAAACAAAATTAAATAACTGAATTTGCATAAGGCACTGCAGGAAGGCGTGCTATCGTCAGATGTTTAATTCCAGACACATGAGACATCAAACGCAATGCATGAAACACAGCCTTGCATTCATTTTATCCCAAGGGTAACGTTGGCTATATTTATTGCTTCATTTTTAAAGTATGATTAGAATATCTTAATGCCACACAGTAATGACAGCTGTGACTGGGTGGTTTTGCTTTGCAGTTCATTAATGTTTCAAAGAGCTGGCCCATCATTCATTTAAATGGGTCATTTCACTCCCACATTTCTCATTCCTCTGCCTCCTCCTTCCTACTCTCAATGAGTCTGTTCAGCAGGAATGTACAAATGAGTACTGGTAACCAACAACAACTCAAATACTGCTGATGAATCCCAGAACAGGCCACAAAAAATATGAAAAAAGAACCATCGCTAATACATTTATGTCACATACCAACATTCTACAATATGGTACCATTTGCTGGATGGTAAAATTGTGTAATGTATTCTCAAGCTAATACGTTATTAGGTACACTAACAATTACAAAAAAACAGTTATAGAATTTTCTGTAATAATTCTTGTACACGTGAAATGTTTTGCTCATGTACACTGTAGTTCTGCTTTGATTCGTAATTTATGGCCAGTGTGAACTACTTTATCTGTCACTAAAAACCTCTTAAATGAATGTACTGCATCTTCCATTCACATACAGAGCAGCACTAGTACAGGGAATGCAAGAGGGAATCCTATTCTGTACAGCACTATATTTAGATGCTAACAATGTCACACTGCCTGCAAGGTGCAGCACTCTGGAATTAGATCATCGCATTTACCTACAAGATTCTTTCATCTGTGACCCAAAGCTCCATAACTCTTCACACAAAATCATAACATATAGAATAGCATCTCATAATCAAAATCAATGCAAAGTTTCAATAAAAGTGGACAAGGCTACAGGAGTCTACTGGTACTGTTACACTGCCATCTAAACCAGCAGGTTAAAAACTACTTAATTTAAAAGGCATACACAACTAAACTGCAAGATTGTCTGAATCACACGTGCATCTCTCTGCATTTAGTACAGATGGACATATGATTGCCACTTTTGAACCCTAAATGGTTTGCAATTGAATTCAGTATTAAAGTACAATCTCCACGCCAAGTCTCTTGTTTTTTGCTTGCAAAAAGGAGTGTAGCCCATTTGAATTAAACCAGATAATGGTCTGGGCATAAGTCCAAGGTGACTGAGACATGATAATATATTTTCAGTTACTGCTGGGCGGACTGAATACAGTAATCTTGAAGGGGTGTTTCAGAGTTGTTAGATCAGCCATTGTAATATAAAGTGCATTGCAGAAAATTGTAAAGGTATAAGATTCTCATTCAGGGCCATTTTAAAAAGAGACCTGCTTCGGCTCACTTATTTCAACTTCATCTGTATCACTTTACTGCAGGCTATAAATAATGTTTAAAATGTGTTCTTGTATTTTTATTCCCAGAGAACTCTGTGCACTGGAGCATTTTTATCCTGCATTTTTAAAGCTTTGCTCAATACTGAGCCCTGCAAAGGAGCCAGTCCAGACAAAGGATACATTCTGCACGTGTCACAAAGAAAAGCAGTTCTGACGGATCTTTGAAAGCGCCCAGTCAGCTTTGTATATATTGGTCAACAAAACATCTACAGAAGCCCCTGAAAGGTCACCATCAAAGGGTGCTCAGCAAGCTTGCTAGACTGGTTCCTGCTAATCGATGTCCTTGGGTACTGAATGTACTGTTTCGGCAACACTTTCAAGGATACTTTAACTTACAACACTTGCAAGATGATGGAATGTGAAGGCAAATTCCACTGTCACTTGTTTTTCTTGGTTACATTTGATGTGGAGAATGATTACCTGCCATTATAGTTCAGGTTTTAAGATATTCCTCTGTCCATATTGTTCTACACATGCACTTGTCTTGCACCGTCCAGGTTCTTCTTCAGCTTTATTAATGCTAATAAGAGACTCATGTAGGTCAGCCACAAGCCTATACTTCTGACTCTGTGTGAGTAAAAATATCCCGAATAAGCGGCTGTCCCTATTACATTACCTTACCTTATATTCATCAATTACAACATGCACAAGAGAGAAGTATTTTGTAATTTTGTTTTACATTTCTAAATGAAAAGAAAAAGAACCAGAACCAGAACCAGAATCAGAACCCATTACAGTATGAATACAGTACTGCAGTACCTGTAAATGTTAAATGCATCATTTGAAATAGGAGTCAATTTACCTTTCTTTACCTTTAACGAGGCAAGACAACTGTGATGCTGACATGCCAAATTTCTTTGCCACGGCAGCCTGAGAAACCACAGGAGACTCCAGCTCCTTCAACAATTCAAACTTCTGAGCCAGAGGCAAATCAACTCGTTTTCGCTTCTCAGCCATGATGACAGGCGAGGCAAGGCAAAAACCACTGGTTTACGCAATTACGTAAGTCACAGCGTAATAATATACCCACTGTACTGCTCTGAAAAGCGATCTCCATTCATCATCTGAAAATACTGTACACCAATTAAACTAAGTGATGTCCCAATTAAACTACATAAATAGCACTGGGAAGAACCGTCTCCCAGAGTTGTGTCCCATTTAAGCAGCTAGGCCGATTAGGAGGCTGTGTGGTCCAGTGGTTAAAGAAACAGGCTTGTAACCAGGAGGTCCCTGGTTCAAATCCCACCTCAGCCACTGACTCATTATATGACCCTGAGCAAGTCACTTAACCTCCTTGTGCTCCGTCTTTCGGGTGAGATGTAATTGTAAGTGACTCTGCAGCTGATGCATAGTTCACACACCCTAGTCTCTGTAAGTCGCCTTGGATAAAGGCGTCTGCTAAACAAACAAATAATAATAGGTAGCACCAACTGTATACCACTGTCTTTAGAAGCCAACATATTAGCAGTATTTCTGTAAAGAGGGGGCTTGTTTTTATAGGACTCCACTATTTGACTGAAAAAGCTAGTATTGATCAAAAAATGCAGTTTAAATCATTAAAACCAACATTTCTAACAGTGGGTGGAGTTTCTACTGTGCATTTTTGTCTTGTAATACAAGTTAAAAGACAATAATACTTAAATGCAGTTATAAAACAAGACACTGAAAAGTCTTAGGCTGGCTCTAACCATGTGATCCTCGGTTGGTTTAAAATCTAGCATAAAAAACGGATCCCATTTCAGAATGCGTTACGTATGTATGGTATTACTGAACTTCAGAATTTCAACAGACAAGGTTTCCCTGACATGCTGTGTGGTTTTCCTTCTATAGTATAAATATAAGTTTTAAGACCTTGATGGCTGTTTTGCTGCTGAACTCCTGTGTGAAATGAATACCATTCATGCTGCATATCATATGATTGTTTTTGAATGAAATGAATGTTAAATAGAGTAATGCCAGACACTTCACCTCTCATACAGTTATTTTAAACACTCTACAAATACATTATTTTAAAGTGTTAATGAACAAAGGGATGAATTAAAAAAGAAGCCGCTGTATTTCTGATGTCTACTTGTATGTGTTTGGTTTCCACTCATATACACATACAATGCATTACACACATCTAAAGAGCCTCTAGATAAGGATACAAAACACCATCTTTGCTCCAAAGGCTATGTGCTGTTAAGATGTTTATGCCAACTTAAAATGTAGTTCCTAGACTTTAGGATAGTTGTATCAAACCTTGTACTACTTTCAGTCAACCTATACCTTTAAAATAGTTAAGGGTTCTTCAGCTAACAGGTGACACAGCCATGTGGTCTTACCCCTCAGCTGTTTCTTTAACATTGCAGACCCAGCATGTTATGCATGTGGCAGTGCTGCAACACACACCATTACTAGCGCTCATTCAACACAGTCACACCAATCATGACTACACCCATGTCTAAAAAGTGAACCTCATAAGAATCTACCATCCACACAAAAACCCCGATTCTTATAACTGCTAGTTGGTTAACCATTTGTTCCAGTGATTATTAAACAAAATCTTGGCCGACATAATGACAGTGGGTGATATATATATAGAGGTCTGATTTTTAACTGCAGAAAATAATATTGGGGCTGTAAATGAACTATAAATGCTGAAGTGCACTGTGCTGTCAGAACAATGTTTGGTGCCATTTCAAAAGGGTGACCTTTATCCAGAACTTCAAACACTGATGAAGGCATTAGCGGAATAATTTATTGTATGAAATATTAACCACCTACTGGACACTGAACTAAAAAAATAAAAAATAAACATTAATTTTAGGGTGTTACACTTCCATAAATTAGGGTTTATAAAACAAGACACTGAAAAGTCTTAGGCTGGCTCTAACCATGTGATCCTCGGTTGGTTTAAAATCTAGCATAAAAAACGGATCCCATTTCAGAATGCGTTACGTATGTATGGTATTACTGAACTTCAGAATTTCAACTGACAAGGTTTCCCTGACATGCTGCGTGTCTGAGTGGTTTTCCTTCTATAGTATAAATATACTGTAGAGTAACACTGCACTGCTACTGAAGTTTTAAGACCTTGTTGGCTGTTTTGCTGCTGAAGTCCTGTGTTAAATGAATACCATTCATGCTGCAAATCATATGATTGTTTTTGAATGAAATGAATGTTAAATAGAGTATTGCCAGACACTTAACCTCTCATACAGTTATTTTAAAAACTCTACAATATTATCGGCGCTGAAATGTCCGTCGCAGTGATGTCGTAGCGCTGTTATGGGCAGTCGCTGTAATGGCCGGCGCGGTACTGGCCCCCGCGGTGATGTCGGCGCAGTCTTGGACTTGCGGTGATGTCGTGATACGATTATAAACAGACCTGTCATTTTCAAAACCACTTTGCTAATTAGAGCAATTTTATCACAAAAGTAAACTGCAAGGAAATGAAGGGCCAGTTTAAATGTACAAGGTTGTTTTTCATTTATCACGTTTGAACAGTACAGAATAAAACTTGGAAGAAAACACTTTAATCAAATCAGTATTTTCAGCATTTACCTGGCAGTCAGACTAGTATTACGAATACTTTTTGTCCATAGAGCCTTTTAAAAGGCATTCAAGGTTCAAAGCAAACCTATGTGATGTACTAGCATTAATACCATTGGGCCAGATACAGAGTTTTGCTTCAGTCGTTTTGAAACATAAACCCCACATCAGGTCAAGCAAGGGAAAATACTTAGAAGGGCATCTGTAATGTCAAGAACATGCATGTAAATGAAATGAACTTAGAAATATAATGCCAATGGTTTCAGTTCAACGGATACTGCCGCTGAAAAATGCGATTCCTTCAGCAGTGTTGTTAACAACCTTGATGTCTTGTAATGTCTTCGTTGGGAAACCGGGTATATAATTAGCATTGAGCATGGCGTTGTTTCTTTCAACCATAGGATGCTGAGACAATGGAATCTTTTGGTAAAGACTAGAGTCTTTGGTTGCAAATTAAGGTTGTTATGACAACACAGTCATGTTCAAGGGATTTCTAAGGTACTTTCTAGTATTGCCCCAGCAAATGATGTGGCTCCACAGAGGCTCGTTACATTGAGATCCCTGTACTACAGCTATGGACCAAAGGTTTGCATCACCCCATATAATTAACTAATTTTGTTTCACAAAGTCGAATAAAACCTGCTGAATAATGTTACGTTAACATATTTCATAGTGCTCCTTGTACTTAACGAAAAGCTGGCAAAATTTTTAAAAAAATTACATTTCGAAATCCAACCTTAAATACTTAACTACTATTATGGCGTCCGGTATTATTTTGCGATATCATTTTGTAGTTTGTTTGATTACATGATGTTAACTAAGAGATCTAAAATTATGTTCATATACTTTTAGTTTTTCTTTTTTTTTTCTCAATCCTAAAATTCTAGGTGATGCAAAACTTTTGGCTATAGCTGTAGATTAATAATGGACTCGTTCGTTCTAGACTGTTCACTGTAAAATCATAGACACATGTTATCCACAGTGAACTGTACTTTACTGTATATCTGCTTATAAGTATAACAACTTGTATTATAACTATTGCCATTATTATAAAGCATTCAACTTGTGGTCCAGTAGTTGTTGATTGCAACACTAAGCTTTTTCATAGCACTGTACAGCTTATTTAATAATATTTAACCAACTGGTGGTCCAAACATTGGCGAAAAAATACACTTTTTTCACATCAGTAAAGAAAGAGTTACTTAATTTTACCAATGCCAATCTGCTCTGAAATTGAAAATACCAAGCGATCATGAATTCAGTACTCTATTTGTTTGTAGCTATACAGCATTCACAATAAACTTGTTTCAGGTCCTACTTAAATACGAGTTACACTGCACTGTGGGGTAGAGTGACGTGTACAACAAGAAACATGAATGCGTTGTTTACCGTACAGTCATTTAAAAATACAAGTAAAAGTAAAAACGTAAATAAGTTGCATGTATATCGTTTTCATTCAAAAAAAAAAAAAACAACAACAACACTAAAACACAGCTGTTGTTCATAGATTGTTTACCGTGTCAGCACATGATACATGTACTGGCATTAACACTTTGTTTACAAACATTTAGGCGTTTTATTATTTGTGCAGTCGCAAATAAATCAATACACACGTTTTAGGTTTAGACGTTATACTGATCGGAGCAAATTCAGACGAGTAAATTGCCCGGATCAACAAAAGCCTTTTACCTGGACGATTCTTCTGTGAAGCCACCATCCAGAAGCCTGATTTTACAGAACAGAACTCCGTTGACAAAGGGAACAGAGGACAGCTCGTCCAGTTCAAAATCGACTTTAAACTTGAATTTCTTTTTCTTCATCATTATGAAAGCCATACAGTGTGTTTGTATAACAGGACAGTCTCCTTTAAATTATAGAGCCAATGTTCAAATATTAATCCCCATCGCCGTTAACGGCGTCCACGGTGGAAGAAGCCCCAGTAGCTATGTTATTTCTCAGAAGTTGTTGATCCGTCGACAGCTTGGTGAATTTGCCGCTCCATGACAAATTGTAACGTTCTTTTATAATGCTATGACTCGAGCTCACTTGCAAGCGAGTAATTACATTACGTTTCTTTTTGTGGCAAACTAAATATGGCACAACACAGAAACAACCCTCCTTCCCTCACTGCGTATTCAAACAAAAGTGACATGCACTCACTTCTTGATCAGCCTGTACTAGCGGACGCCGATAGAAGCACAGGCAGTAAATAATTTGAAACAGCCAGTATAGTCTTTAATTATCAGAGCATAAGAAGATACTGCACTGTCTGAACTACATGTTTAAAAGGACTGTGCTATAAAAGTTGTATTATTATTATTATTATTATTATTATTATTATTATTATTATTATTATTATTAAATGTGCAAACATTAATTTCACGCTCCTTAGATTTCATTTGATCAAATCAGAAATCAACCAGGAAGACTGCAATAAAATGTTTGACAATGACCTTTCACTCACTTCTTTATCATTTCATTTACTCAGTAATAGTAAAAAAATACAATTTGTTTAATATTAGCGGTACAGAACATATTTTGAATAAGTTTTAGATTAAGCATCATTTAAATATTTTACAAATTATTATCTAAAACCAAAATGAGAGTAACATTAAAAACATATCATTCTGATATAACCTGTTGCTCACTATATTTGTTTTGTAAAATGTCAGACAAAATAGTATTCACACATTCCTCCATTCCCTTCAGAAAACACTGCCCTCTGCTATGGAAATCACATCTGTTACTCTTGAATAACAACAGAGACACATTAGAAGGCACCTTCTCATGCAAACCAGCTGGTGACCAACAAAGGTGAGACAGTGGAACAGACACCTCCTGATATCTGTCTGAGTATCCACTGGTTTATAAGCATTCAATGCAAGGTTGTGGGAACTAGGCAAGAGTGAACTTGCAAAATTGTACAATGAATAGAACTTTACATAGTACCTTTTTTTTAAGACAAGCATAACAAGCTCTGTAAGCAGCATTGTCTTGTACAGTCAACTGGAATGGGCCACTGAAAAACCATACAACACCCCATTGAAGACATTTTTGACAGGGTAGCTTAAGGCTGTGTAGGCCCAATAATTGCATAGTAGTATTTACTGGTATAGGCCTACAGATGTTTTAACTATACTCCTCTTTACAGGTGTATACATGTCTACTCTGATAAAGAAAAAAGCTTGCTACATATATATTTCTTTTTTTTTGTTATTTGTAATTGAATTCCATTCTTTTACACTGCAATTTTTTGTTGTAGAACTTGGTTTCGCAACACAAAATTGCAAATGGGGGTAAATTTTGTGTGTTATTGCGCCACCTTGTGATGTCAAAGACAAAGTGATAAAGGTGGCTCTTCAAAAACACAGGTGAAGTAGTAATGGAGAATGACACACACACATGCACACACACACACACAAACACACACGCACACACACACACACACACACACACACACACAAATGCACACGCACACACACAATCCCCAATAAAAAAGTGGATCCATGGCAAGGAGCCAGGGTGGTGAAGCTGCCCATGCTGTACCTGTTATTCGGGTAAGACATCGGTGTCTGTTTTCATCTCTCTAACATCTTATAAAAGCAATACAACATACACATGTAACAGGTTAGGCAAGTCTGATTCTACAGCCCTTCAGGTTTCCATTTGTCTTTGAGTTTCATGCCTCTGTGTTGAGATCACTGTCTAGCCTGGGTCAGCATTTTCAAGGTGTCTTCTGTCACATATGGCTGATCCTGAAATTGCCACGGAGTTCCCGCAGTATCAGCCTCAGTAAATTTTGGCTGTCAGTCAGAGCTCAGCTCAATTAAATGCCTCACTGACCTCAATTACTAACATAATGGGCATAATTGTGGCAATACATTTTGATAATGTTAGTACATTTTTGTGATTAAGCAATTTGCGCCTCTAAAATGGTGTCAGAGGTATACATTTGTTTTGAAGAAGAAAAAAGTAAAACCCCTGGGTGTTTTCAGTTTTTTCTAGAAAAAATATTTTAAAAAATATCTTAAAATTAGATGCACTAGTTTTGTGACATTAACGGTTAGTTTCCCCATGTGCAAAAGTAGTCCTGAATGCTTCTTCAGTTTTGTGGTATTGACAATTTTTCCTGTTAGGATTTGAGGGACGATTGGGGAATTCCCTTGTGAAAAAATTCCAGTGACTTTTTGGAATACTTTATTATCCCTGTCAAAGATGTGTACCGTATTTAAAGAAAAACACAATTGCTTTCTCATTGTTATTGTTCATTGGCAGAATAATATACTTTTGAAATGTAATATCATAGCTAACATGTTTGTTTAGATTTGCCCAGGTTATATTAAATGCAGCTGTATGTTGGTCAGTCCTCTTGTAATTAAAACAATCAAAGCACATATTTATGTTGAGTTAGAAAAAAAGGTCAGGATTGAGCTGCATCGGAAGTTACAGCACAACACTGAGCCTTTTCTGCCCTCTACTGTCGAAACACAGAATTTCAAACATCCAAGTTCAAAACAAACTACATACAGCATCAATAGGACTTCAACAGATAAACAAATTCTATTGTATTTACACATTACAATATACTTCTTTAAGGGTTACTGTAAACAAAGAGAAACATATTTTATTTATGAATTATATGACATAGAGATAAGCCTGAAATGTTAGTCTTATGTTTGTGATATAAATATGGGTCAAGAGAAACAGCCACATTCAATTTATATTTTATATGGTATTTTATTATTTTGAATACTTCAGTAGCAGCTGGGCACTTCCCATAAAGCTTTGCCAGTGCAACTCAATCTTGAAATCCCCTCAGGTCTCTTGTGACCTAAACAAGATTCAAACTCAAGCAGTAAAGGCCAGTGCATAAACCCATTGCACCATCCAAGCCCCCTTTTGACTTAACATTTGCAATGGCCTAATTAAAGTATCGAGAGAAACGGTAGTTCCTCACGCCAAGTTACAGCGAAGCGTGAGAACTGCCAGTGACTATCTATACAGCACGGATAGTTTATGTGTTTTCAGGGTATTGGCGCAGCAAAAGTAAATTAGCTAAAACCACCATTTCACGTTTAATGTGTAGTTCCCAACACTCTTATGTGAAATGTAGGGAAAAAAAGTAAATACCTGTCATACAGTAAGAGAAATAAGTCGCCAAAGGAAGGTAAAAATGTCCATCTCTTTCTTCTTTTTCTCCTAATGTATTTTTTTTTGTTTTTTTTTGCAGACCGAGGCACTTGTATCCACGCATATGTATATTACAGGACATCCGAGTTTAATGACAATTAACATATTTTGTCAACATGGAAATATACTGGGGAACGCACTTATTTTTACATGAAACAATTTATTGATATTTTAAAATGGACTCGTCGCACTCAAAAAAAAAAAAAAAAAAAATTGAAGACCCCAAGCACTTTTACCCACGCATATGTATATGTATAACAAAAACACATTGGAAATGTGAAAAAACACCAAGTTGTCAAAAGTGCCCAGCCATTTAAAGTAGAGATATCAAAAACACAAGCCAAGTTTCAAGAAACCATTGGGGCAACCTTGCCCAGCACAAAGCAAATAGGCACAACTGTAAAACCGATGGGGGCCAAGGTTGCCCCAGTTGTTTCTACTAACTTGGCTGGTGTTTTTTATGCATCTGATCCACTTTTATTGTGCCTGAAAAACACAAGCCACTACAGAGATGTTTCAGTCTATTTAATCAGACACAAGGTGCTTCGTCCCAGAAAATATTAAATAGGAAACACTTCTTAGATGTTGGCACCGCCAAAGAGAAAAGACAGCAACTCCTGCTAAATAAAAGTCTACATCGCAAAAGTGTGTCAATTATTCATACTTTATTCATACTTTATTTAAATAAAACAAGGTAAAAACAGGTATGTTGACGTGTTTCGACATGTTGTCTTCATCAGAGCACATTGAAAGCAGGACTCATGAGATCTATTAAGTGCAGTAATCTAGCAATCAATGCATTCAATTCACATTCCAGTTACTTAACAATCTGCTATATATTGTAGTGGCAGCGTATCTGGTCCACAGCAGGAAAAAATGGAGACGGCACAGGATGGAGTTTAAAGCAGTGCAAAGTGCTATTTTTATTGAAGTGTTGGAACAGCAGGCAAACGGCCGCTCTCTTATTAAATTGTTTAGCTCAGATGGACAGCTCCAGGACACACAGCGACACGAAAACCACAACATGACCCCGAACTGCACGCAGGCAGCTCCTAAATAGTGATCCCCCTTGAGCCCTATTGGCTCACACACACAGGGGTACATTTACATACACACGGTCCAATCACTGAGACCCTCAGTCCCGGGCAAACAGCTGGTTGGCGGAACCAAGCACAAATAACTGTGCGGCCAACACAGACCCCATCTACATGCAGCTTCAGTGTGCACGTGACACCCCAGGCAGCTGCTCCCCTTACTTCCTAGGTGTAATTTGAAACTCTGCCCACCATCAGCGTGTGCTCACTCCTCTTGTTTCTAGTGAGATGCCACTTTCGATGCAGAAGTTCACATATTGCAATTGATTTTTAATAAGCAAACAATAAACTACATTCAATTAAATTTGGGACTATATTTCACTGCAGATGTATACACAATACAAATTTCTGGTTTTGTCTTCATTTAAAATGTGTTTTAATTATTTTAATTATTTTTCATCACCCAAATGACAGTTAGCCATGTTATAAGCTGTACAAACCACTTCAGGCTGTGCGGTTTCCGATGATATATACCACTTCTGGGGTGGTTAAAGGCCCTTGGCTGACACCTCAGGTCTTATCACCACTCCAGGCATGGTATATATCATGGGAACCGCATGGCCCTTCATGGGTTATACCTTATAGATAGATAGATAGATAGATAGATAGATAGATAGATAGATAGAAGGCAGGATTTGAGCCCTAACTAGTCATACTTTCACTCCAACTACATAACCGCTACACTACACAGATTCACATCTTAACCCTTTCAACAGACTAGGCTACTATTTTCATTTACCCTATCCAAACGGCAATACATTGCCTCGATATAGGTTGAACAATTTTGCTATTCCCGTAATGTGTGTGTTATAAAGTAAAAGTGATATTTGAAACAAAAACAAATTGGAAAGGTGAAAAAATGCCAAGTTAACAAAAGTGCCCAGCCATTTAAAGTAGCTTGGCTTGTGTTTTTCAGGCACAATAAAAGCAGATCAAATGCATGAAAAACACAAGCCAAGTTAGTAGAAACAATTGCCCCAATTGTTTCTTCTAACTTAGCTTGTGTTTTTGATACAAGTCAGAAGAAATAATTGGGGCAACCTTGGTCCCCCATCGATTTTACAGTTCTGTCTATTTGCTTTGTGCTCGGCAAGGTTGCCCCAATGGTTTCTTAAAACTTGGCTTGTGTTTTTGATATCTTTACGTTAAATGGCTGGGCACTTTTGACAACTTGGCGTTTTTTCACATTTCCAATGTGTTTTTGTTTCAGATATAATACACACTGCCAGTAACATACTCCCCGGAGGAGGGGTAGGACACATTACAAACAGGAAGAGGCATCTGAAACACAATCCTGTGACACACGGTCTATATCTGCAGCACATTATAGGGGAAGCAGGCCACACTAATGTGAATATTTGTATGAACTGTGCCGGGAAGATGCGCACTGTTCGCCATGTATCGTCCAATCTGTGTTTAAGTGCCAGCAGGATAAGTGTACGGAACACAATTCTGTCCCATGGGTGCCAAGCTAAGCAAATCCTTGCATTTCTAAAAGGGTAGGTTCAAAATATACTGCAATTAGCACATCTATTTAAAGCTAGCCTCATCACTCTACACTGACACAGCTGTTTGAGACACCTGTTATGACATAACTGTGAATGGAAGAAGAGGAAGAGAACACTGAAGTGCAAGAAGAAAAAGTTAAGTGCAAAAATAAAGATCGCATGTGGTGCTAAAATGTTACCAACACATCTTGTGGCAAGCTGTATAGTGCTCAGTGTTCATATTCACACTGCATGGTTTTTAAAAGACTTCAAAGTTACATTTTTGTAACTCTGTTTATTCAGTTTTTGTTCTTGTGCACCAATGAAATTTTCAACCCCATTTAGTACCGCATCAGGCAGAACTAAACTGCTAAATCCCAGAATGCTGGTTCGTGCAGCTCATGAGCTAATTTGTGATTGAAAGAAGTACTTCCTAGTTTTTTTATGAAACCCCTTAATCTTTTGAAAACACCTGATATGAACAAAAATGTATAAAAATTGTAAAATTGGAGTACAAGAAAAGAAGAAAAGATTTTTATTTATTTATTTCTTAGCAGATGCCCCTATCCAGGGCGACTTACAAGATATCACATTATTTTTACATACAATATGGGTGGGGATAGGCAAACATCTTGTATCTGTATTTGGTATTCAACTCATCATGCTTGTCCAGGCAGGTCTACTACCTGCAGTTAGCTGTTTGTATTGAGCCTGGTAGTTTTGCATAGTTGCTGTGGGGGAGGTGTTTGAATGCAGAAGTTTGAATAAAAACAAAAATAAATAAATTATTCAAGTCATTGGTACTATTTGTATATACTAGGACAGATTTTGTTAGTGTTAGTTATATATTAGTCTTTACTTCATTTTATATAATAATAGAGCATATTCATGTTCATATGCAATTGCATTTTATTCGCTAATATGTATTATAAAGTGTTAACATTTTGTTCGTCTCTAGTGTCATAAAGCATATGTTTTTAAAAAAAAAATAAATAAAAAAAAAAATAACCGGCCAACGCCCATTCAGCAGTTTGAGATTAAAAAATAAACACAGATCATTTAAAAAGTTACAATGTCAGTCATTATTTGAAAACGTATTTCTTTCACAATAAATAAATAAATAAATAATAAACGGGTGCCCGCTGGTGGGTGTGGTAATGATGTACTGCAATTTAAATCGTTACTGCAGAACCATAAACAAATCCCTCCCACTTTGTGACAAAAACTCCAGAGAAGAACACCGCGATGTTAGCTTGCTCTTTCTTATTTAAATAAGCATTTCAGAGAGACGCTACTTTATCTTTTTGCATTTATTATTTGGCCTGCCGCGTAACTAAGAAACACATCTTGAGTGTAAATAATACGAGGGAACTACTTCCTGGGCAATGCATCATTTTTTTTTTTTCCTGAACTGAGTTGACATTCTTTTTTTCTGCCTGTATTTTAATTTTTGTCGAAGAACCCGTTCATTAAGCAGGCTATCTTTACTTGTTTCATCTTGCACTATTGAATAATTGCGACAATGTTCCAGATTGTAAGAAAGTTTGTTTTCAGCGATGCGTTCTGCGTGGGTGCAGACAACGGGAAGAGATATGACGATCTCTTTGAAAAGCTGGATACCAACAAAGATGGGAAAGTGGACATCCATGAGCTGAGACAGGGCTTGAAAGCGATGGGCTTGGGTTTTGGTGAAGGTGCTGCACAGGTAATCGCATTTCTCAGATATTGCTGTAATTCTGTATTCACTGTTATCATCAAAACTAAAGGTAAAGTATTTTAGTACTAGTGTGTAAATAATGATGTTTAAAGTTGAGTTGGCACCAACCACCTATACGCCATCCGATGAGCCCTACCTAAATAATTTATAGCAGGCTAATTGCGCAAAAGCGAAGGTTGGGTAAGTTAAATATTAACAAGTACACATATGTAATTGGGAGGGACAGTTTTTATGCAGTCTGTAGAGGCTCCTGTCACGCAACTGGCGTTATCCACGCATCTTGCTTGCATTTCTTACAAATTTCCATAGCATTCATTTTAGTAAGCTTAAAAACAAAAATACTGGAAACGGGTCTTTAAGAAAATTCCCAGAACCCTTTGTGCAACGTTCAAAGGCGTAGGGGGTGTGTTTGGTACCGCCTCCGCCCACAAAATCTTTTAAAATTCGCGTCCAAGTGAACATTTAAAAACGGAAAGACAGATGTGTGGAAAATATTGCAGCTACAAACTCGATATACTATAAACTTTTAAACAAGTCAGGCGATTGAAATGCCACTGTTTTAAACATGAGTGATGGCTGCTGGCACTAAAAAAAAACACGAATGCGTACTATGAACTGGGTAAAAGCCACATCATCATGAACAACTTTTTCAACGTTGACTTTGGTTTTAAGCTTATTCTGTCTGTCAGGTGACTGCGTCTCATTGTAACATAGTGCGATATTTTGGACAACATTAACTTTTTGAAGTAATGTACAAGTTGCATGAGTGTTTTGCATTACCACAGTAAGTTACCATACAGCCCTTAAACTTAAATACGCATCATTATAACAAGCGCCCACAATGTTTTTCTAGTTACCAATTAAAAAAAAAAAAAAATCCAGTGCATCCTGTTTTTACAAAAAAAAAGCCCACTGTTGGGCGACACAAATCTTTTCTTTTTACTTATACTAATATATTTATTTATATACATACAGCTATAATCTCTAAATGGGCATCATCTTTAATTACCTGTTTACTATCCTATTGTGCCTGCATCACTCGCATTGTTTCTGATATGCTTCTAACTATTCCAGGGAAAAAAAATAATACATTTTAGCCACATGTGCTGCACCAGAAAAGACGCAAAAAAAGTTGATTTTCTGAAGTGAGGCAGGGAAGTATTTGATGCTGCACACACATCCATATATGTGTACATAGTCACAGCAGTGTGCTACACTTATACACTTCCCCCTCCAATCAGCCCCAGGATAAGCATAAGCACTGCAAATACTTTCCTAGGGGGAAACTACAGCAGACAACACATATACTAATCATGTAAGAAAATAACTATTTAGCTAATGTAAAGAACCCCTTAAAAATGATCTATATAAAGGGTTGCGTTTATGTAGGGTGTTGAAATACATAATCACTAGGCTTCAACAAAGGGTTTACTTTAGACAGTTGGTCCTTCTATACAGGATTAACTGCAACTTTTTTTTTTTGCAGTGTAGTCTATAGAATGTTTGAAGGTTTCATCAACTATATAGGTTAATTAATTGTTCAGCCACAAGCAGCATTGACAGAGATTAAAACAGCAAATGAATGTCCTTAAAAAGTAGCTAGCAGACACATTCTCTTTTAACATTAAAGCATTACAGCTGCAGTGTCCTACAATGATTTTCATTTCTACACTAAAATATAATTGTTTGTTGGTTTACTACTACATTCTTCTACAGTTAAAAAAAATAAACGCAAATCTACATTTTTTTAGAGCTTGTTTTTTTTTTAATATGTTTTTATTGCACTGCAATAAAACCAAACATATATAAAAGACAGATAGATACAGCATGTACAAATTAAGAAAATCAAAGTAATTGTTTTGTACATTTTGTGTATGATAAGACTTAAGTGTATCCTGTACACTGTCAAGTGAGATAGTAGACTAAATTGGACTTTCTAAATCCATAGCTAGGAGTTTTCAAAATTTAAAAATAGAAGAATCTGCTATCTGATTTTGTGGTGGTGATTTTTACTTTGTGGTTTCTTTAGTAGCATACTAATCTGAGTCACAAGATATTTATGTGGCACAAGTAATTTCAAACCATATTCAGAAACACAAATATTGAAAATGTACAATATACACAATAATACTGGCTTAACTGGTGAACCATAAACAACATAAATCCTGCTACCACCTCAATTCAGTAGAGTAGAAGTATATAAAGATGTTCGTGTTTGAACCTCCATTTCTAGAGCATTTTCATATTCACAGAAGTGCAATGCATTTGCCAGGTATCATTTACAATGCTGTGCTTTTCCAGCTTTCCAAATCTAACAATTAGGCCTGTATTAACAGTTTTGAAGTAGCTCTGAGGATCGATTTGTTTCAAAGTCTATTTGTAATGTTCAAAAACCTGCCTGGTGATTTTCAGGTAATTTTGCAGGCACTCCTACAGTGTAAACAGAGCAAAACTTCCAGACATTCCTGAACCATTATTCATTGTTAGTTTCCATGGAAACCACTGATTAAGAAACCTTGCTGTAATACACTTCCCCAAACAGTATTTTTGTACTGTAACTACTGAACATGCAGTTGTGAAACAGTGTTTTGTAATACCAGTAGTTGTTTCATACTGCAATAGCGCCACCTGCTGGTCACATTGTGTATTGTGTGTCATAAATAATTTAAATTTTATCATGAATGAACCAAATTAAAAAGATTCCTACTGTACACGAGATATATAGCTTTGCTATCATTGAACATACAGGAATGTAAACATTGAAATATGCCAAAACGTTTATGCATATGATATGCTTCTGTTCTATGCATGTTTAGAAAAGATTTTTTCAGACCGTATTTTATTTTTCCAGTGTCAAATATATCAATTAAATAAATTACATTTTAAAAAGTTATGTTTAAAATGCTGGAGCATACTGAAAAACTATAGGATAATTAATTCTGAATTCTGGTTTTGTAAACTGTAAAGTCTTTCTCTGTAATTGTCTTTGTAGGGTCATTTTATGTTTTAGATATTTTCTTGAACAGTGCCTGACTTTTTGATGAAACTTTCAATGGATATTTCTCCCAATCAGATACTGAGCATTCTATCCACATAATTCACCATGTATGTGGCTAGAGTGTTTGGTTTAACCCTTTTCGTTGTAGATACACATGCAGGTAAAGTTAAACCTCAAGCAGATTTCTACTTTAATAAAGCGCAGTAAGAACAAATTAAGTTGTAGCCCCGGTTTAACACCTGGCATGACTACTGGTTTATCCAGGCTAAAAAGTGCTAAAGAAAAAAAAGGAGATGCGGGGGGCTTGGATGAATGATTCTTCACAAGGAAAGGGCACTACTATAATAATCCATCAAGATCATTGTCCAGCTTCTTGTACTGTAAGAGCCTGAAGTCTGTAGCAGCACAGTGATGCGTTCCATATTTGCCCAGCAATGAGTTATGAACATTAGACAGGGACTGGAAAGTTCCTGCCTTCTAACATACACTGGCTCCCTGTTCCTAATCACAGCACCAGTGTTGCTAGTATTACTATTTATTATTTATTTATTTCTTAGCAGACGTCCTTATCCAGGGTGACTTACAATTGTTACAAGATATCACATTATTTTTCCATACAATTACCCAGTTATACAGTTGGGTTTTTACTGGAGCAATCTAGGTAAAGTACCTTGCTCAAGACTACAGCAGCAGTGTCCCCCACCTGGGATTGAAACTACGACCCTCCGGTCAAGAGTCCAGAGCCCTAACCACTACTCTGCACTGCTGCCCTGTTCACTCTAAAGCACTGAATTTACACCCCGGTGCACAGGAGGTAATCTGTCCAGTTTTCATAACCCTGTACCTGGTGTCTGGTTGCACTACTGGCCCATGTATTCAATTTGCTAAACAAGAGAAAATAAGACCTTGTTATGCAAACATTGTGTGTTTCAAACCTGCATGTTTCCAGAATGAGAGATGCAGCTCTTTTTCCTGATTATTTTCTGGTCTGTGTTTTTTTTCATCAGAAAATTGTTTCCGCTGGAGACAGTGATGACGATGGAGAGCTGGACATTTCCGAATTTTCAGAATATCTCAGAGGCCATGAAAAAAAACTGATGTTGACCTTCAAGAGCTTGGACAAAAATAATGATGGTACAGTTTTTTGTTGTTTCTGTTGCAGTTTATTTTATTAGTCTGATACTTTGCAGTAGGTTCAGTGATTTTGTTCAGTACTTGGCCAAAGATTTTTGCTTTAAATTTTAGTTTTTAGATTTTAGTGTTTAAAAAAATTCTCAATGATCTGAATACAGTAATTAATCCCACCATATGAAGGCAGATCACGGTGGAAATTAACTTCATTTTTATGTAAATTCTCTTGATCTTGGATAAGACTATTTTTGGAAGGTCCCAAAACATAGTGCATGAAAAACAAAAGCTTATTACAGTTGTGGAGTAAGCAGATAATGCTGCTGACACTTACTGGCTGGTTTAATAGGCCATTATTCTTAACCTTTCTTTTCTAGGTCGTATTGATGCTTCGGAGATTAGGCAGTCACTTTCCAAATTGGGGATCAAATTAAGTGAAGAGCATGCACAGAAGATTCTTTCAAGGTTTGCACACGTATATGTTTTCATTCAACACTGAATCCTATTGACATGTCATGTAATCACGCACTTCAGTGCTCTGCCCTCTCATTAAAAAGCTGACAGATAAACCGATTCCTCTGACAAGGAGAGCTAGCTTGGCTTTGGCTCATATGTCTGTAGGTATCTCTGAAGCCAACTACAGCTTCACACAAAATCTCAAATAGTGTCTAATAATGAAAGGCTGTTTGCAGAGCTGCTGTATGAGCAAAATATTCAAGTTATATTAAGTGTTTCTGAATATTGTCATGCATTCATCTCTCACTTTTATTTCCTTTTAGTTTACAAACTAGGAGACCTGTAGTAATGATAGCTATACGCTAACGAGCAATATGTTTTAATACAATTTAATGGACCATATTCCTATATGAAAACATCTGTAACAGCCTGCTGATTCAGCTTTCGTTGTGTGTTTCTATAATACAGTGCAGAGACTCGTCTGTTTCTCATTTTAAGTTGTTTTCAGGAATTTGCCTTTTCATGCTTTATGGTGTTTGTCAGGGGTTGAGTCCCCCTGAGTTGCATGCTGTTTTTAAAATGGATTTGCAGAATGGCTGATAACTCACAATCAGGCAGTTCTGAACATTTATTAAAGAGGGGAGCTACAACGTGTGACACAAATACTACAGTATATTACAAAACTGCAACTTAGGAGTTAATTTAACAGAAAGAAATCTACCAACACAGGTCCAGCAGGCATGCTTATCCCATTAGCAGATGGGGTTTGCTTTTACAGCAGTGTGGGACTGACACAAAATGATGGAAAGTAATTTGTTCAGGATCCAAGGAGTTGGCTGGGCACCTGAGGGGATTTGAAACGAGAACTCGTGATATCTGCCTCCACAGAGTTTGATCAGCCCTTATATTGCTAGATGTGGATTCTCACCTGGGGCACAGCTTTTTAAAAACCTGTAGCTGATAGGGACATGGAGGCTGTATTTTTCACACAACTTGGTTTTGTTACAAGTGCAATGTTGATTGAATTTGTAATTGAACTACTGGCCCAGAAAGACACTGCTGTGAAGTAGAGGGCTTAGTAAATTACTTATATTTTATTTCTTTAAAATTGTGTCTGCCTATCAAACTGTGCGTTACGTTTAAAGGAGACCTTTGATTTTATAACCCATTACCCTACCCTCTATTAAGCTTCAGTACCATTTTCCCTTCCCCTGCCACACGTAAGCAGTTTAATCTTAGCAGTGACAGGGGTGCTAAAGTTCATTCTGGTTAGAAAGGATTTGAAACCTTAGTTATTAAACCTTTTAAGCGTCCATTGTATCCCATCTCCAGAAATCAGCATAGCAGCTATATAATGTCTTCCTGATTTCTTTTACTTGCAGTATTGATGCTGATGGGACCATGACAGTAGACTGGAATGAGTGGCGTGCCCACTTTCTCTTGAACCCGGCCACCAACATCGAAGAGATCATCCGCTTCTGGAAGAAGTCCTCAGTGAGTATTGCCTTTGGTTACTGCCTTGACAGAATCTCATGTGCATGCACTGAATGATAAGGAAATCAATTATTAAACACATCATGAATTTAAAACTATTATCATGGTTAACCTGTTAGTTACCCATTAATACCAGTTAAAGTTGCAACACCAAAGTGAGTTTCAACCTCCCGTAGCCATTAATTAATAGACTGAGAGAACAAGCTCAGAGGCAGATTAATGGCTCATTGAGCAGCTTGGCATTCCATTTATAGTTGTTGCCGAGAAAGACAGCAGGATTTCTTCCTTTAATCAAACGTCGCTTCACTGCGAAGGTACACTAGTACATCTAACCGGGTATCAAAGGCGTTGCCCTTGTATGAGCCCTTATTAGCAGTCTCATTTTCACTGCTGCTCATACTGTGTCATTGTGCAGTTGAACTTTTTCTGTATTTCTTCAGATTTTAAAAATGTAACACAGAGCTGCCCTCTCTCCCATGTTGGTCCACACTTAATGGAACCCATCATTAAAATGGTAGATTCATTAGCAGGGTCATGTGTAGCAGCACAATTGTAATTGTACCCTTAATGCTGTTTTTTTGCCAGGTGTTTAAAAAAGTGCATCATTGACCATCTAACATGGTTGCGTTTCCCTGTGCTTTGAAGGCCATAAGTTTTATTTTTTAAATTTAAATCTATCTAATCTAGGAGAGCTTTTGGGAGGAGATTAAAGACTCAAGCAAGCTTTAAAAGGTTTTTCTCGGTGTGAGAGGACTGCTGTGGTAGCACTGACGTTGCAAGTACAGCCCAGGGTATATGAGCCAGCAAGCAAGTAGGGTGACTCTCCTGAACCAGGATGGCAGTCATACAGCTTGAGACAGGCCAGTGGTTCTTCATTGACTTTGTGGATGATGGGGCCATCTATGAAGTAGTAGGTTTAGCAACATGCATAATGAAATTTCTAATAACAAACATTATTAACTCATACATATGGTAAACTGTTGCATGGTTAAATGAAATATCCATCCTTTTTATACATGTTTGGTTTGACAATGTGTTTACACCAGCTGTTTGTTTCAGGTATTGGATATCGGGGACAGTCTTTCGATCCCTGATGAATTCACGGAGGATGAGAAGAAGACAGGGATTTGGTGGAAACAACTGATGGCAGGAGCGATGGCAGGAGCAGTCTCTCGAACGGGGACCGCTCCCCTTGATCGAATGAAAGTCTTCATGCAGGTACTGGTAATTTACTGCCTGTCTAATAAGAAGACTGATGACGTAGATGTCATGGCATACCGCAATTAAAATGTTTTTTTTTTTCATGTTGTAGGTGCACTCTTCCAAGACCAACAAAATAAGCATTTCTAGTGGATTCAAGCAAATGGTAAAAGAAGGAGGGATCCGGTCACTTTGGCGAGGAAATGGAGTGAATGTTCTTAAGATTGCCCCCGAGACAGCAATTAAGTTCTGGGCTTATGAACAGGTATGGAATATTGGTTTTTATTCTTTACTTTTTGGACCTTGTGCTGCAAGGCAAGAATGGAAAACATAAATAATTCAAGCACATCTTATTGAAAGAAGAAAAAAAAAAACCCATTATGCTACCTGGACTACTTAGCAAAATGTCTACTGTGCAGGATTCAATGAAATATAGCATTGTTACAGTGACACTCAATTGAGTTTGGCAATACACAGACCCTTACATCTACAACGGATTATACATTAGCATTCATTTTGTGTCAATGCAGCTAAATCAAAGTTTGTTTTTTTTAATTTATGTTGGAGAGGCATCCTGAACTGTAGGGTGAACCCAGCAGGTTTTTTTTCTTTTTTAAATCCTTATGCAAGTGGTATATTATCTATTTTTACTTGCTGTAAGCTATGATGACGTGGTAAATTCATCCTCATTAATAATTAAAACAGACAAGGAGTTCTCGAGCAGTCAGATGCTAATCTAGTGTGTGGGAACTGAATAGAAGCATTGGCTTCAATACAATTCCAGGAGCTGCTAGCTATCCAGCTTCAAGTATGTTTTTTATTACATACATTTATAGATTACTGAAATATCAGGGAAGTTATATTGTGACATTTAACCCTTATAGAACCCTTGTGTTCCAGTGTTTGCTTACAACTGTCTGAAACTTTATTGTATTCTACCTGGATAAGGGCATCTGCTAAGAAATAAATAAAAAATACTGAAAGGTCTGTGTCATTATTCTGCCTTTTCGTTTCTTCTAATAGTACAAAAAGCTCATTACATCAGAGGGAGGGACAGTTAAACCCCATGAGAGGTTCATTGCTGGATCCCTTGCTGGGGCAACAGCACAAACTATCATCTATCCCATGGAGGTAAGGAAAGCTATAATTAGCAATGCACTGGAAACGTATCAGTTACAATATTATGAAAAGGCCCAACGTGCCTGCCCTTTGTTGGTTGATCTCCTCACCACCACATTCCTCTTCCCCTCTGTCCTGTAAAGATTATATTTTCTTGCCAGCATGTATAAAATATACTTGTACAAGTTGTATTATTATTTCCTTAATCGTCAAGAAATATGTATACATGCTTATTATTTAGCGACGAGTGTAGTTTTCTACTGTAGTTTTAAAATTTGGGGGGGCTATACTGTACATTAACAAATATTCCACCTTATGTAAATACACATGACATTTAATTCATATCCCAAATACAATTTACAGCAAAGGTATTCCCTCCTCTATTGAAAACAACTTTTTTTTTTATCCCCTGTAAAGTGGGCCAATGAGAGAGTGTCCTGGTCACGTAAACTCTTTGAATGTACATTACATCTGTTGGGGAATCTTTGATTTCTATCAGGTCATGAAGACCAGGCTGACCCTGGGAAAGACTGGGCAGTATTCTGGAATGTTGAATTGTGGAAAGAAGATTCTGAAGAGAGAAGGTGTGAAAGCCTTCTACAAAGGCTACATCCCCAACATATTGGGAATCATCCCCTATGCAGGCATTGACCTAGCTGTTTACGAGGTATGTTTTTAGTGTGATGCTTCAAATGAATGGCACTGACTAAATATGTGCTGTATTATAATGTTTAAAACCTTGAAATGCTGCTTATGTTTGCTAAATATAGGTGATTGCATTAGTGTGTATACAACAGTAACTCGATATTATTTTAGGAATTTCATATTGAGTATTTTATTTATAAATATGTATTCAGATCTTTTAAAACTTTCTCCTTCAGAGCTTGAAGAATTACTGGCTGACACGTTATGCCACTGACTCTGCAAACCCAGGAATACTTGTTCTACTGGCCTGTGGAACCATTTCCAGCACTTGTGGACAACTAGCTAGCTACCCTCTTGCCCTGATCAGGACCCGTATGCAAGCACAGGGTAACTGCAGATTTTTAAATCAAATACTGAGTAGCATTCAGTTTAGTAGGATTTACTACTACCAGTATATCAATCTTGGTATTAACCATTTCCAGTACATATACAGTACCTGATTGGCTCAGTTATTAAACACAATGAACCTTGATAACTGTTGGTCTGTTTTTAACCATGCATTGCCATCTCGGGGAACCGTTTTACACATGCAGTGGATGTAGGTTGTGGCAACCTACTGACCTACAATACTGACCTGTAATGGGTTATTTATAACCTCAGTATGTTACTGACCAACCTTGTTTATGTATTTGCTTCACACCAAGGCGAATATTGTAATAACTGTTACTAAAAGGAAAAAAAATAGTCTGTAAACAAACAAAAAAACACAAGTACATTGTATTTATTCAGCAGCAGATGACAATGTGCAACAAAATAAGTTTTTAATTTTTTTTATTGGTTTCCTTTTCAGCATCAATGGAAGGTTCCCCACAGCTTTCTATGGTCAACCTTACTAAGAGAATTGTTTCTAATGAGGGCTTTTTTGGACTGTACAGGGGTATAGCCCCTAACTTCATGAAGGTTATTCCTGCTGTAAGCATTAGTTACGTGGTGTATGAATACTCAAAGACAGGTTTGGGGCTCTCTTCTAAATAAACACAACAAACCGCATCTATCGATAATTGATGACAAACCCTCCCAAGAAAAGGCTTAAGGTGTAAAGTCTGCACCAAAGCCTCTCGTTTTGGAGACAAAGGTGTTTTTTTATATATAAATCTGACAAGATAAGTTTGAGGTGCTTTTTAAAATCTGATCTCATTTTTTTATTTGATCCATTCTTACATTGTGGCATGTTGATTGTGTTTTTAATTTTTTTTTTTTTTTGTAATCCATTCTCCCTGCAAGCTGTGCTCATTAGTCAAGCAGTAGAGTTATACTCAACCAAACCATCTGGCGATTGCTAGCAACATGGAGTAAACCATCAGTTGGATTTTTTTTTTTAGCCGCCTTAACATACAGCCACTTTCTTTTTTTCCAGCTTTTTAATTCATGTCCTGTGCTTTTAGTTGTATTATTAACAGTAAAATAGTGGACGCTTGAAGTTTAACTCAAAGGATAAAATGTAAAAATATTGTTTATGCCGTATCTACTCTTTATCATTCATTTCTACAACTCCAAAAGGCCAGCACTATCTGCAAACATAAGAATTTACTTTTGCACATCATGGTAGAAAAAAGTGTTAAGCCACTCCTCTTAGGACAATGTTTTGACATGCCCAATATCAAGTAAAACACAGGAGAATTGTCTGATTTTAGATTTAAATCATGACCTTAAATCATGACAAATAATCATGTGAGGAGAAATCATTATTATTCTTAACAGCCAAAAAAAAACCAAATGGAGTGTTTGATGTATGCAGGAAATATAGGATTAGATTATTTTTAACTTGTTTAGACTCACCAGATGCCTTACACTTGTGGGGCCTGATGAGCTACTTTTTTGTAAAACGTTTGGCATAACAAAGACTTACTGCAAGACATATACATGTTTTATTATTTGATACCAGACTTCATTTCTTTTTTTGCTTCAAATTGGTATTCTTGCAATATTATATATATATATATATATATGCACATTTTCATTCAGGTTTTACAACAAAAAAATTTTTTCAGAGAAATGTATAATGGATAATAGAATATAATTGTTGTGAAATATACAACTATGACCAAAAGTTTTGCATTACCTATAGGATTAACACATTTTGTTTAATATATTTTGAATTAAACCTGCTGAATGTTACGTTAACATATTGAATTACATCGTACTGCTTTGTAGTTTTCCATTTTCTTAATGAAAAACTGACAAACTGAAAAATGTGACATTTTCAAATCTAACAGGAAATACTGTACTACTATTATGGCTTCCAGTACATTTTTGCGATATCATTTTATAGTTGCTTTGATTACATGACGTTTAATAAAAGGTTATGTTTGTTAGGTTTTTTTCTCTTTTTTTTGTCTCAATCCTAAAATTCTAGGTGATGCAAAACCTTTGGCCATAGCTGTACACCCTAACATTGTGTGAAGTTTACATGTTTATTGTCTATTGCTGGCAGCTGCACAATCTGTATTCCATCAGTTTCTGAAAGGTAGCTTTTTGTTTAAATATTGTTGTGGGCATCTATATATATATATATATATATATATATATATATATATATATATATATATATATATATATATATATATACAGTATGTTTACTGTAGGGAATGTACTTCTAAAATGAAATCTGGAAAAATATTAATAAATGGGTGTCAAAGCAATAATTTTGCATAAAGACGCACAAACAGAATAACAAAAAATGGGAATTGTCAGTTTACAGTAGTTACCGTCACTTTCAACTCAAACACAAAATGTCTCGTTTTCAATCACTTGACACCCACAGTACAGAAATGTTCATTAATGATCAGCAAAATGAGAATATGTTTTAAAAAAAAAAAAAATGTACAGCTGGTACATTAGATTTCAAAGAAACAGATAACAACATAGAATGTCTGTATCGCACTGAAACACAAGGTTAAAAAAAAAAAAAAAAAGAACTGTACTGCTGAACCTCGTCTTCTTTAAGATTAGTATCACAAGGGTATCCATGTATTATAAAAAATAATAGTTTGGCCTCTTCAGTGAGTTACAGAAAAACAATCCGATCTCGAGTTTCTATGACAGTTTATAAATTACTCGACCTTCGGTCTCCTAATTTATGAGTCACAGAAACCCTAGATGGAATTACTTTCCTGTAAGTCACTGAAGCTCATTTTTATATATATATATATATATTAGTGCCTTGCAAAAGTATTCAGACCCCTGACCAATTCTCTCATATTACTGAATTACAAATGGTACATTGAAATTTCGTTCTGTTTGATATTTTATTTTAAAACACTGAAACTCAAAATCAGTTATTGTAAGGTGACATTGGTTTTATGTTGGGAAATATTTTTAAGAAAAATAAAAAAATGAAATATCTTGCTATATATATATATATATATATATATATACACACACAGACACAGTAGATGCCGGTTATTAACAACCCTGATGAAAAAAAACTTTGTTATTAACAATGTTATTAATGTTAATGGAATTCTGATATTAGCAACTGCACGCCGCTTATTGACAACTTTATTACTAGTTGCCAGTGCTAGACAGCACACTTGCATGATTTATGCGCATACTTCATGCAGCTTTTATAACAGCTTTAAAACTGGCTACGAAGCTGCACGGAAAATTGCGATGGATTTAGTGGGAGGTGGTACATAGTAAAAAGCAGACATTGGACAATTTCTTATTTTAAAATTGTGTTCTTTAGAATAGATTAAGTACAACACATTATTTTTTACACATTATGTTTGCTTTACTCATTGTAAGGATAGTTGTAGTACATCGTTGTGTAGCACTATTTAGGCCTATTCTTTGAAGTAAACAGCTCTGTTTGGTTTTTTTCTGTTTCTCATGTTCATTTTTTAACACTAACATTTAAAACACATGTATTTCAGTGCCATATTTGTACAACTACAGTATATATTGTTCCACATAAATACACTTTAAAACTGGGGCTTTCCGCTTAATGGCAACTTTTTGCTGGGAACCCAATGGTTGTTAATAAGCGGCATCTACTGTGTGTGTGTGTGTGTGTGTGTGTGTATATATATATATATTTATATATAGTTTGTGTTTCTTTCTTTTGTATTTCATGTGTTGTGTGAGTTTTAATAAATTCTTTTTTTTTTTTTTCAAGTAACATTTGTCATAAGAACATAAGAAAGTTTACAAACGAGAGGAGGCCATTCGGCCCATTTTGCTCGTTTGGTTGTTAGTAGCTTATTGATCCCAGAATCTCATCAAGCAGCTTCTTGAAGGATCCCAGGGTGTCAGCTTCAACAACATTACTGGGGAGTTGGTTCCAGACCCTCACAATTCTTTGTGTAAAAAAGTGCCTCCTATTTTCTGTTCTGAATGCCCCTTTATCTAATCTCCATTTGTGACCCCTGGTCCTTGTTTCTTTTTTCAGGTCAAAGAAGTCCCCTGGGTTGACATTGTCTATACCTTTTAGGATTTTGAATGTTTGAATCAGATCACACGTAGTCTTCTTTGTTCAAGACTGAATAGATTCAATTCTTTTAGCCTGTCTGCATACCGACATGCCTTTTTAAACCCGGATAATTCTGGTTGCTCTTCTTTGCACTCTTTCTAGAGCAGCAATATCCTTTTGTAACGAGGTGACCAGAACTGAACACAATATTCTAGGTGAGGTCTTACTAATGCATTGTAGAGTTTTAACATTACTTCCCTTGATTTAAATTCAACACTTCTCACAATATATCCAAGCATCTTGTTAGCCTTTTTATAGCTTCCCACATTGTCTAGATGAAGACATTTCTGAGTCAACATAAACTCCTAGGTCTTTTTCATAGTTCCCTTCTTCAATTTCACTATCTCCCATGTGATATTTATAATGCACATTTTTATTGCCCGCATGTCATATAATTTGTTATAGTAAAAGCTTTGCAAGAGAATAGAAATCTAGATAGTTTTGGGGTTCATATATTTACTGATTGTATCACTAAAAACCAGAAGGGGCAACACCACCAATATTTCTGGGTCAACCTGAGACATGGTTTTGAAGTACTAATGAGTTTAAAACCCAGTACACACAACAAAAACAATTCTTTCATACTATTGGTGCTGTTAAGAGAAACCACATGGTCTGCAAGTGTTTATGAATAACATGGTTGATTTTTAGCAGCTGTCCAAAGTCCGCCATCTTACATTGTCACATGATTGGCCAGAGACAATTGATGTCTTCTGATGATGTGGTGAACATGATTTTGCTCTTCAAAAGAAAATGTCTCAAATAGGTTTGTAATAATCCGATTGGTTTAAACAACAGATTGATTTAGAAATACTGCTAGTTGTGTTTTGCTAACCAAACTTCAAATGTATGGCTACTCCACACCTTTATTACCCAACTTTCTGCCACCCATTTGGACCGTTTTGTCAACCTGCAAACACAGCTCTTCCATAAGCTCAATGCATCATCAATTAAAACGACAGACAACATTCATGTTTAATTATTTTAATTTGTGAAAAACAAAAAGAAAAAAAAGGACAGATAAGAAGTTGAAAATTGTAACCAGTAATTCCAATGCTGATCAATTCCATGCAGTTAAGGCTACATAATACAGCTTAAATTGAACAGGACTTGTACATCAAGTTCCCACCTTCTAATCTTTGAGTGTGAACTTTCATTAACTATTCATATCAAACTGCAAATGTAGCATTATACTGAGAAAAATACTGGTACACTGTGAAAAAAAAAGATTATTTCTGAAATAACAGGGAGTATTTCAAATAGTACCAAGTGGGCATTAAGATCCATGTATTTTTGCAATCTTCTTTGCAATTTCCAGCAATATGGGGTATCTGAGTGTTTTATTCTTCCACAAATCTGGAATTCCTGATAATCCAAGCTAAAACATAGTAAAAAAAAAAAAAAAAAAAAAACACAAGTTGCTTTATCCCGCTCCACAAAATATATAAAGCTAATTTTACCTATATATGATTTCTCTTGCCCTATAATACTACAACCTGATTCTTGCCATAACATTTTATACCATGGCAAGGTAAATCAGTTAGAAATACCTAAAAGAAGATTTTTCACATTAAAGGAATCAGATAGTGTCATGTTACCTGAGCTCCCAGACAGGCCCCAATGAAAGAGCCCCTGCTGCAGGTGCAACCCCCACAGCGCATGGTGTTACGGACGGCCTGATCGAACACGCTTTCAGTCAGGACTCCATGCAGCGCTGCCTGGAATGCACCGGGCAAGGCTAGAACAAAAAAAAGGAAACACAAATCTAACAATGATGAATCTTGTGCTGTGTTTCAACTGTCTCAAATCTGGTTCTAGAAACTTGTTTTAATAATGCCCCTTCTCTTTGCAAGCACACCGTTAAGAAAAAAAAAATTCAGAAAAGTACATTTACCTGAGCACAGAAAGACTGGTCAGTGGAAACACCATTAGTTTAGTTTTGTTCAACAGCTAAAGCTCATGACAGTGATTTAAGCTTACCTCATGTGTTTGTGAACACTGCAGGTATCACCTCTTTGGGTGACTTAAAGAGATTGTCCTTCACTTGCTGAAAGTGCCCTGAAAAAAATATTTTAAAGTGCTTACAAATTATTTTGCTTTCATATAAAATGGGCACTTTAAGTAAGCAAAATTCTCATCAAGCTTTACAAAATGTGAAAGGAGACATGTTTTTCTAGAACCTCCTTCCTACTGTAAACATTCTATGTTCATTCCCATCTGATTCTTTTCTTCATTTTTAACCTTATAATTGAGTAATTGCATCTCTGTAACAGACTCTCACCAAAGCTGTCACAAAGCAGTTTTCAAAAGGAAGACAATGTATTTAATTAACTTCATGTATCCTGTACAAACACTGCAAAACACTTATTTGATTAAATATGCAGCAAGAAAAGTGATTCTGTTACTTAGCTTCTTAACAAGCTGCTGCTGAATTCAAACACTTATTTATAAAGCATTATTTTCCCCCCAAAAGAATTAAAAGGCACTTTAAATGTATTTTTGCGATATTTCAACAATGTTGTGGGTGCATTGATTTTACTAATGAAGTGCAAGCACAGATACAGCCGCATTACTGATCAGTGATTTACTAACCAACCACAGCTCTGTCTAGATCCTGAGGGTTCATTCTATTCTTGTCCATGAGCTGCTCTATCACACTATCCAGGGCCTTCTCATCTGGACCATGCAGGATGTAATATTCCAGGAGTCTGTAAACATAATTAGAGCTCAGACATAAACTTTCTGTGATGTGATAGTCTTTTCCATAGCTGTAACCTATTTATATATAAAAAAAATAAAATAAAAAAACACAAAATACTGAATACGAGAATATATACATTGTACATAATAAATACTCTTAACTAGACAACTGCAATGTATTTAATGTTATCTAAAATTATTACCCATGTAGTTTTTCAGCGCTTAACACTTTGCAAAATTCATAAATGCATAAAAAGCTAACCTTGCAGCAGCCAATGTCTCTGCCACACAGGTATCACTGTTCTGTGTGACTCGAATTGCCTCCTCAACTTTCTCTAGCATTTCTGGTTTTCCGGCATACAGAGCTACAACTGGAGCCAACTTTGTAATGCCATCTATCTGTTCATCGTTGATGCAGCCTAAAGTCAAAACAGAAGAAATATCAACTAACCAAGCTCTTGTTTGCCCTTGGTTTGTTTTGAGATAATGTGCCAACAAACATAATAAATGCGATATATGTCACCTCTTATCTAGGAAACAGATGTATGGAATATATTTTACAAAAAATAATAACAAAAGTAGGTCAAAAGTAAATAGTCTAACAAGCGTGATCTTTTCTTATTTTATAACACTGTTATAGCAGCACTTCTCAGTAACTGTCAGGAAAAGACAGATAAAGAGACATGCTCCACATGAATCCTTATTGACACCTCACAGAACCTTTATCAGCATCCACCAGAAGGGATACCCGGTTTGTATGTTTCTTATTTTTTTACTGACGTACACTTGCAGTTTGCATTAATGCTATACAGATATACATAAGTCTATAAAAATAAAGAAATTACACTACAACAAATATATTTCACAGTCATATGTAGCCTAACACTGTTTATAAAATGAGTCTTTTAAATACTCTACCCTGATTGGTCAAGGCGGGATCACAAGGCAATTCAGGGTGTGGGATATACTCTAATATCCACGCACCCCAGGCGGTTAAAGCCACTTGGCTTCGCCTCGCGACTTATAACGCACCCGGGGCGTGTGGATATTATATATTCCACACTCTGTCATGCCTTATTGCTTACATATACAACGCTATAGTTTATTAAGGAGTAAACACACATCATTTAATAACCATTACGCTTGAGGTGCATGTACTCTGTATTTAGCTTTAACCATTTCACAAGCTTACCTGTTTCTTTATTCCCGGCTTCAAAGTTCTTTATGAAGCTCTTGATGCTAGCATGTCTCCAGGGTCCTTCAATGGGGAGTTGGGGTCTAGGACCTTATGAATACACAACAGCAATTACTGCACATAAGGTGGCTATATTAATATTTCACTGCATAGTAAAACTGACCTGCACAATCTAAACCAGAAAAAATCTACGTCTACAATATGAATGCACGTTATGCGGATGAGTGGTAGGCATCAACATGCAAAAAAGTAGTAAAGAAAATAAAATAAATCTACGTCCACTATAATTACTCATATCTTGTAAGATAGTCATTACAACCGCACATTAATTTATCAATAACATATCAATGAGACAGACTTACCTCCCTTGGGACGATCAGGATTATTAACTGGAGTGTCATATTCAGAGCCAGGTCCAAACAGCTTGTATGTGCGTTGTTTAAGATCCTCCACATTAAGACCTGTTAATGGAATTTCTAACACTTAATGGTGAAGCCCCCATAACCAACATCCTTATTAGCTTCAGTGCCCCTGCGCCCTTTATCACTGTACAGTTGAATTTTTCATTTTGAATCCTTTTTAAGCTTTCTTTAGCCTTTAGCCTCATTAGAATCCTTTCCAGCAAGAACCCCTCAGATATCCTGCCAACCTGTTTGAATGAAACAGTGAGGCAAGTGAATGACAGTACTGGTAATCAGTACAGCATATGCGAAACATTCCCATTCAACCTGGAGTGTATGCAGAGTCACCAAAAGTATTCTGAAAATATTAGGTATTTGATCAAAAAGTCAATATTGTACCTCCACATTCTGCTAAAGACTCCGCTAAAACGTAGGCCTGATCCCCATAGCAGCTCTGCTGTCCAGTTACCCTACGATAGAATGGGTTGGCAGACTGAGCTCGGAATTCTGGGCAGGGGCATTCAGACAAGAGGGCATCCAGCTTCTGAAGATCATAAATCCAGTGAAAAGGCTGGGCTGTGTTAAGAATATAGATAGAGCATAAACAGGACCCTATCAATTATTTAGAATTGGTGTTTTATTATTTGATTTGATTACGAATTCACTACAAATGCAAACAGGACCCTATCAATTATTTAGAATTGGTGTTTTATTATTTGATTTGATTACGAATTCACTACAAATGCATTGTGCTGATCATATGTATAGTAAACTGGGATATTAAACATATGCAATAAAGTACACGCGTTACATAAACTGTTGTTACCTGCTGCATCTGCTATTGCCGCACCAATAATCGCCCCAACAGCTCTGTCTTCAAAACTGAGGGCCATCATGTATTATCTTAGGAAATAGTAAACAATCGCTTAATATCGGGTTTGCACTGTCACCACCGGCTGTGACTATTTGCCTCTGTTATAGGTTTCAAGTTTAAACACAGACAATCGATACAGAACCAGAAAAAATAAGCGTAAATTACTGCAAAAGATTGTTGCGAGTTCAGCAATTATGTATACTAAACACAGAACAGAAACACTATACAGACAGTACTTGGTCTAGTTCCAAAACTCTTATCTTTGGCGTCCATGTTGTTGTTACATAAACTAAAGCAATGAGTAACATGATGCCTTTATTTGTCTTCTCAACTTTGACAATCTCTAAGAAATACAATTTATATTCTAAACATCACAGTGTAACCCACATTCTGCCTGTGCTAATCCCACCTTTTGCACCTCTTCAACCAGCTCCTAGTCCTACGACTATCAGTGACAGCAGTGAAATACCCGTCCATATGACCCCGCCTCCAACCTGATTGGGGTGGAATGACTGGCCCTCCTACCAATAAGCAATTTAGCCTAACCATGACATGGCGTAAACAAACGAGGTTTGTATGAGTTTACATTCCAGTAGCGATTAAGGTTAGTTAGGAAGTACTACGGAGAAAAGCTTTAAAACACAACTGAATATAAATCAGCGTATGCGACAATTTCCGTTCCAATGTTACAATCTAGCAATTCGATATGTTCATTAAACAGCACTATGTATTAACTAGAGTAATTTTAGGTGTACTAGTGCTGTTGCAGGGCACTGTAGCGTAGCCAATTCCGTAAAGAGGCATTTTGTATAAAACAACGGTTCACAACTGCATCGACAAAGACAGAGTCCCCCACGTGTATCAAACAGTATGTGGATGGCACGTTCTGGTAGTGAAATTGCTTTTTTTACTTAGGCAAATACAAGCCGCACTTTACATGGTTTTGTGCCAGTAACAAAAAATAGTTTATATTATGTTGTAATGTGTAGTGTGTTGTGGGGGATCTTCGATGATTTAAAGCTTGTTATTTTGACAGTGTAAATGATAAATTCTCTATGGTTACATTTAAGCAATTACGAATATATTACAGTGCATTGCCCAGATATAGGTCATTGACATTTCATAAACAGAAAAGCACAGTCGAACCATTTATGGTAAGTGTTTAAAATGTTTGGTAGCAAGTAACACGCAAATGAATGATTTGTGTTTAAATGAACAGTTTCAACTCCGTACCCGGGAGGCGCGTGTTATTTCGAGGTTATTTTGAAGACAACTAAAGATGCTAATTTCTGACATGAATGATGATAACACATACAATATACTGTACCAGCTAGTTAACAAACGTGGCTTACTGCATCAAATCCACAAACACCCTTTTAAATAACGCTGTTCAAATGCAGATCAAAATGATAAGAAACATGGCTTTTCTTTTTTATATTGTAAAGGGCTCTCATAATAATATTGCAGTACTGTATTTCGCCTGTAGAGGGGTTATGTATATAATGAAAAGAAGCAGCTTGCCTGACAGTAAAAAGTAAGGTACAGAGAAAAACGTAAAACATTGAAAAATGCATACAATTCAATAAAATTACCATTCTTATTAGTTGCACATGATGAAAACTCCTACTATTTGCCTTGTCCTTAGTGTCGTCTTGCATTCCCATTTCGACCCTTTCCTCTGCCAGCTGTGATTTGAACAGCAGCAACAACGGCAGCAGCTAATCCCAATGGAGGGTTCCCGTATTCATGAAACCCTGTCATTAAGAAAGCAGGTCATTTTTCTTATTAGGATTCTTGGTTGCTCTCTATTGATAGAGCTGAAGAGGCCTGGTAACTCAGTTCAACTGTGAATATTCTATAAACCTCAAAATATGACTGTATTTAGCCATATACAGACAGAGATTTTGGATCATGTCAGTGGTCTATTTCTAAGTTATTGGACTAAAGTCTTATATAAATGGGTCATCCTAGTACAGTATCTGATATTGTTCCAACCATGCTGTAATAACAGAATTTTTGTAACTACTGTATCTTGTATTTGATTTTACTCTTATAGGTAACTACTCATCTTACTGGACTTTACTCCTATAAGCAAATATTTACTGTAAGTTTTAACTGTTCTTAGTCAAACTCGCTGTTACTTATAATTTACTTGAATTTGATCTTACTGTACCTTCATAACTGCTCTTATCTGTAATGTGATATTCTTTAATGTGATATTTTATAATGTGATACTTTGTACTATGATATTTTGTAACAATTGTAAATCGCCCTGGGTAAGGGTGTCTGCTAATAAATAAATAAATAATAATAGTATAATATATTTTTAATTATTATTGTTACCTAACCTTCAAATGTGTACAGGCAACAGTGCTTTCTCCCTGTTTCAGTGCTTGATAGTTCACATGGTTAGTAGGTTATGAGTACCTCCTGCAAGCATTGAAACACAGTGTTGCAGACAGGTTAGCTTCTTTGTGAACAACATGCTGCGGCTGATTAGGAATTAATTTTATATAGCCAAGGGTTGATAGCACCAGCATAATATTTTACATCCAGCTGTGCATCATGCAGTTAGGGATCTTTACATTTTTTTTTTATATTTAAAAATGTGAAAATAAATTTGACTTTCATCCTGATTCAAAACTGATTCTGACTAGTATCCGGGAAGTATTTTTCCCCTGTTTTTTTAACAGCTGTTTTGAGAGAGGAAGTGAGTGAGATGGAGTGTTCAGGTATTTTACTAGGACCACTAATGCCACAAATACTGCCAAATACAAAAATATTAATAGAAAGACTGGGTTAATCTTTAGCCTGTTTTAAATTGCAAATGACTCTGCTTATACAATGTGCTGTATTTACCATGAGTAGCCATGGTCTTTGCAGTGCTAGCATAGTTATACTGTTTCACTATTCTTACTACACTGTGGTCTGCTTTTACCATATCTGATCATCAAAATTGATCTGAAACTAACTTAAGCTAATTTGGTCCAATAAATGCATGTGGAATGTGGAACACACATAATGTACAGTAATAACTTAAATGTCACCTATTTATACCTATTTTATACAGCCTTTTTAAAAGAATAATAAGGAGTCTAGAGCTTTGACCCAGGTAAAAAAAATGTTATATGGTAATACATTTAATACATTGTTTACAATAAGGAATGACAGAAAGGGTATCCCATTGTAGTTGTTTTTAAATAATTGGTTTAAAATGCATATTGATGCACCACTACAACGTTTTTTCTCCACATATATATCCATATTAAAATAAAAACTGTTTAACGGTATAACCCCATTGTTTGTATAGGAATCCTTTTTATCTACTATTAAAGGGTGCAGTACAAACCACTACTTGCCTTATGGTATGTTCACTATGCCACTAGCATAAACACTTGCTAAAGCGCTCAAGTTAAAGCTTTGATCATCTGTCATCCCAGCAGGATCATGCCATCTTGTGCCAACTCTTTAAAATAGCGGCTGAGGAAATGGAGATTGACAATGACCTCAAACACATTGAGCCCTGTGCTTCCTTTCTGCGCTGGCCTGCCTTATCAGGTTTCCAACATACTTCTTCTGACACATTATGGTCCTGTTGAGGCTTGTCACTGGGGATAGGTGAAATCCTGCTTTTCTGTAAGACCCCTATTAAACACTTCTGCATTTTCCATTGTTAGAAAAGGAATGCACATTGTAATTGTAGCTTTACTGTGGGCTTTTTCAAAAATACCTAGGTTCCATATCAGATCCAAATCAAAATTAAATGCCAGTTTGTGGAAACATAGTATCCACATAGGATGTTGCTAAAATCTTGTTATGAATCGACAGACTGCTAAAAATGTGGAACCCAATATATATATATATATATATATATATATATATATATATATATATATATATATATATATATTAAGTTCCTTGGTGTAACTAGTATGTTTAGTTATTTCAAATCAATAAACTTCACAGCAGCGTATGCAACCCTTCCTCCTTTTGCTTTTAGGGGTTGCTCCACATGAGAACGGGCTATCTGCCAAATTCCCTTACATCTGTTGTTGAGACAGCCTTGTGTATATAGGCATGCAACTTGGACACACAGCTTTCCTTTAATTCTCATTTCCTTCCCTTCACTGCTCTTTTTGATAGCTTGCTAGCTTGTACAATACAGGGGGAATTGTCCCCTCCCGCACCCCAAGTGATTGAGAAATTAAATGAAATGAAATGAGCGCAGAGCAAACAAAAGCAGTTTCACACTTTAAGTGAAAGTGTTTTTAATAATCTCCATTTAGCAGCAGCTGGACCCTTTTGCAGTGTCTACAAAAAATACAAATTAAAACAACCATTTAATTAAATCATTTAATATAATGTAAATGCTCACATAGCTGTCCGATTAGTTTCCCCAACCTAATTCTTGGTTTCTGATTAGCCTGGGCTCACATTCATAACGAAAACCTTTTAACCCCCTCTAACTGGCAGCTTGAATAAATCCAAGTTTAATCCTGCTGGAATGTCAGACCTTCTGGAACGGGTACCTTCTGGAGAGAAGATCTTACTTTTCTCAAAAAAAGATTAGGTTGAAAACTTTTTTAAAAGGTAGATTTAATTGAAATTGTCTGTTGGTTGTCTTCTTGTTAAGGTTATTATAAAGGAGAAGGGTTATAACATACACAATTGCTGACCAAAAGAAACTTTTTCACACAACGACTAATCAGAACAAGTTTGTATTCATTATCTTTTACTTTATTGTACATGCCTTTACCGTACTTGTCAGTTAAATGCTCTGCAAAATGTTCCAGCTATAAGGTACTAAAACATGTGTCTTCTCTGGCTGCCCAGCAGACAGATATAAGTTATAGTGCAGGATGTCCACAACGTCAGCATTGCTCTTGTCATCTTGCCTTGACTGGCTATCTTGTCCTTGATTATAATAGAACACAGGCTATGTACTTTCATCACTATGCTACGTAAACTGTGTCAATTTTTTTTTTTTTTATTTCTTAAAAAATGTACATAAAATGTACTTTAATAGAGTCAGGTTAGGCACATTGCAACCAGGTTTCATGGGAGCTTCTTTTGACTGCACTGTGAGCACACCTCAATCCCCATGTCAACCTAATTGAAAAGAAACTGCCAATTGTGCTGAATTGTGAGGTGATTCTATGAGTTATGCTGGCTTCAAACCCAGCTCTACAGAGTGAAAAGCATGAGAGGCTAGTGAAGTAGCTCTCATCCCACCTAGTTTGATTAGGGTTTCCATCATTGATACACACTGTAGTTTATTTGTAAGTGTGTATCGACATGAATCAGCAAAGCAACCAAAACATGGATTAAACCAAATGTACAATGCTATCACAGAAATACATGAAATGGTGATACCTGTTGTACAATATTTATTGACACTATGATGTCTGCAGCACTTGGTTTTATCTTACATGTTAAAAGTAAACCGTCTTGGCACTTTATACAGTTAAATCAACTGTAAGAAAGATTAATGGTGGTCCTGCAGCATTTTGTGTACAAAGCTGCCTAAGCCTTTGTCATGTTTGCCTCTTCTAAGCCTCACTATTCCTTACCACACTTTACTACTTTATGCTTCTACCATGGTATGCTTTTATAAGGATTTACAACTCCAACCTATTTAACAAACGTGCTAAAAAATCAAGGGTGTCATTCATAGTGATATAGTAATATGGATAAATGGGCCCAAGCCGATCTAATTCTCTAAGGGTAAAAATGGTTTTAAATCAGAAGAAAAAAAAAAAACTCCACACCATCTTTAAAAATAATTTATCTTTACAGCAGCTTGTGATACCATGCCTTACTGAAATACATCCCCTGCAAGCAGTGCTACACGTTACTAAACAAACATTTACACACTCAAAAAATATATAAATAAATAAATAACACATTTTATTTTAAATTCCTCACAAACACCCAATGCTGATTGTTGGGTGTTTAATGTCGGTGCTAGTGGTGGCCTATATAATTCATAGTTTTTTTTTTTTTAATAGACATATTTAAAAATGCTGGATACTCATATAACTTCAGAGACAGGTGGTCCTAATACTATAATGCACCCAGTGCTGTATTCTTGATCTACAAAAGTGTTTTTGACCAATCAATATATCCATATAATAGTGACGCTGTCAAACCCAAAGCCACATTGCCTAATTTGGACGCCTACGTTATCAAAGGGCATGAGTTTGTTGATAATTATGATTTCCACACCAGCGTCAGACTTTGTTCTCATTTATCAATGTTTCACTCCCCTCCTCATTGAAGAACGCTCGCACTCGGAGGAAGTCTCTGCTGCTTGCGCCAAGGCTCCTGTGTGCATACGGAACATGTGAGAGTAGCAGACGGAAGAGTCAGACCGCAGCAAGCAAGCAACAGCAGCGAGACAGAAAAGGGAGCTGGAGGGGCAGATCAGAACAGACTGTCAGCTGTGCAGCTAGCTCGGCGCTGTACACTCATAAATCGATGTCTGTACGTGTGTGTGTGTGCGCGCAATGCAAAACAAAAGTGGGAAGTGACATTGTAGTTCTTTTTTTTACGTTATTACACTTCCACCAGAAAAGACTTATTGCATAGTAAGCAATACAATTTGTAAATAACTTGATTTCGAGCTGCATTTATTTTATTTTATTTTTACAATTAGCATTACATTGAATGTAACATGATGGAGCCTTGGAGGCAATGCGCATTGTGGCTTATCAATTGTAAGGTGCTACCACCAAACCATCGGGTTACGTGGGAATCAGCCCAGGTATTTGATTTAGCCCAAACCTTAAGGGACGGGGTTCTGTTGTGCCAGCTTCTGAACAACCTGAGACCCCTATCTATCAATCTGAAGGAGATCAATCTGAGACCGCAAATGTCACAGGTAAGGGTTTTACATTAGTATAATGATGAGTTCGCCTTGGAAGGAAGAACACGAGCATCGCACTAAATGCTTGTTTCTGAACTACCATTGTGTGTGCTTTTATGTATAAAAAAGACGATTAATCAATGTTAAAAGGTGCCGATTTTCGATTGTGTTTTATTTCCGTACAGTTTTGTGTTTACTGTCTTGCTGATGCGAGTACGGCAACACATCGGCAATCATAAAAATATATAAATGCAAAAGTTTTACAGTAAAACAATAACATTTCAAAACATGTCGATCGTACGCTAATTCGAGCACTTATCTTTGTACAACTACAACCTTATAGCGTTTGGTGTATATTTTTGTTTTGAGAATGCATCGCTACAATAAGGAAGTTACACTATTCTCTGTCGAGTACCGTTATCCATTCTGACAGCACAAAACGCTGCCCCCTAGGTGCAATAATTGATGTGTGAGGATAGTCTAACATACATATACTGTAGTTGTAGATATAGGACAGATAGCTGACCTCGGGCCCTTTTCCCATCAACTGTACCGGCGGTTTCTAGACATTTTCCAACCAAATAGAATAAACAATAAAATAGTTAATATATGTACTGCACTAAGTTGAAAGGATACACAGGGTAAACATATGTATATTTTATAATATGTATTTTTTTAAAATAATATATAGTTAAACATGGCCACGAATTGAAAAGGGATATGGTGCAGTGGTTGTTTAGCTGCTAGAGTTGTTGCTTTTTGTTAGTTTAATGTGAAAACAGTAATAATGATAAAAGCACTATATTCATACAACAAGTATTCTTATTTTATTAAACAAAATGAAAGTAAAAAAATAAATAAAAAGCGTATAGTTTAAACTCTATTTTAAATCTATGTGTCCCAGTTCTGATCTTTGGAAATATAGTCACCTTATAGATAGAAAAAACATACATTACCTACATTATGATCTTTAACTATTTATGTTATATACTGTACATTTCTTATTTCAACAGATTGGCACATATGATCAAATATTATAACATGTCGAATAATAATGGCACTGTGGTATTGCAGTACAACATGACAACAACAAACTGTAGTTACTGTAGTTTAATGCAGTTAAATACAATTGCAAGATGCTTTGGGTTTACTATTGTAGCATATCATGAATGAACAGTTCTTCCTGGCCAGCTACAGTAGCTGGAAGACAATGCCTGATTGTCTTGTGGCAATATCTATCATCCTCCATCTTTTCCTGTACTATATTTAACAATTTATATACATTTTGAAATAAGTAATATTCACAACTTCCTCCAGATTGTAAACTGTGTGTTTTATATACCCCCTCACCATAAGCATGTTTTATTTAAACTATTGGGTCAAAAATGTAGATAATTAGGTATCTAGTAAATTCCAAAATGAATAATTCATTAATTCGGAGGCAGCTATTTCATCATCCCATTTTCTAGAAAACATGTGCTGGGTTTACCCTGGGGAGAAAACAGGACAAAAGCCTGAAAAAGCACAAATGGACAATACTACAAACTGGGATTAATTAATACAGAGTGATGCTGGTGGTATATCAAAGGCCTTAGTGGTCTTGCACTGTCATTACTGAAAATAGACTAATGCTGCCCATTCTGTAATTAGCATCTGGTCATATCATTGTTGGTCATTTATTTATTTAAATATAAAGTTTGTAGCATCTTCTTTCAAATCTCCAGTAATTATTTTTTTAACATATTTTAATTCAGCCTTTGCAAATGTCCTATGCACAGGGCAACCAGTAGTTTAATTGCATTGGTTGCTTTAAACATTACTCAGTGTTACTTTTTATGTACATGTATCCATATTTAAAAAAAGAAGCAGCATCTGAGTTCGGGTTGAGCTTTGCATCCTGCCTCATTAAATGCATCGATTTATCAGCATGGGATAACAGCATTGAAAACAAGATATGGGCTGCATTTCCTAACACAAGGGCCCAAGAGGGTACTGGAAGAGGGGAAGAAGTTTTCTGTTAAAGGCCAGGCCACAACAGAAGCATACTCATATATGCTTTTTTTATTTTTTATTTTGTTACTTGAGAGATGAATGTACACTTTGTTCTGAGTATTGAGTCTGCTGAAAATTTCAAAATGCAGATTAATCCTAGGTGTCAGGTGGAAAAGACTGAACAAAGCTGATTGCGGGGAAGTGAGGTGGGGAATAATATTAGCCTTTCGCAATTCAGTGAGTTCAACTCTATATGCTTCCTTAACACACTTAAGATAGCTGTTTCAGAAGCGTTTTGTGCTGGGATAGTTTTTAAGCAAATCTGAAACAGTGATAAAAAACCATACAGAAAACCAAATTCAAGGCAATGTCATAGCATAGCATATTTGACCCCACCTACCTCCACCCTCCCCCTCCCCTCCCCTCCTCCCTCTCCCTCCCCTCCCCTCCCCTAGCCTGGCCCAAATGATCCATATCATTCAGTATGTGTAAACTGTAAACTCATATGGTCTTCAGTTCCTGTCCTTATCTTCACACACTGCTGGAGACTTTATCCTGCTTTTTCTTCTATCTTCTCTTTGATCATGCTGTCGTGTTTCTCTTTAAAGTGATAGCACAAAGTGTTTAGGGTGACCTTCAAGAGGTCAATGAGTCAGGTAACCCTGTTCCATCAACAGAGACTAACTGTGCAGAGCAGAATGTGTTCTCTGTCGATAATACAAGGACAGTGTTCCCGGCAAGCCCTTCTTCAATCTGTGACTGGGAGTTTAGATCTCTGCAGAACAAGTCCACTTAAGATGGAGATAAAATAAAAAGCAACCAAAATCTCATACTAAAGTAAGAGAATGTTATTGGTAATTATTGCTGTACACAGGTAGCTGTAACCCTGTGGGCATTGGTACGATAATGTTAATCAAAACCTTTTATTAATGTGCAGTGCACAGTAGCATGAGCATAAGGTCATGTTCGGTACTGCTACTTTCAGTTAGAAGAGAGTTATAGTGAGGACAGGAGCAGCTAGCACAGCAATGATGAAGCAATATAGTAAGTCGTGAAGTCGAGACGGGTAAACTCTTATAATATCCTGCAGCGTGGAAAATAAAATCTTACTGCATAGTAATTTGAACCATTCCGGGTTTTAGTGTGAGACCAAAAGGTGTATGGTGAGCACAGGTGTGTCAGCTTAGTCTGGAAGCCTTCAATGGTTCAAGATGGTGTACAGCTGTAATATATTTCACCAGTCACCTGAACGTGGTCAACAAAAGTATTGTAATTTAGGACAGGTTTGGCTTTAACATGCTCAATTGGGTTTATTATAATCTCAGAACTATAGGAGCTTGTGGAAACACATTTTCCTATTATTAGTGTGTGTATCAGTGTTTTTTTCTCCCTGCAGATGTGAATATTATTTGTCCCCTAAAAGTAGAAATACACTTTATTTTTAAATTAAGCAGAGCAACATTTTTACATTTGGTGTTTCTCTTTGTATAAATATTTTCATAGAATTCTTAATCTCCTCCAATTCTTTCACTTTTCTGTTTAGTCTAACCCCAACGAATTTCACTGAATCCCAAGTGTTTATTGCATTTTTACCAAGCAAAAGATGCAGATCTTGGATTAGTTTCAATTAAAAAAAAAACCTAAATGTCAACACTCTCAGCTTTGTCTCTGGCTTTTCTGGTTTTCCATGCTTTACTGCTTTCAACTCACAATTGATATATGGTACTGTGTCTTGCTAAATTCAGGTTAGTTTTTTAGTCAGGAGTTGAATTTGACTTTCTAAAATATATCATTTATTTTATTTAACAATTTCTGACCCTTGCTTTAACATTTTGGATGGAATTATCATAAGCAATGGTTTACCTTTGATCACATTTGAATACATGCATACTTAAATACAGACGTACAGTACATACATACATACATACATACATCCATACATACATACATACATACATTCATACTGTACATATATGTAAAATGACCAATACCAAAACTGCTGACAAATGTGAAACTGCTTTGAACACTTTTTGTGAATGGGTGCTATTAGTAATATATTCACACAAGAGGAAACACGCAGTGCTGTACATTACATTGATATTTTTTTTTTTATCCCGTAACCATACAATGTTTGACATCCAGTATACATGTATATCACCTTACTATTTAGACATGGGACGTTAAATGGAACAAAGCATTAAATATTTAGAAATTCTTATGCTTTCCCCGGTCTTTGGTCTTTTTCATGTTTTTGCACTCTTCTAAGTGTATTTCAAAGACCATCCCCCTTTCCTTCACCACACATCCACACACACGTCCACACACACGTCCACATGTTTGTGCCTGTGTCAAGAAGCTGAGCACATTTCTGTCAGTTATTTCAATTCACTTAGAATCTCAAATGCTATGTGTAATTAATAATCTCTGCAAATGCTAAATACAAGCAAAACCTTTTTTTTTTTTTTTACTACTACAGATCAAGGTTCCAGTATGACTGGTAAATAACACACACACACACACACACACACACACACGCACGCACGCATGCACGCACACACTGACGTTTTACTCCATCACCAAGGAGATTGACCTTCAGTCCTCCTGGGACTGATGCAGAAGGCATTGATAATATTGCGGCAGTTGTTATTTTCTTAATTATCAGAGCTTCAGATTAAATATTTACAATTCCACGTACAGTTCAGCTCCTATTATTCATAATGCATGCATGTTAATCTTATGACCATTTAGCTGAAGATGCATGTCATAATAAGTGGCCAAAGATTCTAACTGTGACTCTCTAAAGACAACTATCCCAATCTTGCACAAAATCCAGTGGGGAAATGCCTTTTTTTTCAGTCTGTCTGGAGATTACTATTGTGATAATCTGAATCGAGGAAATCCTGGCATGACAGTTTATATGCAGAAACTTCTTTATTTATACAAGGATACATTCTGTTTTAATAGCTGCTGACCTAATTAAAGTGAACATTAGGATAGGGTCTGTTATTTACTTGTGTGTGTTTTACTGTTATTATTGCCTAAAACATTAATGATTGTCTTTATAATTCTTATTACATATGTGGATACATTGAATTTCCTTCAGAAATATTTACTGTTATATACTGTATACAACATATAGGATAATTTCTGTGAAATATGTCTGTTTATTTAAGCAACAAAATAATTTCTAAATAACAGCAAGCTTAATTAGCATTTACCAAAAGATTGACCCATTATTTCTTTAGGTTTATTTTTATAGTCCGTTTAAAAAACAAAAACAGATTATATATAAAATCCTAGCCAATATGAAAAATGTGGTGTTATAAGCAATATTATCCATGACCTCTTCTGTTGATGCATCCAGGCATTCACTTAACGATCTGTCAGTGGCTTGTGTTCCTTTAAACCATGTCGGCTGGAATAAAATGCGGACCATAAGGTCCCGGTTTAAATAATCACTGTGTATTAAAACAGGAAGACCTAAAGATTCTCAGAAAATTGATTTGGATTGTGTGTAAACTGCTTTTTTTAAATAGTAACATTACTGAAAAAAATACCAACAAATATGTCTGTTATGATGGAGCTTATCTCAAATTTTCCCCCAATCTAATGTCAGCCATGTGTTAGAAAATGAATATTGTTAAGCAATGCCATTGGAAACTGGTGCAATACTCCAAAAACTGAGGCCTACAGTACAGTATACTAGTCACCCTCGTATACAGTAAAACCTTCTCATGTTTAAATTGTAATTTAATTAACACCACTGTTGTCAGATCAACCCCCTGTAACCTGTCATGTTCTGTGGAATACCCTTCTGCCCTGTTGTTCACTCCAGCAAATTGCACACAGGACATCACCTGACCTTTCTAAGACATGAAGGGTGCATTTTCAGAATTCCAGCATTGGTAGATTTGGAGGTATGATGGGAATTACCACATTTTTGAGTGAGTGTGAGGAGCCACGTCGTTCTAGAAGGATATCTACTCTCTCTCCCTTGATTTGAAAAGCGAATGTATTTTTTAAAACAGTAAATATTTTTAAACAAAAAAGGTTGTTTTGACAGTTCAAAAGCTTATATTAGTGTAGTAAAAATCTCATGAATGTTTGTACATACATGCATATCCACACATGTATTTATTTTTTATCTTAACAAGACTGCTTGACATACTTTTTTTTAATAATATGATTTTTAAAAAGTAACCTTTTGTTGAATTGTGTACCAGCACTATGGTTGCTTGATGAACTTAGATATTTTATTGCAATGTTTGTCTTCCCAGACACAGAAGGTGGTTAATGGATTTCCCATGCTTGCCCTTTTATTACTGAAAATGGGTGGTCTACCTGAGAACATACAGTAGGGAAGCAGCATGTCCCATTGACAGTTCTTGCCCATATAACTCACAATCCTTTGTGACTGTCACTGCAACAGCTTGTGTGAGGAGACCTAACACATTATCGCATTTGTTCCCAATGCAAATCCAATCCTATTGAGGCGCAACAGGAACCAGAGTAGTGTTAGTTATACCAGATGGGCTGCTTAATATGAGTTTTAAGACCACATATTTCTGAAGTTAGATTCCTAGTGCACAAATACAACAGTTTTTACTCCAACCCCCAGTGTTTTATTCATAAACCTCATGATATACTTTCCCTCTGACAGGATAAAATTGATTTTGTAAGTGTAAATTAGGTTTGTATCAATAAATTGAATTACTGTAGAAGAGGAGAACTTTTTTTGTGTTAAGTACTCACCAGAAGTGCTTTCTGGTGTAGCATGGTAAGCATTCAATATCTCTCGAGTGGGGATTATTTAAATCCAGTTGGTCGAGTCCATTTGAATCAATTTTTGTCATGGCCATTTCTGAAAATATGGAAAGGTAATTTGGGTTTGTTCTCATATCCCTCTTGTATGAAAAAGTTTAAACCCAGCCTAATTGGTAGCAAAAATACATTGATACAATAATACATTATATATACCTACCCTCTTATGTGAGAGAGGATGTGGTTTTGTAATGTATTTTAGGTATTTAAGTATTATGGTAAGCTTGTCATAAAATTTTTAAGCAGTTACTAAGGCTAAAGCAAAATACAATATCTGTAACAGTACAAAACCAGCAAAAAAGACAACTTAGTTGCAGAAAGAAGCAGTTAAATTATTGTTCTGAGTAATTCCTTGCTAGTTGTTATTGTTAAAATTATTATATTTCACCTTTGCCCACTGTGTTTATCATTAATAAACAGCATTATTTTCAGCCTTTTTTTGTTGGCATCATGGAAACTGAATCTCCCTAAAATAACTGGCCCAGGCATAGTTTGATGCACAACTGTCCCACAAGATATGTTTTTTATATGCATTAGTATTTGTTTGGGAAGGGTGTTTTAACTGCAGCTTAAGTGGAAGTGCCCACACATGTACGTGCCTGGCCAAGATGCATTAAAGATCAGTATTTTAACCAAGTCAATATCTGACAACCATTTCTCAGGTAAAACAAAATATAGACTTAGCTGTACCTTGGGCTTGGATTGCTTTGAATGCATCTCTGTTATACAGTAGTTACTCCTTCTGGATCAGAATGGGACAATCCACCACCCATGCCAAAGACAACACCACCACATCAATCTGTATCAAGATTCATCTAAAGTTGAATTCAGAATCAAGACAATATATTTGTAGATACTTGACACACAAATAATGAGTGATACTGTATTGTATACTCCTCCTGAGCAATACTGTTTGCCATTAAAGATATATCACTTTAGATGTTTCAATAAAAGGCACTTAAATTATACAGTATATAAACCAAGTGCATTTTATCAGTGCTGCTGATACATTACTGAAGTCACTTTGCTCTTAATTAAATCTGCCCTTGAGCCTATTTATAATGATGGAGGATTGACAGGTTTATTTCATCACACTTCTCCTGTGTGTTGACTAAAAAATAAGTAATTAGATATTCCTGCAATACCAGATACCAAAAACGAGCCAGTTTCCTTAAAAACAAGTTTACTGCTTCTGTTTTTCTTTCTTTCTATAAACCTTAACCTTAACATTTGTAATGTCAGCCTTTAGGCATAGTTCGGGGGCGCTGGAGAGGGCTCTTTCTTTCTCTCTCTCTCCTTCTTTCTCCCTGTTTACTCTAGTTCCAGCCAAGCACCACCGCGGAAACCAGCCAGCATAGTTCCAGGGCGGCGTGGCTCCGCCCATTCCGCCTCGGAGCTCTCTCTCTCTTAGCCAGCTCTCCAATAGCCTCATGCCCTGCATGCTACGTCAGCCTCCAGGCCCGAGTGGGGCGTGCCGGGGCTCCCCTCTTCGTGTCCCGTCTGTCAATCACTCCCTATTCTATATATACTGTATGCACAAGCACAATTTCCTGTCTTTGTCTTGTGTTTGTTTCTCCTCCTCCTCCCTCCTCCTCCGCTTCTCTTTCTATGCCACATTGCATTGCACAGGGTTCCCTCTGGGGAGAAAGTGAGGCTCACTCCCCCGGCCTTGGGGCTGGACTCAGCGTCCTCTGCCGATGCATCTCAGGTTCTCCCACGGAGTCAGAGGGGACTCCCAGCCACAACTGTTCTTTCGCAACTCATGCGCTTTGCCTCGCCTGCTGGCTCTATCCTAATCCTACTCTTACTCTGCCCGGGCTCGGTTCTTCATCTTGCAGAGAATTGTTTTTCTTCTTTTTCAGTAGAACTTTAGATAATATAATATGTATGTAATGATGACTTTCCAACTGGTATTCTCACATATTTAGCTGAGCTCAGCAGTCCATAAATTCAAGTTGGCAAGCTTACTCTCAGCAGAGCCAGCTCTCCTGTTCCAAAGCTCAGTTTCACCGTCATGCTTCCGAAAAAGTCGGTCTATACTGCATTAAAGAATGGTAAGGTAATTACATCTTTAGCTCAGTGGGAGATAGTTCAGTTAAACTAATCAGTGGAAAAAGGAAAAGATTTGAATCAGCACTATTTGGATTTCCCAGGATTTATTGGATATGATAAAAAAAACTATATATATATACAGTACTGTGCAAAAGTTTTAGGCAGGTTTGAAAAAATGCTGTAAAGTAAGAATGTTTTCAAAAATAGACATGTTAATAGATTATATTTATCAATTAACTAAATGCAATGTGAGTGAACAGAAGAAAAATCTAAATCAAATCCATATTTGGTGTGACCACCCTTTGCCTTCAAAACAGCATCAATTCTTCTAGGTACACTTGCACAAAGTCAGGGATTTTGTAGGCATATAGTCAGGTGTATGATTAAACAATTATACCAAACAGGTGCTAATGATCATCAATTCAATATGTAGGTTGAAACACAATCATTAACTGAAACAGAAACAGCTGTGTAGGAGGAATAAAACTGGGTGAGGAACAGCCAAACTCAGCTAACAAGGTGAGGTTGCTGAAGACAGTTTACTGTCAAAAGTCATACACCATAGTAAGACTGAGCACAGCAACAAGACACAAGGTAGTTATACTGCATCAGCAAGGTCTCTCCCAGGCAGAAATTTCAAGGCAGACAGGGGTTTCCAGATGTGCTGTCCAAGCTCTTTGAAGAAGCACAAAGAAACGGGCAACGTTGAGGACCGTAGACGCAGTGGTTGGCCAAGGAAACTTACTGCAGCAGATGAAAGACACATCATGCTTGCTTCCCTCGCAATCGGAAGATGTCCAGCAGTGCCATCAGCTCAGAACTGCAGAAAACAGTGGGACCCTGGTACACACATCTACTGTCTGGAGAAGTCTGGTCAGAAGTGGCCTTCATGGAAGACTTGCGCCAAAAATTCATACCTCCGACGTGGAAACAAGGCCAAGCGACTCAACTATGCACGAAAACACAGGAACTGGGGTGCAGAAAAATGGCAGCAGGTGCTCTGGACTGATGAGTCAAAATTTGAAATATTTGGCTGTAGCAGAATGCAGTTTGTTCAGCGAAGGGCTGGAGAGCGTATATGAATGAGTGTCTGCAGGCAACAGTGAAGCATGGTGGAGGTTCCTTGCAAGTTTGGGGCTGCATTTCTGCAAATGGAGTTGGGGATTTGGTCAGAATTAATGGTCTCCTCAATGCTGAGAAGTACAGGCAGATACTTATCCATCATGCAATACCATCAGGGAGGCATCTGATTGGTCCCAAATTTATTCTGCAGCATGACAACGACCCCAAACATACAGCGAAAGTCATTAAGAACTATCTTCAGCGTAAAGAAGAACAAGGAGTCCTGGAAGTGATGGTATGGCCCCACAGAGCCCTGGTCTCAACATCATCGAGTCTGTCTGGGATTACATGAAGAGAGAGAAGCAACTGAGGCTGCCTAAATCCACAGAAGAACTGTGGTTAGTTCTCCAAGATGTTTGGGCCAACCTACCTGCCGAGTTCCTTCAAAAACTGTGTGCAAGTGTACCTAGAAGAATTGATGCTTGATGCTGTTTTGAAGGCAAAGGGTGGTCACACCAAATATGGATTTGATTTAGATTTGTCTTCTGTTCACTCACTTTGCATTTAGTTAATTGATAAATATAATCTATTAACATGTCTATTTTTGAAAGCATTCTTACTTTACAGCATTTTTTCACACCTGCCTAAAACTTTTGCACAGTACTGTATATATATATATATATATATATATATATATCTTCTTTTAAGCTTCAAAGCAATAAATATATATAGTTTTTTAAAATCTTTTTTGTTGCATTTGTATGCTGCACCGTAGCACATATGGCGATAAAAATGTAAAATGCATGCATTTATATATTTGGCCTTATATGTATTAGGTGCTGGTATAGACATGCTGTACACAATTTAAAGCTACATCATTAATATATGAATAGTATACCAAATCCAAATTGAGTCTAAGTGGTTCATGGTTCACTCTTTTTTACATTTACAAAAGCCACCCTCTCCTTAGCATATTCCAGAATACATTCACTCTCCCTTTCCCCTGTGTGTCACCATATGTCAATAATAATATGGAAGCAGACTCTGGCCAGCCCACCCTCCACTGCTTTAAAGCTGCTGTCATCAATGTACAGCATCAGGTAGAATCAGTGCCTCTTGGTAGGTGTGCTGCTGGCAGTAATGCTGTGTACATACACTAATGTATTACATCCAACCAGTATTGTATTGACTTCTCAAGCATTTGATGCTTGGAACTCTCTTTTTGACTTTCCTTCTTTCTTAACAGTTTTGATATGCTGTTAAAATGCTGTATGCAGGCCACAAGCAGCTTCCAGTAAGGTTAACAAACTCAAATCTGGCAATAGCAAGTTGATTCAGATTCAATATGGATTGTGGGCCTTGATAGTCACATACTGTAATGAGATTATGTTTCCTATCAATTTCAATAACATATGTAAGAGTGACATAACAGTTAATTCATCAAGTAAGACCCCAGTTGCATGGTCAGGATTTTCTCTTTTGGGGCAATTTTTGGTAAATACTTGCAGACTGTTTCCTCTTTACTGAAGTGTAGTTTGTAAACTACTGTATATGAAGATTTCTCTGCTGGGCTAAAGAAAAGAAAAAAATGACATTTCCATCTGCAGATTACGGTGCATTGAATAGTAGGCTAAAAAGGTGCAATCTGTTTTAATGTAATGTGGGTTCTCATCAAACACTGTGCTTCCGGTTAGTACTCATTTCATGTACTGTAGGCTACTGCATGTTACATCCTCCTCTGAACAAGATAAAATCACATTTTCTTGTACTCAGTTCGTCTTAAGATATGGGGTCATAATTATGCTTTAGCAGCAGTGCTGCAAAGTTTGTAAAAAAAAAAAAATTAAACGAAAAAATAAGGAAGCAAGACGGTTGCATCAATGTTACTTCTGAGTTCACCCACTTTGTTTCTTACTAGTTCAGAAGAGCTTGGTATTTCTCTTTTTATTTCTAAACCCTGTTTTCAAAAGCAAACAACATTATACAGGGTTGTACAGTACATGTGACTTCACTGCTAGTGAGCTTTCAGACTTTCTGAGAGCTTGTCTCATGCCATGTCTGATTCCTTTTTTCACTGTAGCTTTTTGGTCCCTGCATAGTCGTTGCCGTGGCCATTTATTTACACCGCAAGGGATTACGTAGAACTGCTAAAACCTGAATTCCCTTGTTAAACAAACCTATATATGGTTCACGTCGCTAGACTACATAGAATTTATGAATTGAAACAGTTCTAGTTCGATTTTGTAACTTATATATTAAAAGTAGCAGTAAATAGTTTGTCTACTAACAAGAGTCTGTCTGCTAAATTTATCAACAGCTTTTTAATTCACTTTTACTCATGATGTTAGTTGTCCTATAACTATATTTTTTTCCCTAGTTTTCTTTAGGTTATTCACATCAGGTTCCTAATACATACATATGGATCGCATTCTTTTAGCCATCTAGCACCCACCATTCAAAGCATCCACTCTCTTCCCCTTTTTAAAACACATATAAAACCATTTTTGTTTGATCAGGTTTTTAGTGGAAATTCTTATTGTAGTATATTTTTTCCCCTGTTTTTGTTATTTTATTTTTTTGCAGATTGTGTAGAGTAGAGTGTTTGTTTTTTGCTTTTTCCTTTGCTGAGTACGTAACGCACCGAGACGCTCCCCGTGTATATGGGGCGCTATATTACATTTGATTGATTTGATTGATACTCCTAAGCAGCCTATGGTTCTCTTCTCCATTAATGAGACGATTGATGTCAGGTCAGGATTGACTTCTCTTGACAATCAGTTATGCTTTACTATTCTGCAACAGTTTGTGAGGAATAGCGAAGGCAATTGTGATCAAGGAAAATTTTCTGAATGATTGATAGTCATTGTTTCTGTTAATAACCTTTGTTTTTATGTGATACTCTTTCTATCTATGAAAGCTCCAGTGGGAACAGTAATTTCAGAAAGGAAGCCTGGTTTTGGCAGATGACCTCACTGTCGACATCAGGGGTCTTTTTTAATATTCTTCTCATATAGAGACAAGGGGAATTAGATGTATCACCCTGATAAAGATTTCATAGTTTTAATGCAGTACATTTTCTTGAATGGATCTGTTTTAACTTTGCTGTACTACCATAGACAACATAGTTACCTACATTGTGGATCTTCATTAGAACTGGCTGTGTATTTGCTCGTAAAGTTGTCTTAATTAAAATTATCAAAATGTATTAATCGAAACCCAATAAATCTTTTATGGCCTCGTGTTTGAAACTAAACACGTTGGTGTTGGTCGAAGTTAAGAGGAAATCAGGCGGGTTTCTAGGTCAGTACCTTAACATTTGAAAATGTGAAAGGTTTCTACCAAACTGAAATTAATTCAGTGGGATTAGTTTCACCTTGTGCACAATGATAACATGAATATGATACCATGGCACTGTTATTGATTGTTCTGTTTTGGGTTTTTTTTTCAGTTCCTGTGTTTGAAAAATATAAGAACATTCCTTTCAGCATGCTGTGAAATATTTGGGATGAGAAAAAGCGAATTGTTTGAGGCCTTTGACTTGTTTGATGTTCGAGATTTCGCAAAGGTAAGATCATTTTAAACATTTCTGTATCACACTTTAAATTGCAATACAAAATGATTTGATACATTTGCACAAAGTTATTGATGCATGTGTAATTGTATATCATGATGATGTAATACAAGATTCATATGACAGGAATTTAGTTAGGGTTCAGAATGAAATAATGTGTTTTGGTTCGCAATATTTGTTTTCAACAATGTTATTCCATTTCCATTATTAACATAACATAATTATCAAGAAATTTGAATTCACATAGACATGGTATTGTTAGCGCTACCCTTTAACAACTTATTCTGACTTTTAGAATTTTTCTTTTATACTGCCTTAAAAAACAAAATATAATTTCAAACACTGTGTAACACAGTACCTTTGTCTACCACCTACTGGCATTTTAATGAAGCCGCAGGTGAACATTAATTAAAGATGGCTGTTCTGTTCTGTAAACAAGTTCTCCAGTTTATTTCATGAGCACGGCTTATGGTGATACAGACTGGCTTGTGGGAGAGGTGGGCTATGCATCAGTTTGACATACATTCCTGACAGCCAGCAGAGAGGTGGATGGGGACAGATTTAAAGGGGTGGGGCACATGGGACTGTTTTAAATGAGCCCATGTGACTTGTAAGTTTTAGCAGCTGTCTGGTTTTTGGAGGACAACAACACTGGCCAGCACAATCAGTGTGGTACCCCAGCTGTAGTTTGTAGACTGCCATTGAGTCATACAAATGACCTCTTCATGGATCACCTGTTTCCTGTGCCTGTCTGAATGAGGATCTGTCATACCCAAAGGGATGGCCCTTTGTCTCTTGCTGGGCAGATTCATGTACAGCTGGGGCCTACATGTATCAGAAAAACACAAAACACTATCAATGGCATCCTTAGATTACGTTTCAATACTGGACAGATGGTCCTGGATATATACAGTACAATATTGTTTTAAACATATAGGAGTGAATATTTATTAACGTTTTACTCCATACAAGCTGATTATGATAACACGTCAATTTGTACTAATAATGGCTTGTATCTATCTCAGTTGGGTTCATTTTGCTCTAACTATTTTAAAGGACAAATGAAACACATCCTTAAAATGTTGGGGCTTGTAAAAGTACATTAAACCAGAGTTATATGCTGTCATAAATGTCACATTTTGGTTTTAAATAAATCAAATACACACATAATGTTTTGTATTTGGTTTTAAACACTTGTACATGATCTTTTCCATCTGGTTAATATAAAGTGTATACAGAGAAAATGACTGTATAAACCCCCACCTACTGAGTGGAATTACAGATTTCCTGTATTATATTATCAGATATAACAACACCTACTTCAACCCTTCTAAAATGTAATTGGTTTCTATTGCAGCATGCTGTAGAACAGATCTGAATGCCTTTTATGCATACATCTACGAATATAAACATTCATGCAGAGCTTAGGAGCTTTAAAAATGAAATTAACTTAAGCTATATATAGTCATAAGTGTTTTGAATCAAACCATGTTTTAATTGTTATTATTATTCCAAGATATGCATTGCTTTGCTTGTATATTTCAACATTTTTTTTTTAGGTTTTAATTCTAATCCACTATTTCAATGTTTCTTCCAGCTAATTAAGAGCTTTCCTACTGTCCCTTTTCATAACAGCCAGCTACAATAATATGGTAGGCAGTGATATTGATTAGATTGTGATATTGATTTAGTTGTATACACTTTGGCACCCTGTAAAACAAATGTTTGATAATATACATTTTAATGAGATGATTGGAACCTTAGGTATTGAGTCTTTTGCCAGTAAAAACAATTATAAACATATTCTGAGCAACATATTCTTAATTCACTGCTTTTTTTTATTTTAAATTAATTCATAGAGCTAAATAACTATGGGTCAAGTTTGAAAATATTTTATATCTATATTTTTTATACTTAAAAAAATTGGGAACAACATTTCTAGTATCATGCATGTTTCTACATGTACAGTAGAAGCAAGAAATGGTGGCTGCCCATGTCCTCAGTCCCCAGTACTGACTACACATTATGCTGCTGTATGACATTATTTTGGAAAAGAGGCTGTATAAAAATCTGCAATCTTTAATCTATGCAACAGTGTGGCCTAGGAGTAAGCATATTACCATATATTTTTATTCTGAGCATTGTTAGATCCCCACTGAATTAAGAAATCTGAGCTTGCAGTATGTTCTTGAAAATCAGATTGATAATGATGTCTTTTCTCTACTCAATAGTAGTACCTGATTTTACATTTTGGTATAAATAAATTGAAATACCAAGTTTCAAAAACTTATATGCAGGATATGATCAGAAACTTTTTGACTTGCACATGCACACCTAATGTGCGTTTTGTCTGTTGGCGTTGGTGTGAACACTGCCTCGCTACTTTCTGCTTTACAGATGCTTCCGCCTCTAAGCACAAGTCCTTGGCATGCATTGTAATGATGTTTGATACAGCTTTGCCAAACTTAGCTCTGCAGCTAAACAAGGCCAACTCAGCCAGCTGTTCATCAATACAAAGCTACTTCATGCTTGGGTTCTAGGGTTTCCATGGGTGCTCCAATGTGTCAGCCAGTTAAACCTGCATTGGATTCAATCTGATTAAATAAATCATCATAGACAAGAAAGGTTTCATTGAAAGGGGAAGTATATATGGCAGCAATTCACAGTATGTGCACATAGAAATGACTTACCGTATGACATGGTCGATCATAGTGGATCAGTTACTCTCTGGTGTTTTTGTGTTCAGTTTCTCAGGAGATGTGCAGATAAAGTCTTGTTTAACGACCTAAAGGTTATTTTTTGCCAGTATTTGTATGGGTGAATTGTAACTAATGTAGACTGGGCATTTGTTTTTTCTTTTGGACATATAGTATATACATTGGGCTCTTTAGCAGGTGCACCTCCTTGGTTTTTTATATCACTCTTTCCTTTGATTTTGTGAAATAAGGCAGAGGATGTGAGACAAGAAAGCGGGACTTCCATTGCTGAGCCACAACTGACCTCCTTACAAACGTTCACATGGCTATTTGACATCTTTTTATTCTTTCACTTTTACAAGATTAGTACACCTATCTTCACTCCAGTGGGTAGATAATAGAAAGGCATAGTAATCTACTTCTCTCTCTTGAACTTGAAACCAGTAGTGTCATGACAATGGTGGGCAGTGAACGTCAATATTTAACAGGAGTGAACAGTTCAAGCTAATGACACCAGCATTGGCATTTCTGGAACAGCATTACAGGACAGTCATTATTTATTTATTTTTGTTAATGCAGATCGTGCAACCATGTAGAGCAAGTAGCATTTAAACTACAAGTATACACTGCATAACATTAGGGGTACTTTAATCTTGACTATTCTGCAAAAAACACTTTTTTTCAGAATCACAGACTCTCGGGTATTAGTTTTGGTAACAATGAGCAGAGGAAGGGTCTGTGTTTTCTGATGAACTTCACTAAGTGTTTTAGTTACAAAATAAGCGAATGGTAGAACAATATGAACAAAAGTTCTCTTGTCCAATAGTAATTATTCTTTATAACCTTATTGATTGTACATAAATATATGCTTTTTAAAAAAAAAAACAATGGTACAGATGTTTGTGGAACTTGAATTTCTAAATTTACTAGTGTAAACAAAATGAGCAAATAGTGTTTGGATTATCTTCTACAGGAGCATCTGGCTACAAGTACACCACCTAAGCTGACATTATTTCATATTTCAGTACTACAGACCCTAGCACAGTTAGCAAAAACAAAATTGAATAGTGTTAAAGCTTTGGAATAACTAGGGGGTCACACGCTGAGCTGAGCCAGCTAAATTTAGTAACAATTGTTAATTTTCTGTACCAGATACATTTACAACAACTGAGCATCCAAAAAATATCTCAATAAAAATACGTACATAGAGCATACAAGACCTCACTATCGGTACATGCTGCAGTACTCTATGGGTTAAAAAGTGAAACATCTGCTCAACCATTTTATTTCCACAGTTAAACATAATGCAATTAGTGAAGGGGTAGGGGGGGATCAATATTTCCTCTTTTGTGATGGATGCTAAGTGCTTTTCAGTGTTCCAGTCCTATGGATGTTTGATTCACCTTTTACTGTTGGATATCTTATAACAAATAGAGGGTAATGGATATTTTCAGGAAAACTAGTCATTTTATGTGTGTCAGGGTAATTGAAGGACTGCTGGAAGAGACCCTTATGCTCAGCTGTTGGCTGGATTTCTCCAGGGCTGATATCTGCAGCAGTGCAGAAAATGACAAAACATAGATGATCCTTCTAAAGGTCTGTTTATGTATATTCTAGTGAAGACAATGCTATATTGAAGTAGGGTTGCACGGGTCTTGTATTTTTATATATACTTAAATACCATTTTCAGTCATGATGGGTCAGGCAGCATGACATACTTTCACAGAGGGCTGACTGTAGACAACACATTACTATTTTTTTACAAGGAACAAAAGTCAAAATTAAGACTGGGCCATTCTTAAGAATGTTGTTGAATGCATATTTCTATCTCCAACTTGAAATGAATAGAGATTCAATATATTCCAAATATATAGCACTCTGCAGCCTTGTCAAAACAAATCATTGCTGTCCTGGCAGACCATGCTGGCCCTAGACCTCACATATTTTTTAACCAGTTACACTTCCTCAGAAGTGCATTTTGTAGTTCTTCCTTGATTATAAGAACCAGATAATCAGAGTGCAGCAATGTGTTTTTTGCCAGTTATGCCTAATACCTGAGCTAGCTATTATGTTATGGTCACACCTGCCAACCCACTGAAAGCACAGCTGAAAGCCTCTTTCCTGTCAAATGACTGTATTGCCACATAATAAAAGATATGGTACATTTTTTTGTCAATAAATAGAAATATGGAGACTTTCAAAAGACTGACTGGGCATTTAATAGAAGAAATATCCAAAGGAGTAGAATTTTGATAAATGTTATACTTTATATAAAATATTTATTTGAAGCATGTGGACGAGCTGTGTTGTGTGATGTACTGCTATTGCTGATTCTGATTGTGGCCTGTCAGTTCAGGTTAAGAGAACTATATTTGTCTCTTTTGGGCAGTGGGTATTATACTTACTGTACACATTAGTTTGCACCCAGTCCACTCTGCTAACACCCCCCCCTTTTGTATTCTAATTTTGCTTCCTTTCCTCCTTTCCTCTTAGCTTTACAATATATAAAAAATTATATGTGTGCTGTGTTTGGTGTACCGGGGTTGAGAGGTTATGTTTCCTATGTTTCCTTTTCCCTTTCCTCCAAGCAACCAATCAAACCTGCTCACACATGTGTGTCTTGGTCTCATTCATACTTCCTGTCACATTCATCTGGGCAGAGAAAACACCACAAACACAACTTCTCTCTTGCCGTATTTTCTTTTATGCTGGTATTAGAAACTGTAGATTGTAAAAGTATAGTTTATTGTAACATTCATATTACTGGTACAGTACTTTACTGTGGCATTCATATTTCTGGTACGTTGTGTAGCTTTAATTTCATTTTGTAATGAGTCAGTTTTTGAGTTTACATCTTGGTTATATGCCTAATGAAACCAGTATTTTATGTATTTTAAGGCTGGGCATAAAATGATCGACTGTCTCTGTTCTCCAGATTGAATTCCCACTTAAGCTAAATGCCCTGACACTATATTGTAGGGTTTAAGCACAGTACAGGTGGGAACATAGGGGATACAATTGCTACATGTTGTTTAAACTTCAACCCATTGATTATAACAAAACCAATTTATACATAACAACTTGCTCCTATTTGTGAACAAACAGTTTTCAAAAAAAAAAATAAGATTGTCACCACTGTAAGTAGCTGATAAAAAGATGTATGTGATTACTGGGGTAGAATGCATTTTATGCTAACAAAACCATTTTCTTTTTAATATTGATTGAAGCATTGAAGCCTTATGCAAATCGCCCTGTCAGACTAAATTAAACTCTGTGCCAGCTGCTTTTAGTAGATTCTCTGTCCCAGCCATGTCCAGCTAGTATCACAGAAAACTAAATGCCACAGCAGCATGTCCGGCTGTACAGCAGCACCTTATAACAGCTTATACTTCAGGCCTTCAGATACATGGTTTTGAGATTCAGTCTTAATTAAAACCCTTTTTCAAGATTAACTTTTCAAAATCTTGAGTGGTTGTCACATACCGATAACTGCAGTGTGTTTCTACTAGCTATTGTAAAACACCCAGAGGACAGTGTACAGTACCTTGCTCACAGAAGCATCCCATTGCAGTATTAAAATCTCCAGTTGTGTTTTGCTATCAAACTGTTTAACATATGTGGATATCACTGATTTTGCTCAGTTGTTGGTTTTGATCTGGTGGTTTGCACAGTTTATACCAAAATAGTTGACCCTCTTTCACCTTTCCCTAATATCTAGTAAGCCATTCCACTTTATTTCCAGTGGACATAAAAACAGTGCCCTCCTCCCTGCAGACTGATAATTCTGTGCATGTCAGGGTATATTAAAATATATCATAATTTAGAAGATGTGATTGAAACAATAAGAGGTAGTAGGGTTTGATTTAGGGGACAATTATATTGCATGTTCATGCTGAGAAAAAAAAAGCATTTTTATTTAACTTGGTCAGTAACTGAAATGACTTGTATAACCCTTGCATATTTTCAGAAACGTCTCTTAACACAGATAATCTAATCTGTTGGTTACACTCTGCCCAGTGCATCTTTGAGTAGTTTCTTCATAGGGACCTGCAAACCATATCTTTAAATGACCAAATGTCCAGCTAAAATGGGTTGACCATGACAATGCACACACCACCCTTATAATCATGAACTGAAATGCTCATGCAATTGCTACAGATGTGCATCTGCCTTTTTAAAATACCGGTGAAGCAAAATTGGGGGCTTCGTTGTGAACCACATCCTGAGGTTGAAAAGTAAATTGAGGATTATGCTAAATAGCTGCTTTTTGTAAATTTGTTGTCCCAGTGCACATTCTCAACGGAAATACATGTCTGTTGAGGTTGCAAAACTAGAAACAGTAGAGAAGACCTGACATTTTTGTTACTATTTGAGAAACTTTGGGTCCGTTTTGCTCCAAGGAAAAGGACCTTTCAAAATGACATTATTTGAGCCTAAAAATAACTCTTTGGCTTTGATCAGTGTGTTTTTATTTTGCGCATAGATGTGTCTTTTTTTTTCTATATAGTGCTATTTAAAATTAGAACATTTAAATAGAATGTATAGTTTAAAAATGCAAAATGAAAGGAAAGCAAAACTTTGAATAGGTAAATTAATCTGTTTGTGAAAGTTTACAATAGCAATAAAGACACAGTTTACAATCGCAAAACACCCCTAATTATGACATTACCTCTGTAGTTGACCTTGTCATAAAAACTACTTGGATTCTCTACCATAGATACTGTATACCAACATTTAGTGTACTGTATATAAATGGAATAAAGATTGCAGTCTGTTTTACAGTAACAATGATATTGCCTGATACACATTTCTTTCTAGCACTACTTTTTCTTAAAAGAATCTGAAAGAATGACATGAATGTTATGACACTGTCTAGAATCTAGAATTGTAGTTATGGTTACACACACTGTGTATGGTACCGTTAGTGGATCACATTTATATGATGTTCTGCAGTTCTGTAACCCACTGGCTTTACTTCCGAGTCCCTGACACAGGATGTCAATGATCACACCACTGTATTGGATAACAGGTGCAGTATGTGGAACAGAACCCATAAATGGATGCTTATAATGATTTACAGAAGCCACATTTCTCCCACACTAAACAGCACTGTAGGTCTTGTTTCATAAGGGTTTGGGCAGTACAGCAATAGAAATGAGTTCAGGAACCCTTTTTAGTCAAGTGGTCTTAAGATATAGTTATATACTGTAGTATATTGGGATATAATGGAATGTTCAATGTCTAGCAGAAAGATCAGCTGACGATGGGAGTAATCATAAGCAGTAGTATCCGTCTTTATTCTGTAGTTTGTCCATTGTTTAAATTATACACATAATTTCTACACATGACTATAAGAAAACTGCAGTAAGCTTTGGATGGTTGTATCTATTAATGTTTGTTAAATCAAGAAAACTTTGGATAAACAGTGGAAAATATATATAAGTTCTATAAAAGCAGTTTGTGTGAAAAACTAACAGGACAAAAAGGTTGAGGATGGAATGTTAGAACTATGCAGACAATGGGATCACAAAGGAACAGAAATATTGCAAATATTTTTAAGGAACTATTAGAAAATGAAGTAGCTACATCATCATGGGGTAATGTCATTCTTAACCATGTGATGTGTACACCAGTATACTGTAAACCAAAACATAAACACTGACATTGCCAACATCCAGTATAGTAAATGACTGAAATACATTCTGATTAGAAGTTAGATACACTAAAAAGGTGTGCACACAGAGCCCTTTATTAACACTAGAACCGCCACGGCAGCCATTTTGACGTTTTAAACTTTTAAGATTTAAATTACTCTGCGTGTGTGAAAGATACGCTGTTGTCCGTTCTTGACTTTTCCTAAATGCATGTATTAAATACCCTGATAGCATTTGAAAGGCAGGATCGGAAAAATAAAATAAAAAGTTATAATCCCCACTACCTAGAACCGCCAGAGCAATCATTGCCTTTTACAATACATGTTTTTATTTTTAATATAACCTACACTATTTTATTTTTATATACAAGCCTGTTGTTATCTCTACTGGACTTGGCAGCCATCAATTATTTTGTTTTGTACAAGGAATGTACCAGGGAAAATATCAGTAGGAGAGATTTCATTTTGAAGCTAGGCCACAGCGCTTTGCAGAAACATTTTGATCAGAAAACTGCAAAGCTGCAGCAGCTCAACCTGGATTCTGTGCTGCACCGAGTGACACATGCAAGAGAAAACGTGTTACTTTCGTTTTAAATTAAAAACTACTTTCGTTTTTACAGTTTTGTATGTACATATACCTGTTACCATCTTTTTAGACACTAGTTTCTTTTGAAATGTTTATTTTATTATAGTTTTTCATTTTATGAAGTAGTGCTTTATATGTGGTAAGTTATAAAATAAACCCTTTTATGTTTAATTGTTCATTTAAATATGGCTTTTCGGCTGTGCAGATGTTTGACATGATGTGCTTGAATAAAACTTTTGAGTTGTATCCGATAGTTTGTCTTTCACGTTAAGATTGATGTACAATAATAAATGCTTTCCTGTTTCATGAATTGAATGACAAGTGTACTGTAACAATATATTTTAAGATGTCGTTCTTAACCAACAGTGTCATCACTCCTATTAGTTGAACTGCCACTGGTATTGTTCAAACCTGAAGATTATGTTAAAACATGGTTTGGCAGTGGTTGGCATGCACCGACACCAGCAATAAGGCAGATGAAAATGTTAAGAATATATAGAAGCCACTGTAAATTAAGGTCAGGACATAAGTTGTATAAACAAGAATGCTACCCCTCTTCCTTAATTATAGGATCTGGTACCTTTTTGTTTATAAATTAATCCCTTGCCTGGAAGTCAAAGTAAAACATCCTAATGACAACAGACTCTTTGAGGTTTCTAATAGAGCACGTGTGCTCGTCTTGACCCCAAAAGTTGGGGACAGGAAGTATGTCAGCAGATCTGTCTCAATGGAAACCGGTAAATGTGAGCAAAATATTTATATTTATAAATGTGTCAACTTTGTGAGGAAACACACTTCCCTTTTTTAAATTCAACATTTATTTGTGTTTTTTGTATTTACATTAGTTTGAATTGGATGTGCATGTGACAGTGACTGTGACACATAAGTGGATGGAGTAATAAGTCACCACTGGAGAAGGCATGGGATGTTTAAAAAAAGATTTCTAAATTCAAGTCAAAGTTAAAAATGTAGAGAAGTAGACTAATGGTCTGGCTAATCAGTGTAACTCATTCAGTACTCATAATACTGAAGTAGGCATTAGCCAAAATGTTTGTACTTCAATGTGTTGTTTTTTTTTTTTCCACAGGTTTTTTAATGATCATTCAAATCAAAACCGATGACTATTAGAAGTCATTAAAGTGCAATGAAACAAACTATCTCCAGATTCATCTCCCTGACCTTGTGGTTAGCTTGGATGGTATCTGTATATATTAAACATACTGTATTACATTTGATCAATTTAACATTTGTTTCTAAACCACTCCTGGGCCCTTGTTGAGCTTTATGCGATGCACACCCATTTGTGTTTTGTTTCTTCTGCAATGACATATGTTACACTCAAGTAGAAGAGACTGAACATGGCAAGGAAAACAGTTTGTTGTAGAGAATACTTAGTAATAATAATAATAATAATAATAATAATAATAATAATAATAATAATAATAATACTATGACTACTACGACTACTACTACTACTACTAATAATAATAATAATAATAATAATAATCTTTATTTTATATAGCACATTTCATAAAGGATTATCACAAAGCGCTTACCAAAGCAAGGGAAGACAAGTAAAATAGCAATAAAACAAAACTCATGACCTATACAGAATTGGATACAAACTAATAACAACATTAAAAATTAAGAAAATAAAAACAACTAAGAATCTAAGAGAATGCCAATTTAAATAAATGTGTTTTAAGGCGAGATTTAAAAACCGATAGGGACTCAGAAACTCGAATCTCGAGCGGGAGTGAGTTCCACAGCCTTGGTGCACAGGACGAGAAAGCCCTATCCCCCACTGTTCACAGCTTGGTTAAGGGTTGAGGTCAGAGATATAAAGGGGAGAAATTCCCCTATTGGCCTTAAAAGTCAACAATAAAATGTTATAATCAATACAGAATTTGACAACCAATGCAGAGATTTTAATACAGGGGTTATATGTTCACTGGAGCGGGACCTGGTTAGCAACCTAGCTGCTGCATTTTGGACATGCTGGAGTTTTTGGACGGTATTCTTTGACACCCCAGCAAGTAGGGCATTGCAATAATCAAGTCTGGAGGAGACAAGAGCATGTACAAGTTTTTCTGCAGCAGATATTGTCAAGACAGGGCGAAGTCGTAGTAATGTTTCAAGATGAAAAAGACAACTTGGTAATATTCCTAAAGTTAGACTAGGGTCAAAAATAACCAAATCAAATGATATCAAATGGAATAGATGGCAGAGCCTGGCATGTGTTTCCCTTGTTAATGCTCATCACTTGACCGCGCTTTGATGTGCCGTAAGTGTACAGTAAGGTCAATAGCTGATAAAGGCTTATAATGTAATTTGACTGAGAGACTTCATCCATTTGTAAAGTGAGTACAGACATCAATACTGGACCCTTCAAGTGTTCAGCCAAGTTGTTGTTTCCAAACCTGAACGATAGACATGGTCCTTTGAAAAGACTGGGGTCTATTTTAGTTTACATTGATGCATATTTTCACTTCACTTCACTGAGTTGTTAAATAAAGCTTATCATCTGAATAAAGTTAAAGTTGTCTGCATACTTACTCTAAGATGAAGAACCTTCTCTGATAAGCATATGAAAAACATCTGTGATAGTCCTTCAATTGTTTTTATAAACTTTCACTCCTACACACCTTAAACACAGGACCAACAAGGTCACCCTTCTTTGTTGTAACCAAAATACGAAATAGTATTGTAACTGAGGACTGACAAGAGTTAGCTCTGGCAACACATTTCTGTTGAATGCTCAGTGTAGTAAACGTTTGGGGATCTTAAGCCAGTGGTAGTATCTTGTTTAACTCTTCATAGATATAACTGAGTATACATGTAGTGTAAGCAAGTGTACCTTTTGGTACATTCATATAGATACATATAACACCTTGCTAGCAAATGAGTTGGGGAAGCATTTAAATGTTTCACAGCCTTCATTGCACAGTTCATCACCTATGGGCTTCAGTTTAATACTAATTTGCTTCCCTATCTCACTTCAGAACATCAACCCAGAGGAGTCTTTTCAGAAGCATTCTTTACTGGAATAGTTTGTAAAGATGGAAAATAATAATCTCACTGATTATTAAGTGTATCCTTTTAAAACATTCACTTAGGACTTCACATAAAACAACATTTTTTTTCAGGCAGCACAATAAGGACATTAATAACCACTCGAGAGAGAAATGTAATGCTGTCACTGTCAAATACTGAACCTTAAATAATACTGACACAACAGCAGCAATAATTCAAAGAAGTGGTTTGAATTTGCAGAACTAGTTGCCACTTCAAAAGTTATTAAGTTTAATAGGTACAGCGCTCATGCATTTATATAAGCATTAATAAATACATAATAACTCATTTTCTTGTGCTGTATTAAAAAAAGGTAGTGTATTTTACTAGCTTCAAATCTCAATGTGAAATCAGAGCAACATTTTCTGATTTTGAAATCATGTCATAGATGTTCATTGATCAGATAATCAATTGAGGGATATCAAAGATTAAAACCACTTCATAGAATGTGATCAGGGAATTGTTATTATGCATATGATACCCTCCTTCTAGCTCTGGGGTTCAATATACATGTGACAGTCTGGAGTGTGATTTATTATAAATGAGATCATTTGGCTTTGTGAGTATTTTGGCGTATCTCTTTAGGGATACATGCTGAATGTCCACTTTTTGTCCCTTCTGCATACAAAGCAGTCAAGTACATGAGATGGCTTGTGATATGAACGTCTGTTTATAAATGACAAGCAGGCTTTATTAATATAACTAAAATCCACACATCTGATTTAAAAATATGGCCTCTGCCCCTAATTACAATCAGTTTCTTAGCTGATTTTAGACAAAGAGAAGATGTGATACCTTTTATTGGACTAACTAAACAATAATTAATCACAAGCTTTCAAGACCTCAAAGGTATCTTCTTCAAGTGAAAGTAGGAAAGAGAGATTGATGTTTTTTAAATGCTTTATTATTGTTCTATAAACAATTACAGAGCCCTTACTAGTAACAGGATTTGCACATTTTATATCTAAAAACAAACACATCTGTACATTATTTCAAATTAAGGTTTGAGTTTCAGATATTTAATTAAATTGTTGTATGGCACTGGTCATAGGTCTAGCTACTTTTAACTGACGTTATTACAGTTAAAGGTATCTCTAATTGAAACAAAAAGTAAAACAATATTGTAACTAGCTAAAGCATGATTTCAGGTTTCTAAATGTTATATCTATGTTAAATATATGTCTAAAATATGCCAAACTAAGATGTGTATGTTTTGACTTTGAAAGTATTTAAATACAAGTGTTTGAATTGCATTGTTAAGAAGATGTTGTATGTTAGTTAATTTCATAAGGTTGTGTCGTTGTCTGTGGCTAGCTGTAATGAAGCCTTGTGGTGAAACATATGTGTGAGAGAAAACCAAACTGTCTGTAAACTTTCTAAAATTAACGGTCTCTTGGAGTTATATTTAATGTCCTTATTTGGTGTACATATTAATAACTAAGGTGGTTTGGTATTCAAAATAAGTTTCAAAGGAACTAAGATTATTTGCCATCAAAGTCAAATGAAATAATTACTAATTCATGAAAAATTCCATGGATCTGAATACAGTGGTGTGCAGTGTGAGTTTTTCTGAATAATAAAGCTGGGGATTTGGCTGCTCATAACCATTTAATATGAATTCAAGATTGTTTCATTGGAATTTAATAGCAAATGATGCTGTAGTTTATAACATTTAAATGTCCACCTGTCAACTGTTGTAAAGTGTTAACTAAATAGGTTCAGTCCAACAACAATTGCTATCATATGCGTAAAGCAGTGGTCATAGTGTGAAGAAAGTATGTTGTATGTGGTATGTTTTTTATTTGTTTATTTCACTGTGCAGCAATGCTTTGGTTTTTAGTGTCAGAGAAAAGTATATTTTGCGTGGTGAATGCTGAATATAAAACCACAAGCACCTTTCCATGTGGGAAATAAACACTGTTCTTGATGTTGATTTTAATATAGGACCTAATTCAATGCTTTAAAAGTGAACCCCATTACACGTATTCTCAAACAGAAATACTTTTTAGTTTCAAAGCTTTTGTTTAAATGCATTTGAACAAAACAAAGTGGTGTCAGTTATGCCACTGTTTACCCTTTCACTTCACATTAGTCATTTTCTTTTTGAGAATAGTGAAAAGGTAAGAGCAGTGGAAAGGTAAGCAGTATGTAATAGTAATATGGTTTTAATACATATTATTGAAAAGTAGATTACTACTACTGTATTTAGAATACAAAGCCAGCACCAGCTCCTAAACATAAATAATTAACTGCCAAATCTGCAGCGCTGATGGTATATATTTTGCTTTTCAGACTCTAAATGGCTATTATGTACACTTTGCCAAAGAGGCTTATAAATGTGGTATATTGACACTTTGGACCTTGTTAAATAATCCATGAAATAGACTTCTAAAAAAAGACAAAAGAATAAAGAGGATTCACGTGATTACTTCTGTATGCTGTTTTCTAGTAAACATGTCAAGCTCTGTAATGGTCAGACTGTTTAATCTACTGTACATAGCATGCTTTGGTGCAAGTTTAGTTATCAGATCTAGAAATTTCGTTCAGACGAAAAGAGATTATTTCAGCTGCTTAAATTACTTTGCGTGTTTGTCTTATTTATAGTATGTGTGCGGTTATTTTACAGACATGAAATAGGGATGTAGAAATACAGTCAGAATTGTATTTTTTAGGCCCTCAATGACATTTTGGACCTTTACTCATTATATAGTTTCTGGCTGTAACACTCTACAACACAATTTGTTTTTCTCTACTTTAGCCTCAATAGGATTGCATTTGTGTAAAACTGTTTTATACAAATTTGTTTTCCATTTCTGATAGTAAAACAATGTGTCTTAGCTTGAAAGAATACAGTATATGATAAATATAAGCTTAGCTGTAAAAATAAATGTCTAGTATATATAGTCCTACAGTATTTGTTGGTGAAGAAAGGAGCAATGCAGGCAATTGCTTGCACACATTAAACATACACACTAAAATGCCAGCTCCTGTATTGTAATCAGTGATACTTTAGTATCAACTACACTGCAATTACCTAAGTTATATAGGTTTGTACTTAAAGTGTAACTGCTTTCAAATAAGGTGAAAGTGAAAGTAAACAAATAGGCAACATGTAATGTGATTACATTCTCATTAATGCCCATGGCAGGGTGTCCCACACCTGTGTGTATTTTCTGTTTTGTGTTTCATGTTGTCTGTTATGTGTATTATTGTAGTGGTGCACAGAGTGTGGGTTATGTAGCACAGGTGATGTAAAATGTATATTTGTATTTAGGCACAGGGAAATGCACAACCACTTCACGTGCAGATTAAAATGGGTATTTGTATGGTGGCACGGGAAGTCCACAATTAGTTCACGTGCTGGGATTCAAGTGAATGATTAATTAGTACTTGAATCCCAGCACAGCTGTATATATAGATGCACAAATCACTGACTCGGGGTTGGGTGTACAGTGAGGAGGTATGGGAGAGAAAGAGAGAGGAGAGAATTAAAAAAAGAAAACAATTGTTACTCCTGCTGGTTCAACACCAGCATGATACTTGTTTGGTTTGTTCAGTGTTTGTTCAGTTTTGTTAAACCTTTTATTTTGTTCATTTATTATTTACAATAAACCAGCACAACAGTGCATTTATTCACAGTACTGCTGTCATTACTTCCTGGCCTGACATCACCACCAGACAGCCTGTTCACAATGCCACATACAGCAGAGTGTTGCCGTTTAATCAACAATTAATGAGTGTACTGGATCTAGATCACCATGCAGCACACTTGACAAATTTCTTACAGCACTGCAGAGGTACTAACCAGGGTCATTTGAGTCCAGAACGTTGTGTTTAAGCTGGAGCACAAACTATTCAACATCTGCTTGTGTAACTGATATATTACTACTGTACCAGTGTATGAATTGCAGTGTTATACATCAACTGAGGTTGAAGTCATTGTGGAACCTGTAATGTATTTATAGATTGCAAGTATGGCCCCACTTAGTGAGTATAGAGAAAAGATGGGTTTGGTACATGTACTGTATGCCATTAAAGAAAATTAAGTTAAGCATAGTATTACAAGGTACAGTATATGAGTCTAAAAGTGGTGGAGTCTACCATGACAGTGCTTAACTGAAGGGGATTTGACCCTGTACCCTTTCTAAAGATATGCTAAGAATGTATTTTTCTTTTATCTCTGGGTTCTTTTTCTTTGTTTTTCTTTTCTTAAGGAGTTCTTATTATCTGTTGCAGGCACAGAGGAATCATTAGGCAATACAATGCACCAGGGATCTGGAAAATATCCAGCCTATTTAAATGAGCCAGATGCTTTCACTCAGCACTGTCAATTTCATTATTTCAAGACGTAATTCCAAGGCTGGAGACTTAGTCCATAACAGGATTGTTTAGTTAAATAAATTATGTTGTTTAGAAGAAGAAGTTTTCTTATTTGCACATGCATTCTATACTCAGCATGGTCCATGTGGGGAGTCACCTCTACACCAATTAATTTAGATAACACAGTAACTACATGTACCAAAAAGCTAACAATGACAGGACATTCACAAAACATGTGTAGGTAAGTAACTACTGTCCCCTGAGTGCACCCATGACAGAAAGGGTCCTGGAACTGCCTGTGTGGCGTTGCATAAAATCTGTGTGCAAATTTTTAAGTGAATCAATTGGTGTGCTAGATTTTTGTAAAAATATTATCCCACACCCTATTCCAGTCCAGGCTGACTCCCAGCTTGCTAAGTTCTCTATCCCAGATAATAGTCACCGTGAGGAAATTAGTATTATGAGATATAGACAAAGAGAAGGAGACGTGATACCTTTTATTGGACTGACAAAACAATAATTAATCACAAGCTTTGAAGACCTCAAAGGTCTCTTCTTTTTGTGAAAGTAGGAAAAAGAGAAGAGGAGACCTTTGAGGTCTTGAAAGCTTGCGATTAATTATTGTTTAGTTAATTGTGTAGTTAGATAATAGGTATCACATCTCCTTTTCTTTGTCTTTGTCTACCATCTCTGGACTAATACAGCTACCATTTCATCTATCAACTGTTATGAGATATGAAATGGCTATATAGTGGCTGTTGAACTAAACAATTGAACTACAGGGTGCATGGGTAATGTTGCATGCCATGAAACCCCATAGGCATGAAGGGCTGAGCCAAGTTTAAGATACAAAAAAAAGAGAACCCAGGGAGTGAGTAAGTTTCCTAAAGATCTTGGAACGTGAGCATGCCTTTATCATCAACAATATCATTTAAAATATGAATATTACTAGTGGACCAGGGTGGGTAATTAAATAGCGATGAGCCTGTCAAAAGAAGGTTGTTCCAAATGTGAGAGAGCTTTTGAAAGTTGAGAGACATTTCAAGGAATTTTTGCACTTTCTTCCATATATCTAAAGAGTGTGCAATAATGGGGCCCATTTGCAGAGAAAGAGCCCTATTTTTGAGGCCAGAGAATGGGAGATCCTGAAGTCTAATTGACTTAATCATGGCCTCTTCAATTGAATACCATGAAACTGGGGCACTTGGGTACAGCCAGGTTTTAAAAACCCTCAGCTGTACCCAAGCCCAGTAGTAAAACTTAAAGTTCGACATGGCTAAATCACCAAGTGTTTTGGGGTGCTGTAAAGTCGATAAACGAATTCCCGGATGCTTGCCATTTCAAATAAAGCCAGCACACATTTAAGTTTATTTCTTCCAAGTATTTCTGTGGGAGTGATATGGGTGGAATGGAGAATAAAAAATGGATGTAAGGAAGGACATTCATTTTTATAATAGACATTTTACCACGCAGCATAAGCTGTAAGGAAGACAATCTAGCCAAATCAGTTTCAATTTTAGTCAAAACAGCTGTCAAATTGTATTGACAAATCTGTTGGAAATTAGGATGTATTTTAATACCCAGATAACTGAAGCCCGTAGACTGCAGCTGAAGAGGGGTATGAGAAGGGAGAGGGGCAGTTTTTTGACCAGTTTATTTTGTACCCAGAAAGTGTGCCAAAGTCATCAGATAATTTCCTGAGGAAGTGATTTGGAATTATCAGAGAGAAATAACAGTATGTCATCAGCATAGAGGGATATGTGATTCTTAGATCCCTGTATATCAATGCAGGTGATGTGGGGGATTTGCCTAACAGCCTGTGCCAAAGGTTCTAATAAGAGGGCAAACAATAGAGGGGATAGGGGGCACCCTTGACATGTGCCTTTTTCAAGCTCAAACTGAGAAGACATAACAGAACTGGTCTGCACGCAAGCAGTAGGATTATTGTATAAAGTGTGTATCATATTAATAAATGAGCGGCCAATAACAAAACGTTCCAGAGCTGCCCATAAGTAATTCCAATCCAAACAGTCAAATGTCTTCTCAGCGTCTAAAGGGAGCACCGTATAAGAAACTGGTTGGTGGGGGGCCGAATCCAGAAGCCGATGCATGTTGTCTGCCGCGAGCCGGCCTTTCATAAATCCTGTCTGGTTGTAATGTACTAAATTACCTATGCAAAATTCTTGTCATTTGGTCAGTGCCTACGCTCCGCTGTGTGGTTAGAGTAGTCGGGAAACAGTAGTAGCCTATTCTGACCTTGCATGATTTGAGTGCCCGGTTGCTTAAATGCTTTTAGGATAGATTGCCTGTCATTGTACCAAAGTAGTTTGAAAATCAGCGTGCGTGGCTTGTTTCCTTGGGCACTGGATCCATTGTAAATATGGTGGGTTCTTTCAATCTCAATTGGATCCTTGCAGGCCAGGGGAGGAAACCATTTGGACAGGTTGATCTGGAGGAAGGCAATTGCATCCTCATCTTCAGCCCCTTCAGGAAGCGACCAGGTAGAGATTAGATTGACGATTGCGGTCTTCAAATTCAGCTAACGGGGACCAAAGCAGCGTCACGTCCTCAGTAACATCTTTAATGCTATCTCTATCTTGCCTCAGTGCAGCCTGCAGAGTACTTGTTTGTTTGCCATAGGCCTGTAAAAAAAGAAGACTAAGCTGCCACTTCCTGCTCACATACTGCAGTCTGGATCGGATTAGATTCATATCTGAGCGCATAGCTTTAGTATCGACAGAAAGTTCGGACAGTGAAGCTTTTATGTCCTAACTGTTGGTGAAAAAAGCCTTCAGCAGCTCCAACTGAGAATCAGACAGGAACGGCGAATCCTTAATGTGAGGCCCAATGCTTGGGTCGGCTGCGGGACCCAGGTTAAGCAGTTTTCTGACTTTTTTTCCGGAAGGAGAGGGGGTATTGGAGTCCATATCAGACTCCAGTCTGTTCTCTGGGGTTTCCATTAAAAGAAAAAAAACAATGAAAATGCCATCAGTTAGGTGTAGAAGTGTATATTTTAACAATATGGGCTGTGGGTGTGTGAGTTTAAAAACTACGCCGCCATCGTAAGCTGAGTCCGACCGGAAGTCAAGTATGGATTTTTATAGGCCGACATTTCAATGTGTGCAGACGACACATCAGCTTTCGGTTTGGTTTCAATAAATGGAAACACCTAACAGTGGAGTAAACATATATTATATTATTTAGCATGGTATCCACTTTTCTGCAGAATCCTTATTAGCTTTGCCCTTGAAATAAGTCTGACTGAAAGATGCAAAATAGATGAATCTCCCAAGATTTCAAATGAGAACCCTGAATGTAAAACGAGACCAGAGTTTAAGAGCTCAGCGTTTAAGAGCTCTCAGTGTGCCCTTGGGTTACATATTGATTATATACTAAAGCACAAACAGCAGCAAAGTTAAATCTTACTGTACTGTAATTCCAAGCCTGTCCTGTTTTACTAGAACAAAAATGATGTGCACACTCACTAATAATACTTACTGGTTAATCATTTTAAATTGTTTTCAGAAATAAAATCTACAATTATCAAATAATAAGAAAATGATGCTTAAAGCATATCGTAGAACAGTTTCCATCAATGAGAAAAGAATATTTCTTAAAATGTTTAAATAAGAACATAAATAAGGGAAGACAAACACAACGGGACGAGTTCCAACAACACAGAAAGATGCATTTAGGCAACATTTGTCAATATATGTGGATGTTAGCAATAACAACCTCTTCCAACCTCTTGCATTTCCAAGGTAATTAACCTCTTTCTGCAGCTACAGTAGATGTTGCTGAGGTGCTTTGTAACGGGTTTGCTTCATTTTAATGTCATAACAAGTCAGGAACAGAGATGGAAGTCAAATTCGGGATAGCTTGTGTCCCAAAACAAAAAGCACTGTAATCAAAAATATTTTTTAGAAATAAATTGCACAATAAAACAAATTGAAGAACAGTTCAATTAAAGATAATTTACGTAGAGGCAGCTTGGGACGGGGTACTCCCCACCCCTGTGCATATTATGTTTTGTGTTGTTTTGTATTTGTTGTATTATTATTTAAATGTACTGTTTTGTGTATTTAAAACACAATGTTATTGTTTTACAGCCTGGGTGGGGTTAGAATACACCATCCAGATAAAATCATGAGAATGCATGTTTAACAGCGAGTGCTTATTGATAAACTGGCTGTTGACCACGCATATGATAAAACCAGTGCCAAATGTGGCCACAATATTAAAACAAGCAGCTTTGGCTGAACAGGGTTAGTGTGTTCAGAGGCAAAACGAGACGTGAGTGAAAGAGAAACTAAAAAGCTTAAATCAGAATTGCTACTCGTGCTGGCTTGACACCAGCACAATACTTGTTTGTTCCATGTCTGTTTTGTTTGTCTGTTTTGGCCACTGTGCCATTTTGTTTCTGTAAAGTGTTTTGTTTTGTTCAAACTTTTTATTTATTTTACAATAAACCGGCACACCAGCACATTCATTCATATCCCAGCTCTGTTGTCTGTCAACTTGCTTCCTGGCCTGACGTCCCCACACGAGCCATCATGTGACAAGGCTATATGCAGACTGCTAAGAAACTAATATGTATTATCAACATTTGTAGATGGAAACCTGCTTGGAATGGAAATTGCTTCTCTATTGCACATTTTCAGTGAGCTGACCTCAAAGTGGTATTACAGATGGGTTAAATGCAGTTTTAATGTAAACAAAGGTCTTTACATTAAATGGTGCTCAAAAACCCATTAGTTTTCCTGTACTAAGTCACTGTAAACCTACATGACAGACTTCTTCTTTTCACTTGATTGAAATCTGCCTCTTTCAGTTAAAGCTACAATCAGAATGAAAAAATAGACATTTATGAACTACAATGAGGCTAATAATATCTTTCGTTCTGAGAATATAGGTCTCGCTGCCTGACAACCACTGTAGACTGAGTCAGTATCTCTTAGAAGAGAGGAAATTGATACCCTAGCCATAGTAATATCCTTAACATTAAATGCATAAGCACAGCATTTCCTATTAGGCATTATGAGCTTTAGACTCTGCTGAAATTATATTACTGTCTCAACCGGTGATATTAGATTAGGCAAGTGATTATGGTGTTACTGTTCACCTTTTTATTCTTATGATATATTTACTTTGTAAATACAGTGCTTTTGGTTATTTCACAATGCAATGGTTAAGGCATGTTGACATTATCAGTCCATTTCTTTGTGGAATGGTTATTGAAGTTTCCACCAGTAGTTTAAGCCTGGTTTCATCTGATTTATTAGGAGTGTTCTACCCGGTTCATGCCCTTATGTTCTGACCTTTAGGTGTCTGGTGTTTGACTTGGCAGGCTGGAGTTATTGGGTTGTTACAGGAGTGCTCTTCACTGGAAAGAAGAAAATAATGAATTTGGCGTCAACTGGACCCATTGAATGAAAGATACAAGAGCTATCTGTAAATCACATCTCATCCATGTGCTCTGGTAGTGCCATTACTGAGTAAAACGGGCAGAGCTGAAAAGTGGAAGTGGAACAGTGTAAAATAATTCAGTGTTTCACTCGAAATCTCCAGCCAAAGCATTCTTTAATGAGGCACTGTGAACAGGATGTGCCAAATGGGGCAATAATATGTCCAGACAAAGTTTTATCTCCCAAAATCAGTCAGTGTTTTTTAATTTTATACAAAAAGAATTTCCAAAAATAAAGCAGGTCGCCCTTATACCAGCAATGATATAGGGGAAGCAAAAACACGGTGGGTTTCAGACCCAAACAAAAAATTAACAGAAACAAGACCCTCCGACGGCCACCCTTCCTCCGTGCATGAAACTGTGCTGGTGGTGCAAGTGGCTGTGAGTGTTCAGTGATTCCCTGTGCTGTGCTGTGCAGTGAAACGGTGACTCGGGTGATCGCTGGCTCAGTGGCTGCAGCTCTGGCCTCCTTGGTTCTCCTCGGCAACTGCGAACACAAAGACAAAACAAAGCTCAGCCTCCGGCTGCTTAGTGTTTGAACACTCAGCGTAAGGGGTCGTACTTGCGTAGCTGCATCCCCTTTGTACTACCCAACTCCTCCCTGCAATTAGCTCGGCGCCGCGGTGTAACCAATCGCTGCTTGGCCCGCAGCTGATCGCATGTGAGTCGTTTCATGTACTGACAGCTACGTACCTCCACCAAGATGGCCGACTTTCTGTTTCCGCCCACTGTCGAGTCGACCCGTTATGGGGAAGCGTACTACCAAACTTACACGGCACCCTTTCTGATCGGGAGGGAGATTTACAGCATTGATTCTTTCTCTCTTTATCACAGGCACATTTTAGACTTCTGTGGAATTTCACAATTGTATCCTGATGCTTGAATGTGAAGGTCGACAATGGGATTCAGCTATGTTTCTGTTTTATGTGTTTAAAATGGTACTCCAAAGTTGAATGCAGTTTGTACCAGAAAGTGGAACATTTGAAGATCCTGTTCTGTAATGCACTGCTAATTTGTATATATTTTTTTGTATTATGACATTTATTATTAATCAACAGAACATTATCATCTTCTGACCGCTGGTGTCAATTGAATGCATTATTTATTATACAGTGTACCGAATGTTGGGTGGGTTCTATATTCCATATAATGTGTATTACATTTTACAAGAACGCTACTGTAATTCAATTTAAAACAATACAAGGATTGCTAAATGATTCTGCAGAGACAAGGCATAAATCAGGATTCATAGTAAGCATTATTTTTTAATTGAAAATGTGCTGTAGGCATAGCTCATACTGTAGTAAATGCATTTTGAGAGTTTCAATTTAGATTAAACATATTGTGAAGGCTTTCCAAATGTTTCAGCTAAAACGTTTTGCCTCGACGCTCAAGAGAATGTATTTATTTCACAGTTCGGTGAGTTTGCTTGGGAATCCAGTTAGTATGTTAAGACAACATAAATAGGCACTAGTTTATCACTAGAATCATACTTGTGAGGAGTATTGCCCTGAGTATTGCCCTGAAAAGGCAGACTTATCTGGGGAAGAGCATCCTGACACAGATAAGAGATAAACCCAGTGGTTCATGTCACCTGAGCTCGGGCAAAACCTCACACTGCAGCTGCAAAATAATCTTTGCAGAACTAAACCGCTTTTATTCCTGGAGAAGTAAAAAAAAAAAAAAAAAAAAAAAAAACTTTTAACACCTGTCTGTATGTCACTCGTACATGTTTTCATTCATCTAGAGAACCCCTTGTCAAATTCTGATGAAACTTGCTCAGGACATTATTTAACCTAATCTGGGGATATATGGAGGCACCATGTTTGTCTGTCTCTCGGTCCACAGTCACACAAGTCTTTAGGTTTATCTAGAGAAGTGCTTATGCAATTAGGATGCTATTGAGAGTATCAGAATCTGAGGATGATGATATGAAGGCCTTCTGCTTGTACATCAGCATTACATTTGTACATGTGCACACTGTAAATATAGATCAGGGAGACTGACATGCTTGTTGACAGTGTTATACCTATGCCTTGTATAGACTAATAGTGTAATAGTAAACAGCTGTGAAGGGGAATTGTATTTCGCAGTGGTTATTGGCCCAGCAAATACATGCCCATAAGCTGTTGAGCTGAGAGTCAGGGTAGGCTAAGGGTGGAGCTGGAGCTTTCCACAGTACTGTTTATTTCAGTAATCTTTGCATGACTGAGTGGCCGGGTTATCTGACTGAACCACCCTCTTGCTTTGCACAATTATATGAGTAAAGAGAATGGAGAGGTGGACATAAGCAAATGTTTTTTTTTTTGTTTTTTTTTTCTTAAAACAATTATGAGTCATTTTTAATGTTGGTGTGTGATGGCCCAACTTCACGGTCCTTTTTAGATGTTTTTAAGAGATGTTCATTAAAAGTATGCAGTATTGAGATATATATTTAATTTTCTATAGTTTTTAAAATAGCCCTGCATATAAAACACGTTACGATAATTATGATTACCCCACCATATTATTTAAACATTACAGAATTATAAAATAGAGTGACATTTATAATAAGAATTCAAATCCTGAAGGGAGGGTTTTTAGGTTAAAGTAGACCTTAACAGAGCTGAATAGAAAACAGAGGTATATCTTTGGGGATTTAGCTGTTTTCCTATTAAGAAACAGTGGGTGTTGCAGACTTTAACATGCCTTCCTCTGTGCCCTGAATAATTAGTGCAGTGGGCTGTATTTCAGAAATGTGGGCCCCTTGAAGACCTGTAATTTGAACCACAAGAAAGATAAAGACAACTTCAATGAGTGCTCCCTTTGCAGTTTCCCCTTTTTTTAGATACAACAGTGGGATCTATATATATGATATGTAATATGCTGAGCCAGTTATTTTTTTTATTGTTCAGCATTACTGTAGTTCAGTATACTGCAAGCATGAGAAAATATTGCATATGCGTCTTTTTTGCCGACATTTTGACTAAAATAAATGAAATGCAGTAGTAGGTAGCATTACTTGTTCTGCACTTTCGTTTTGTCGAATTAGTTCACTGAAGTTCCTCTTGGATGCAAGGAGATGTGCAAAAACATAGAATGCCAAAAAAGGGAATAAAGCTAATTAATTCAATTAATGAAAGAGCGGGAAAGCAAATCTACAGCATTTAAGTTGTCTACAAATTATGTTGCAGAGGTTTGTAGCACAGTAGGTTTTTTTTGTAATGAACTGTCCTTCATCAAAGTACAAATCTATACCAAACAGCAAGCATAGCACTGCTGTAGCAGTATTGTATTGCATTAATAGGGTGGATGGGTAGACATACTGTACAAAAACATTCAATATCGATCTTGTGAATCAATGACCTACTCTACCCCTCATTACTACTATAAATTATGTACTAGTGTGTTATCATGGATGTTTTCATACTGTCTGGAGCTCACTGAAGGATTAACACTGTACTGTTTATACATGTTATTAATTTAATGCAGATCCACTAACAATTAAGAGAGATTAAATAATAATAATTAATTAAATGTTTGAAGAGAGCAGTAAAGTTAAGTTAAATGCTGGTTCTAAAAAACACACAATTACAATGCAAATAATCATTTTTTGATAAAGGGACACACGCTATTTTAAGGGGCACTTATTAATTGTTAACAAGTTGCACACTGACGCATTCATAATTCTTTTTTACTGCTTTACTCGATTCCACAAATACACCATCCCTTTGTATCCTGTATGGTATTTATGGAACACCCACAGATCCAGTAAGTCTTCTATGTGTATGGCGTAAAATGATTGAAAATGTAGGTGTATGTAAATTGATTTCCTCTTTCAAGTTTATATTGCACCCTAAAATGTTAAAACAAACCTTGTTGGAACTTCCATTAACAAACTACTGTTTAGCATTCCAAGTACAGTAGACTTACATTTTCCATTCTATTATTCCAGATTGGTAAGGGCTACAAGTGAAACCGCACCATTCCTTTAATAGTGTCCTGTTATGTGAGATGCTACAGTATGTTACGTAGCAATTGAATAGAACTGGAAAAAATGGTCAAAACTTAATCCACAAAAGGTAATTAATTAATTTGGTTTTACAGGTTGTATTTGTGATACATTAAAAAATAAACAAATCACTAGCACAGTAAAAGTACATGCAGCCTTATTACTTGTGCTCGATAAATAAACAAATACATCACAGCATGTGCAGGCCTTAACAGCTTTTTATTTCATCCAGATTTACATTTAGATCAGGGACAGACAGTCCATTTTAAAAGGAGCCCTATGGTTTTTTTGCAACCTTTACAGCAATATTTTTTCTTTTATGTCAAGAATTTTGCAACCGGCTTTGAGTTACCTTGACAAAATAAGACACTATGCAAACATATTGGCACTGCCTTTAACTGGAGGGCAAGGCCGCTCTCGGAAAGTGTTAAAAAATGACATGACAAATGCTAACAAATGCTGATCGCAACACTTAATAGTTTCAAGGGAATTGCTGATGGCTATTTTCTACAACTTTAATTTCCAGTTTGTGAGAAATTTGAACAGCACGTACAGTAAAAATAAATTAGTGAAAGCTGTGAATTCAAAATTCATGTAACTACTTCCTGTGGAAAACAGCTGCCATCCTAGCCTTTTGTTTTATTTTATTTTTTATGGACCATGTGTTGCTAAGCTGGTGAAACACATGTTTCCTGTTAAATGGATTTTGTACAGCACTTAGAACTTAGAATTAGGTGTATACAAAATTGCTCATGTTTTTTTGTTGTTGTTATTATTCATGCATTAAAAAATCTGGAAAAGCATGTGAAAATATCGATTTGACAACATCCCAAAGTTTTGTCATCAATATTCTGCTAGCTTAATAATAATAATAATAATAATAATAATAATAATAATAATAATAATAATAATAAACGTATACACCATTGTCAGGGTGTTCAGTGTACATGGTATTGTAGTTCTGAGGCTAGGTTGTAGCTTATCAAGTGTTCCAGTCAATATGAGAAGTGACATCTAATGGTGCCATACTCATGTTTGTGATTTTAGGGAGCACCTTGTTATAACTGTACAGTACATGGTTCTTTTTCTCCTGAGGCAGTTAGCATTACTAATTTTAGAGCAGAGTGTGCCACCTAGTGGAAAAAGAGAAAAATGCACCCACAGAAAGAAAAATGAGTTTCCCTGTACAACAGAATCCATAATGTTTGTCCCCTGTGTTTTCTAAATTTAAAAAGATCAGAATTCCATGGAGAAAACGAAACACAGTGGGGTTGTCTTATTCCTTCACGTCTCTTTTGTTATTTTCTCTTATTATAAAGTAAAGGAGTGTGTGTGTGTGTGTGTTTGTTTTTAAATGTTGCCATCTTTAAAACTGTTAGAGATGGTATTATAGCAGGTAATATTTATCTGTTTTTCTAAGATCAAATTGTATGATGTTTCCTGTCAGACTGTACAACCTTTTTTCAACAGAAAGATAATATGTTATTAACATGTGTGTAATCATCTGAATAATATGCCATAGTCATAAAATAGAACTATAAAGTAGCATTTTACAATATTTATATTGACTGCATTTTACAACCTTGCTTTGAAAACCTGTTATAACACATCCCCAATACTGTGGATATCCCCAATACTTGTGATATGTTGTTATTTTCTTTCCAGAGAGTGAGATGCAGTAATCAGCTGTTTCAATAGAAGTGTACATTATGACATTTCACAGAGCTGTTCAGAGATGTTTTGTAAGCCCTGGATAAGGGCGTCTGCTAAGAAATAAATAAATAAATAAATGTTTTCTCTTTTCTTTAGGTTATTGAGACCTTATCACGGCTTTCTCACACAGTTATAGCACAACATACAGGAATAAGGTAGGTGTCAATGAATTGTAAGAAAATGCATATTATTATATACATAAAGCTAAAAGTAGTAAATGGTATTTATGTAACATGTGTTTTATTTATTTCATACCTTCATGGCTTAATATGAATAGCATGTCCTTAATACACATCATACTGTATTATTTATTTATTTATTATTTATCTTTAAATGATTAATATTTTCAATAATGTTGCATACCCATACCGATAACATCGAGGCCTCATTCATTTTTTGCACATCAGATTATATGTGTTCAGGGGCACAGAGGTTTAAAAGGTTTTCTCGAAGTCAAGCAGAAACCATTGTGTTTTTCTCCTTGCAGGCCATTTCCAACAGAAGAAAGTGTGGGTGACGAGGATATCTACAAAGGTCTAGATGAGTTAATCGAGTATGTATGAAATTGTAATGTTATCCCTAAATTCAAAGCAGATTAAAAACATGCTTTGGATATATTTTGGTAACTTTAAGGAGACTGCAGTACCCCTCAACCATCACCAGATTATAAAGAAAACTAATAAACCCTTTAAAAATCCTCATATTCCTGAGGGACCCCAGTGGGTTCACTTTGGGAGATGCATGTATTGCCTCTTGATACCCAGTGTTTCTGATAGATATCTGGATAGAATAAAGAGGTCCACAGAGCTATAACTGAATAGCTTTGCATTTATTTGTTTGCAAAAACATTATTACATTGAGGTTTTCACTGTAATTACCATCCCATTTGGAATCAAATTGTTTAGGAATAACCATACAGTCAATTCCCATAAAATATCAGACATAAATGCTAAACATAATGAAAAGCTTCCCAAAGGTGGAGTGCAATACCCCCCACCCCCCATTCTTTTGTCTTTGATTAGCTGCTGCCCTTCAGGGGGGATGCAAAACATATTAAACTATTGCAAATCTCTGGGTGACAACAATCTGTTGTCCAGGGAAGACACTACTGACAAGGCAGGCCTGTAGCTACTTTCAGCCTGTCTCTGGAAGTTCAGACTTCTTGGCCATGCATCAGGGTTTTTTCATTAGTGCCAACAGGCAAAGGCAAAAAGACTTCAAGCATTCCCTACCTCTTATGTGCCCTGTAGCTCTTTATGATACACCAGGGAAAAGACAGTAGCCACTGAAACAGGCACAATCTCTTACATTGTGCCATTTCCCTTTGCTCACCATACCCATTTCTGTCTGATTGTGGTGCATTCGCACAGTACTACATAGTCAAATACTGGTGCAATTACAAAATTAAAAGTATTGTTTGTTTTCCCTCTTGCTGATAAATAGAAAAGGCTTTAGATTGCTTTAGCAGTTTTTCCTAATATTGACAAAGAAGCACTGCCAGCAAGTGCATTGTGGCGCTGACAGGAGCCTGCCGTAACGAAGAGAGTGTGATAGACTTGCACTGCGCTAACAGATAGAGCAGCACATTACTCTAGAATTACTTGTTGAGGGGATTCGTCCTGGCTGGGGAATAGAACTTGTGCTGTCTGGGCCCGACTCTTTCAGTAACTGGAAGGGCATGATGAAGAACATTGAACTGTATTTGCAAAGCAATACGAAACTATACAGAATTGTCAGGAAGGAATACGTCCCTTTAATGAGCGAAGGTTTTTGGCCTACGTATGAGATTGTGAACAAAATACAAATGCATTTCCCCTTTAAAAAAACAGCATCATTACAATTCAGCCATTGGAAAGAACTATATACTGCAAAACTGCCATTGCAATTACAACTAATAATTTAAAGGGGAAGTGAATTTGGCCATATGATTTAGCTGATTGTGTGGCGAGTGCTGGTTTTGAAATACTGATAAACAGCATCTTCCCCTCCCTCCCAGTGGTATACCTATGGATTCAGACTCTGTTTTTTCTCTCCTTTAGTGAAAATGAAGTAGAAGATGAGGAAGATCTGTATGACTGTGTTTATGGAGAAGATGAAGGAGGGGAGGTTTATGAAGACCTGATGAAGGCTGAAGCTGCACCCCCGCCTGTATGACGTTCTTTCTTTTTTGAGTATTATCTTTTATAGTTCATAAATTGGTCCCCTGCAGTTCCCATGAGTGCCCTTTAGGAGTGCTGTTGTTTGCTGTTTACATGAGCATGTATACTGTATATTTGTTGCCCTGCAGCCAACTATTCCAGTACATACGCTTTGACAATATCTGGCCACTAGATGGTGCCAAACTAAAGCCACATATGTATGTCTGTGGCAGGTAAAAAAATAAATAAATAAATCAATAAATAATAATAATAATAATAATAATAATAATAATAATAATAATAATAATAATAATAAAAAAGGGTAAAACAATCTCTTGGTATTTGCAAGAATGATTGAAGTGGGGCCCTCCTGGTTACAAGCCTGTTTCTTTAGGCACTTGACCACACAGCCTCCTAGCCAGTGTACCTGCAGAATGAACACAGTCTTCTTTTTGAATACAGAAACAGGCTGAAACTGACATTCGCAGCTGCTGTCTTCAAGAAATCAAACAGACAGAAGAGAAATATACTGAGACGCTGGAGTCGATAGAGAGAGTACGTACAGCTTTAAGCCTTTACAGGTGTTTTCTTTTTCATTATATGTCTCTCAAGGCCAGTTTAAAAAAACAAAACTAATATTTCAGATTTTTGTTTCTGCAGTATTTTATGACTCCGCTGAGAAAATTTGTATCCGCCTCAGAGATTGAGAAAGTATTTGTTAACGTTCCTGTAAGTATTTTATTTGTGTGTGTGTCAGATAGCTTCATCCATTTGAGCTGTTTGCTCTGGGATTCTCTATTTTGTGACTGATTAATCCCTGTTTCCTGAAAGTTTTGTTTAAGCCACTCACTTACAAGGCATAAATCAAGATGAAATGTACTTAACATTTACTAGGAATTTACTCACGACAAACTATAATTTCTTAAACATGCCAATACAAGGGTAATGTCAACACCACATGTTTGTTTGTAATAGTACAAATAACAAGCAAAAACAATAATACACACAACACAGAAAAACATAATATTTTAACACTAATATTTTAAGAAAGTATATGTTTTAGCACAATTTATAAAAGCAATATAAACAGATGCAGATTTTGTAGTCTCTTTGTTGGTCCAGCCCTTTCTTAAAATTTGGTTAGAAACTATGTGTGTCTTGGAGGGATACTGAAAGACAGGAAATATCTGTGGCAAAAATGTTTGCACATGTAAACTATCCATATACTGTATATAAACTGAATTGAATAATTATGCACATTTTGTCACATGTATATTTTGCAGATTTTTTAATGAAAGCAAAATTTGTGAATATTTCTTGCCAGCAAACATTTACTGTTTTACAATATTGTATACTTAAAATGTTCATGATTTTGATGAGCATGCTTTCTGTCCACATTTTGCGCAACATTTTGTTCAGTTTGTTATTTTTTCAGGGGTATACAGTAAATGTAATGTTGTTTCTCTAGCATGTAACTGAATGCAAATCTAGTATTTTGTTGATAGTGTGAGCTCTGAGAAGGCTTTGACTGTAGCCAAGGACAAAAGTCACTCTTAATAGTCCTAGAATAAGCTGTGTTACTATCCCAGGGTTCATGTTTATAAAAAGAATCCTATCTCTCAGACGGTTTGTCGTTGGATTAATGCCTCAGAGGCTTGTCATACACTGAGCTCAATGTCAGATTAAATGAGCACAGCAGGTGGATTATACACCCCAGGAAAAAAAAAAGAAAAAACTTTTGTAAGAAAAACAAGGAGGCAGAACAGAAGCAATACTTTTGGTCTCATGTTATAGAAAATTGGTTTGTAACAGGTAGTGAGACTAATAGATAATTTGCGACATAATTACCATAGAATGAAATGCTCACCAATGGACTAGGCAGACGTGTCACGTCACTCTTTCATTTAGTAGTGTGGTTTCTTTTGTTGCCTGTCAAAGGTGCTGTAAGTATGGTTTTATAATAGCTTGTCTTATCATTACTTTGCATCTGTATCGCATGGACTGCCTCATTCTTTTCGTATCATTTTTTTTGCATCAATTCACTATATCAAGTCACTCATTTATCAAGCATACAAATAATTTTCAAAATGTCTTAACATATTCTATTTGATGTCAAAGAATGGTATGTGCATACATTGCAATACATTTTTTCATCACAGCTAATTTTATTTCAGGAACTTGTGAAAGTCCACAAAAGCCTAATGCAAGAGATCCATGACTCCATCTCAAACAAGAATTCCCAGAACCTATACCAGATCTTTATTAACTACAAAGAAAGGTATCAATTATTATAGTGTTTTTCATTACTATTCAAATGTGTTTAAATAGAAAAATACCTATACCAGTCCCTTATAAGCAATTATAGGATGAATCCTATAATCATAGTATCACAAAACAATCAATCAGTTCACTTATTTAGTTAGGTAATTATCCATTGAGAACATTCTCATTTGATGTCCATGCCAAGTAAAGCTGCATCATATATGACTAAAAATCTGTGCTGAATACATTATTTGATGGCAATAATTATTATCATTTTTTTATCTATGTAGTTCTCTGCATTTTCCGATAATCAATTGATTATCATAACACTCAACGCATTATAATTACCAGTAGCTAAAGCGGTCAAAGGAAATATGAATGCATAACATTTGGTTATCAACAGTGAGCTGAAGTCATGTTCCTTAAGATATATATCTGTCATATCCATCATCAGGGATACTTTTAGGAGTAATTATTTAATAGTTATTTCTAAGATAAACGCCGCATTCTGAGGATATTGTGTAAATGTTTATGCTGCAGAATATATTCCTATCTTCATTGTGCTCTATACGATTAGATTGCTCATCTATGGGAAGTATTGCAGTCACGTAGAAACAGCCATAGCCGGCTTGGATGACATCTGCAAAGAGAAAGAAGATGTTCGGTTAAAGCTCGAGGTACAGTAATATACTGAAACCAAACTGTGAGAAGTCTTGTGGGACTTTTAAAAAACATAATGATCTCCAATCACCATCATGTGGCCGAAAGCAGCCATTACAATTATTTACGTGGTTCAGTAGGGCATTGTTATAAGAGCCAAGGTGCTGTTTACATCTTTAAAATAGAAAGTTGTGTTTCATGTGAATTTATTGATCATTTCAAGATCGCATTTTATTGCTTCATTTTATGTATTTTTTTTTTTTTTGAAAGAATCAAAACATGTTGCTTATCAATTAGAGCTTTTCTTAAATTTTCTTTAACAAGAATTAAGAATTATTTAAAGTGGAATGCAAGCGTATGGTTGTTGTAAGCAACACACTGTGAAGTCAGATGATCAAACCTGTGTTTAAAGACAGTGGAAGAATGAAGGGTATACACAGTATAGTGTATGGTTATGATTTTGTGTGCTAGTAGTAATACATTGATTTTCTCCTAGGAATGTTCAAAGAGGGCAAATAATGGGAAGTTTACTTTGCGAGATCTTCTGGTTGTCCCAATGCAGAGAGTTCTTAAGTACCACCTGCTTCTTCAGGTGAGCAGTGCACAGATTGTGCATAGTCTGCAAACTCCATACTCACAACTAACAAAGAATATAAAGTAATACTGGTATTCCTGGAGCCTGATTTCAGATGAAGGCTCAGTTTTATTCATAAATATAATCTATTTTTAATCTGGTGCCATTCCTTTCAGTAAATTCCCCTAACTGCTAGTGTTACCTTTTTACAAATAACAGTATTTTTCTTTTTTTAACAAGAAAAACACATTAAGCCTAGGTTTTATAATAATGTAACAGTAAATGTCACTGTTAACAGTAGTTGGTTGGCTGTGTAATTCGAATGGTAACTTATTGACTTTAAACAAGCATTACCAGCTCTTGAAGCAGCATTATCCTCTGTAAAAAACAGATAACAGGACATTCTATTTAAAACGTTTGTCAAAGGAATGTACTTGTTTCTTTTAGTATTTTCAAATGCCTTGTAGAACCAGCAAGACCGATTCTGTCTGTCTGCATTTACATTTTGCATCATAAAATAGATATTCATTACAAGCTGGGGTAGGACTTTGGCCAGGTGATGAAGTTGGTCAGGCTATGATGTTTTAGCAGCAGCTCACTTTGTTCCACTGAGCTGAACACCTGCTGCTGATCCCACAAGGGGAGCACTGATGGATAGTAGCTGTAGGGAGGCTTTCAGCATCATCACTCAGAAACCAGCTCATATGTACCATGCCACAGGGGGTCTTCACAGGTAGTCTGCTTTTTCTTGTCAGAGAGTTTGTAGGTTCATAGTCAGTTTTCCAACTTTTCTGTCCTTCCCTATGATATGAATCAGTAAACACTTGTCATTGTGTGTTTATTAATTTAACTCATTCATTAATGAATGAATCATTAACCATTTAATCAACACGGTCCAAAGTGACACCAGGTTACTCTATAAAACAACACATACAGTCATAGTAGTACATACATAAAAAGATACAGCGTGTGATCAAACACAGTAGTAAATGGAATAGGTTAACAAGAATTTGGTTTTGAATCTGTTAAGGTTTATGTATGCTTAAGAGATCATGCATTATAATGTAACTAGTTGTTTGATTACTAATTTTGTAAAATTAGCAGGTGTATTTCTTCTTTCAATTTTTTTTTGTAACTCTTTGGAAATACATTATGATTCGTTAATTCATCAACTAATTAATATGTACCATGTTTCGATAAGGGAAACAATACAAATATTAAACATTCCCACAGAAAGAGCTTCTACACAGGTCATGATGGGGCCCATTGCCCTCAAGCAGGTGGATTGCAGCCCTAATTAGAACAAGGAATATTTCGCTGTTTCTGATTCCCTTGTCTGCTGCTTCGTTCCACTCTTTACCACTAATTGGCTTCTGAAAAAAAAAACAAGCTTCAATGCAGTCTATTACAGATGACATTATATGTTTGTTTTCATTAAACAGGAATTAGTCAAACACACTCATGATCAAACTGACAAGAGTAATTTACGAATGGCCCTCGATGCCATGAAGGTAAGAACCCTTGTGTACTCTAAATGCAGATTTGTTTTTGTGTGCACTGTATGACCTTTTTATTTAATGTGCCAACTCTATATTTTTAGAATTCATGTCTCTCCCATGGTCAATAAAAAAACTGCTGATTTGGCCTAATAATAATTTGGCCAAGAAATATTGCTGCTACGTTCTTTTAGAAAGCAACCATTTACATTTTTTTTTCTCATCCATATGCTTTTTTTCTTCATGCCGTATTCATGAAGTGGACAGTTATTACATAAGAACATAAGAACATAAGAATGTTTACAAACGAGAGGAGGCCATTCGGCCCATCTTGCTCATTTGGTTGTTAGTAGCTTATTGATCCCAGAATCTCATCAAGCAGCTTCTAGAAAGATCCCAGGGTGTCAGCCTCAACAGCATTACTGGGGAGTTGGTTCCAGACCCTCACAAAAAGTGAGGGTATTACAGAAGTGCATTGATTAAGTTTATAGGAGGGTTTCACCAGTGAAGCTGGTTGTCAGTAGATAAATACTGAGCACCTTTTTACTGTATTTTATTTTTATTAAGACCTTATAAAAACAGCTACATATAAGCCCTTTACAACCATATAGAAAACAGTTTGCTCTGCTTTGTTTTACACACAGCCAGAACAACCCCCGTTAAAAATTAAGCTGGTATACCATATTCTCAAAAGGGACTGAACAATTAAAGTATGTCTTTTAAGTCAAGAAAACCCTTTAAGATGCAGTACTTTGGTATTGCTTCCTCAGTCCCCAGTCTGCAGTCAATGCATGTTACCTTTCCCCTGGCAGCCTCTTGTAACTGACATGTGAATATGAGGTGCTTTCTTTCCCAAGGTTTAAGTGAAGTTAATGTAAAATCTAAATATTTACCATGATTGATAGTTGTCTGTGTGACCTTTAACAAAGAAAAACATGTATATGTTTTTCACAACTCATATCCGTGGTCTTGTGCTTGGAAACTCATGCAAAGTGGCTTTAACATGAGTTCTGTGGGAAAAATACTATACCTTGGAGCTGAAATTTAAAAGTATCTTCCTGACAACTGTCCAGAATTTCACCTTGGTGCTGTTTATCCCACAGAACTAATTTTACTGCCATGTTGCATCGCCACATTTTCGCTATAGACAAGAGCTGTAGGCAAGTGTCAAATGATTATTTTCTGTCAGGGTCAAATACCCTTTGGGACTACCTGATATTGAAGGTCATGGGGACATCAATGTGGAAGCCCCGCACTCTCAGGTCATACAAAACTTAAGTACAGTATAAAAGCTGCTTCATAATATATCTTGCAATGGATATAGTTGGGCTCTTGTCTGTGCATATGTACTCTAATTTTACATACTGTATACTTATAGATAATCGTTCAACCAACTGTGTTGAAATGTTCCAATTACATTCATAACAGTTTTATGTTCAAAATCACTCTGAAAATAAAATGCACCCGTGCATACTGTACAGACTAGACTTGTTTTTAGTTACAAAGATTAACTCCAAAGACTGTATATATACATCTCATGGTGACATTTTCATGGACTGACACCAAGGCTATATGTTGTGAAATTCTGGTCTGGTTTTCCAAGAATTGTGCCTTTTAAAAAAAAAAAAAAAAATGCTATTTTGTATATACTGTGTGTGTAGCAATTCTTATCTGTTTTGTTGTGACACTCTCATTTTGTATTTGCTGCTATGGAAGAGTATATGTATGTTACTGACTTTGTGATTCAATGTAATACTTCTTATTTTTAACTCCTGTATTGCAGGATCTGGCTCAATATGTAAACGAAGTAAAAAGAGACAATGAAACACTGCGTGAGATTTATCAGTTTCAGTTATCCATTGAAAACCTGGTAAGTCACACAAGTATTTTTGTCCGTGAAGCTTTAACACCAACACTTATACACCCCCCCCCCCTTTTTTTTCTTCTAAATAATAATCTTAAATTTATTTTCAGAATCAATCTCTTAGAAACTACGGAAGACCAAAAGTAGATGGAGAAGTGCGAGTAGCTTCACTGGATAAACGTGCAAAACAAGATAGGTGAGTTTGTTTTTATTTGTTTTTCTACATAAGGTTGTTTTAATCACCACTTTTGAAGAAGCAGCTTTAAAAAAAATGCACGGTATCTTTTTCTTTGGAACCAGACATATCTTCTTGTTTGACAAAGCTGTGATTGTTTGCAAAAGACGAGGCGATAACTATGAAATGAAGGAGGTGATTGATTTGCACAACTTTAAAATCACCAACAACCCAACGACAGACAAGGAAAACAAAAAGGTCTGTAACTGATCATGATACATATCACAAAAACAACATCCAGACAAATGCATTACTGTATACAGTATGAAATAACTAAGAGTACTGTACGATTGTAAGTCGCCCTGGATAAAGGCGTCTGCTAAGAAATAAATAATAATAATAATAATAATAATAATACATTAAAGATGAAGGCATGTGGATGGGGTCAGCCAGTTGGTTAGTGGGTAGGTAAAATGAAGTATTGTAAGTGGGACAGAGATACTGCAGAACAGTGCTGCACAAATCCGATCCTCCGGGTCCAGTGTCCTCCAGGTTTGAGCGGTATCATTAAATATTGAAGTGATTAACTGATTGAAACCTGGAAGGTGGTTACATTGGTTTAATGAAGTACTATATGGTACAAGTGGTACAAAGACCAGGAAGGCCCCGGCAGAGGTCCTGGAACAATGTTTATAGTGGGGGTGCTGAAAGCCATTGAACAAAACTGTAACCCCTGTATATGATGGAAGCCATGCAAAGCCAGGGGTGCTGCCACACCCCCAGCACCCCTAGTTCCAGCACCCCTGGGCTCCGGATCTCGAGGACCAGAATTGTGCACCGCTGTTGCAGAGTCTGTTGCTTTTAAGTCAGCCAAGATAACATAACAAAAACAAACATTAATTTTTCTCAAAAATTAATTATGTGAAACCTTGTCAAATATTCCTGAGGAAAGGTTACTGCATTGTAGCAGAGAGCTATGACAAATTCCTTTTTTTACATTTATGACTGCAGACTGCATTAAAGGCACCTCCAAATTAACATCTCAATGATAAAAACAACAACCTGATCTGTGCACACACAACAACATGTTGCCTGTCAATCCCTTTCCTCCTTAGTGGTCTTATGGATTCTACCTCACGCATATCCAGGGACAAAACGGGTTTGAATTCTTTTTTAAAACAAAAGAGCTGAAAAAAAAGTGGCTGGAACAGTTTGGAATGGCAATGTGAGTACCTGCAAGAAAAGATGTGCCGTTCCTGTTTTTCAGGTCTAGACACTTAGCATGTTTTGTGAGTAGTTAATTCATGTGCTAGTTCAGCAGAATGCCTTTGTTGAACTGGGTTCAGTGATAGTAATAGATACAGTCACAATGCAACTACAGAATGCATTCAAAAAAAGGCTATGATTTATGGTTTAATCCTATTATAATCCTCAACGAATCTGGTGATAAGTAAATGTTTTTGTGTTTAAATCATTAATCCATGCTTTTATAGGGTTTTAGCTAATTTAATCAGTCTTTCATGTGCAACATAGGGTTAATGTACTTCCTGTAAGAAGGCGGAAATGTATATATTTTCTTGCTTTACAATAACAACATTGTTGTGTAATGCTAGATGAAGCTATCAGGAGGGTAATTCTTTTCAACCGAAACATCCTCAGAGTGTAAAGTAAACTGTAATTGCACACCTGGACAGGTAACACTGGCTACTCTTCTCTTCCATAATATAGATCTAACATCACACCTGAACATGCAAATGAGAATTGTCATGAATTTAAAATGCATACTTTTGAGCGGATCACATCTTGTAGCTCGTGCCACATGCTTCTGAGGTGAGTGTACAAGAAGGAAAGCATTTACATGACAGCATGCTGAAGCAAACCTTTGTGCTATTCTCTTCTTCCATTCTACAATAATTATTCCAGCATTTAAACAGTATAGAATATATTTACAGTATACTGTCCCATTGAGTTGACTATCCAGGAGCCCTTTCATCTCCTGTATCTCATCTCCTGCATCACACCCACACAGGATGACTTACTGTTATTTAATCTGATTCTAGTGAAGTGGTAATTGAATCCAATTCGATTTGCCATGTAACCACCATGCCGACTGCTTTCCAGTATGTGCGCATTAAGCAGTTTAGGGTTCTACTGAGTGCTCTTGGTTTTTCCATCTCCTCAACCCCACACGTGACGGTCCCCTAATTTGCAGTAAGTAGATGTGAAATAAGTCAGTAAGGTTTACCGGAGGATGACCATGGGAAAGATCTGCACTGCAGTTAAGTCTACTGTAAGTTTTCTTCATTACTGCTGTTCTGACAGAGTTTTCCACTCTTTTCCGATGGTACAGAAGATACACTGGTTTGCTTTTATTGCACATTTTTTTTTTTTTTAAATCTAACAAAACAACATGGAAAAATAACTATACCATACAGTATGTCTGCACGTCACACATCTAAACAGAGCCCTTTAACACTATGGTAATGTTAAATGTATTTCCAATGTTTTCCTGGTTCATTAATTAAACACATTGCTTAGTCAGCAGGGATAATAAGCTCCCCAGGCTACATTTGTGTTGTGCTGAGATCACAGTGGCATCCTTGACCTGCATCCTCATGCTTTATCAGAGAGCGAGCGCTGTCTTTTATCAGGTCTGCCCTTAGGAAAGTTGCCAAAAAGTTGCAGTCATTTTGTAAAATGTAATTATTCTTTTTTCAGAGGAATATTTTACCAAGGGTACTTGTGTTCTAAATGTGGAGCTGGGGCCCATAAAGAGTGCCTAGGCAGACTGGAAACCTGTGGAAAAACACATACAGGTAACGGAACCTTCACTTGTGTTCTTGGTTTAGTAATGTACCATTTAATGATAATAACTTGTACACATTACCTCTGCTCTAGGATATTATATTAAAAAAGCCTGTTAATACAGTCGGTTAAATACAGATATGTTATTTCTATTTTACTTTAGCAGCACATACAGTACAGTAGCATCAGCACTAGTTTTACTGGTGTTTACTGGTGGTTACACATAAGGATCAGTATTGCTGTCATACTGCATATCACAAAAAAATAAACAGTACAGGCCATGTATATCATTTATGGTTGTGTCATTCTCATAAGTCACACTCGGTTTATCTGAATTAAAATGAAAACTCCTGCAAACTTCATTTTGCAGTTATCTAGTTAGCCTGCCATAAATGCTATTTTTGAGCTGTCAAGTGCTTTTATTATGTGTTGCTACAGCAACCTATTAAAAAGTACTGACACTGCAAATCTGCTGCTGTTACTCAGGACAAAGTTCACAGTTGACAGGCAGCCAATTACAGATAGTCACTCAGGAGCCAATGAAACATAAACTCCTTGTGAACAAAACACACTCTAGTCCTTCCCTAAGGCAGTTCCACTCCTGACAGGTACTGTACTATAGAGTAAAACAAAGCACAGGATCTACTGTGTAAATGAAGTGCGCACACTGCAACAAGTCTGACCTCCTAATGAAACACCTTTCATAATGCCAGTTTTCAAACTTATTTCAGATTCGGGGACACTAAGAGCTGAGGTAAGGAATGCTTTTACTTTACATTTCAACTTTTATAGCTTTTTATTTTGTAAGAACAACGAGAAATAAAACATTCTTTGTACTGCACAAGCAGTGTAGCAACATTTTCATGCATATTTTTGTACCTATGCGTAAGCTTTTCAATGTATTTTGATGTTAATGTCCAGTATTATAGCAACAATAAAGGAAAATAAATCAACAATGCATATAGCCCTGGAGTTCTCTAAAATGTTTTTAAGTTAAGTTTTACATTTTAATTTGAGGTTAAATAGTAGTATGCATAAACCATTTGTGCACTAATAGCCCATGTGAATACACTGAGAGGGTAATGCCCTCAACTTTTTAAAGATTGTATTAGTTGTTTTTTGCAAGTTCCTGACATGCACAGTCTCGCTTATCAGTGACAACACGTTGATGAATACTGCTTGTGACGTTGCCAAAAAGGCATCAAAAAGAAAAGCTGAAAATCCTAAAGTTTTAAACAACACTTCAGTGGAAGAACTGGATTCAGAGCCTTGGCTTCTAACATGTTTTGAAATTGCTGCTTCAGTTAAATCATATTTGTTATGTCTTGTCCCTGGTGCATGGAGTGCATTGTAAAGATAATGCTCGTAAAATAGGAATGGTTTGATGATAAAAGCTCCATTTGGATAATCTATATACTTAATCAAGTCTTTGTTCTTTCAACAGAAGAAACACAATGGACCTAGAAGACAGAGTAGGTCTATGGATCCAGGTTAGTGTGCTATGAATGACACATTAATAAGGGAAGTGTTTTGCAAGAATTGTATGCGGTTTTGCTTTTCCATCTCATTGTAAAAAAGATACATATTATACATATTTTGGTAACATTTTATATTCTGGTAATGTTACTGTGGCAAAGTGGTTTGCAGTGCGCAGGTATAGATGTAATGCAATGCTTAAGCAGATGACAGACAACACGGTCCAAACAATCCTTTATTTGTTTTATAATCCAGGTCATTTGGTGACTGTAAATAATAATCCCTGGCAATACACAGCAATGTGTTCTACACAGTGAAACCTCGGGGTTCAGTCCCGAAATAATAAAACACACACAGAACGCAAACACGATCACAAGTCCAGAGTGAGTGCTAACGTGCAAGTGGTGAAATACAGTTTATTAGTGAACAGTAGTGCAGTGCTGTCCGGGTTGGTGCTGGCCTTTAGCTACAGCTCCCAGTACATGTTAGCCGTCTAATAAGAACAAACGAGTACAGTTAGATTGACAAAATAAACAAACACTAAACAATCACGGTTATGTCACAGTCCTTCAGTAGTTCTCTCGCAACCATAACAAAGGAGCAGTTCGCTCGGCCACATCCCCTTTTGTACCTTCAGCCACGCCCCCTTGGTTAACAAGTGCAATCATTTTTCCTCCAATCCACTATTGCCACATCGCCTCCCGTCTGGGGCGATGACTTGGTGTACTGTGGCTCCGCCCCCTTTCTATATGGCCGACTTCCACCTTTCCCTGGAATGAATTGTCAGACCATCCAGTCCGAGGCACACTGTTCCCTTTACACAGCGCCCTCACAGGTCGGGAGGGAGATTTATAACCAAGATTCATTATTTCTCTGTCACAGTTACTTATTATGCAAACTTGTGCAGCTGTTAAATGTAAACTCCAAACCTAACATTCATTCATAAGAAAATGATAATTCAACACAGCCATAATGAAAATTGGGTTAATTTCTTCTTAGTTTTAGTCAGATAAGCACTTTGTTGACAGCTCTTCAGAGCACTTTATATGCAGGTATATGCATATACACATCTACAATGATGCCTCCTGCAAGAATATCTCTCCCCCAGTCCCCCACAGGGGCTGGACAGAGCTCATCATTAAATATGTCTGTGTATAGTATGTATTAACAACAACATCAGTGCCTTCCATATTGTTGTAATTATTACCTGTAGATAAATGAGGATTGTTCATGAGGGTTGTTCCATCTGAGCCACACTGAGGGGGGGGGTTGGACTTTGAGTTTCAGGATTGTTTATTGTTTAGGATTCCTATTTTTATATAACCTTTTCTTTAATCATAATTATAATGGATTACTTTAGGTACCAAGCAGGGGGTTATGGTACCACTATGATAAAATAGATTATGTAATATAGTTTCTGTATAACATACAAAACAAAACTGTATTTGTGGACTGGAAATACCAAGTTTTTATCACATTTTTATGAATAATAACTTGCTGTAAAATGCTGCCTTTCGTACTTTAATACAATGCGATGCAGAGATACTGCAGGCATTACGGGTTCTGTGCACGACTACTGCAAATCTGCAGCAGTCCTACGGGAAGTCTTATAAGATGAACATTCTACGCCATTAGCATTCTCTTATTCTAATCATCTGACTGAAGATATGCATAAAGAGGCTGTGTGGTCCAGTGGTTAAAGAAAAGGGATTGTAACCAGGAGGTTCCCAGTTCAATTCCCACCTCAGACATTGACTCATTGTGTGACCCTGAGCAAGTCACTTAACCTCCTTGTGCTCTGTCTTTCGGGTGAGACGCAATTGTAAGTGACTGCAGCTGATGCATAGTTCACACACCTTAGTCTCTGTAAGTCGCCTTGGATAAAGGTGTCTGCTCAATAAACAAATAATAATAAAGAACTGTGCTTGGAATCAGAAAACCTTTTTATTTAGGGAGCCTTTAAACTTGGCTTCCCTTGTCTTCTGTAATATAAATTGTGCTTCAGGCCTTCAGTGCCTTAGCTGATTGTACACTGTGTTAAAAAGAAAACAGGCTTTTACGAGTTACCAGCACTTGGCTGACTGTAATTAGTTACCCAGTGCAGAACCTTTGCATATTACTATACAGAATACTTAATCCCTCATTTGACATCTACCATTACAATCCAAACACAATAGTCTATTCTAAGCAACAGAGTCAGTGGTAATTATGTCCTGCATGATATCCTATGAATATGTGGGCTTTTATCTGTAAAAGCTTTCCAAATACATCAAACCTCTTGATAGGAACGCTGACACCAACATAGGAAGAGTTCAATGGCTGAAAAAATATATTTCTGCAAGTAGGGGAGCTTTTTCAGTGAAAAGAAACCAGTCAAGATGAGAGGATTGTAATTCTCTTCAGTATTAACAGTGAAAATGATCCATTTCCATTTTGAGTAGAATTTTCTTTACTTTAATTTATTACTGATGCATCCAGTTTGTCCCCCTGCATTTTGAATCATCTCCAGTACTACACTGTGAGTAACTTAAATTAAACTACAGACATTTAGTCTAATGTAGGAAAGGAGAACAGATCATAATTCTACGATCCCTTTTTTTTCATAAAATATTTTTTATATAATGTTTTTTGTAAGTGAAAATGTCAGAATCGAGGGCTTTGAGTATAATGTACTACATATAAAATAAGGCCATGGCAATTTACTGGTAAACACACACACGCGCGCACACACAAACACACAAACAACACACAGTAATCTATGCAGGCAAAATATTTACATTTGAAAAACAAGGGGGTCTTATCATATGGGGTTGGTGCCAGGAATTCTTATTCCTGTTTTTGGAGGAAATGTAAATTACCACTTACAGAATATATAAAGAAATATCTCCACTTGCAATTGTAGCACCGCTTTTCTCAGAAGTCATGGGAAAAGTTCACTCAAAAAACTTCAGTTCACTCAAAAAACAAATACACTTTAATTCCAATATGTCTGCATGGCTAACAGATGTTTGAACCCCAAAGACAAGACTGCAATTTAGGTGAAATTACATTGTCACCTTCTTCTATGACAATGATTTAATATCCTAGATACTGCAGGATCAGAGAAAGTCCAATGCTGTACACTCTAGCTGTAATTTACTTTACATTGATGAAACTATAATGAGGATAATTGTTACAGCACGTCACTTTCATTGCAGCCGGCCATGAATACAGTTATCATGGTTGCAAAGCAAAACAAATCTGATCTTCCTGCCTTTGTGGATGCATTGTTGATCCGTTAATGCGTTGTGATAGCTGCTGTATACAGTTCTGAAATACACAGAAACTGTCTGTTTTGTATTAGTACAAACATGCTCCATGTTAATTATTGTTGCTTCTATTCACTTGCATGCATTGAAAACACCTAGTAAAGGCTGACAGAGATAACATAGATTCCAGCATGAATTCCTTATGAAGTATTATATAACTAATACATGCCATAATGTCATATACTTTTTTTGTGCTTGTATATATGCACACACAGGTTATTATTGGCTTATTTTCATAGTGTTTTTTATAATGTGAGTAATGCGACTGTCAAAAAACAATCATTCACTGATTGGTGAGCACCATTTGTCTCAGATAAATGTCCCATCATCAAAGTTGCATTAAAATGCAGCTTTATCACATGGACTCGCTGGTGTACTTTAAGTTGATTAGGAATGTTTTTCTACAGAAGCAGTTGAAAGTGACATATTGACTTTGTTTTTCACTGGTTTGCATTTGCTCTTTTCTTTGTGTGTATCCCAGGTTTACCAAAGATGCAGGTTATTCGAAACTACCTTGGGATACCACCTCCCCTTGAAGGCCCCCCTCTCAACATCCAGGTTGGGGAAATCATTGAGGTGATCAGGGCTGATGTCCACAACTCATGGTGGCAGGTAACTAAATGAACTGCAAAATAGACAGCAATCCGAACCAGATGTGAGATTATTAAGGCAGTACTTCATGTTTTCAGTAGTGTACAAATGTTTTGCATCACCTAGAATTGTAGGATTGAGACATAATTAAAAAAAAAACTATGTAAACAAAATTTCGATATTTTATTTAACATTATGCAACCAAAGAAACTGCAAAAGTCATGATAGTAGTACAGTATTCCAGGTTAGATTTCGAAATGTCACAGTTTTTCATTAAGTACTGTATATGGAAAACTACAAAGCGGCATGTAATTCAATATGTTAGCATAACATTGTTCGACTTTATGAAGGAAAATTAATTAATTTTATAGGGTGATGCAAAACTTTTGGCCATAGCTGTACATTACTTCAACTAATAACACAGAGATTGCAATTGGATTGATTAATCAGAGGGATTTATTAAGTGACATTTTAAGCCCGGCTGGTCCTCTCTCTGTATGACTTCAGAATACAAACAGATTGGCCCTGAAGGAGTCCCATGTGTTCTAATTCCAAAGAATAAGAGCACGACCAGCAGATGTATGAGTCTGCAGAGCTTCAGAAGTCGACCTGAGAACTCAGGCACTTTGAGAGGGTTGTCACTGTACATTACACAGACCGTCTGCAGTGATTTGTGCAATAAATGGATTTGTAAAGCCACAACAGTGGCAGCTGTTAAATGGAACATTTCCAGTGTTCTATTTTGTTTTCTATTTTATGCAAAATTACACTTCCCACTGCTACTAGCATGCTTAATCTTTATAGCCCTGTGGCGCCAAAGGACAGAATTACAGAACACTGAGCATTAATCTCCAGTGTAACCTGGAGACAATTATTTCTGTACTGGTGCCAGAAAAATAAAATCAATCACTATAATTTTATTTTACCCCTTGGCGACCATCTGTTTACTCTAAGAGGTTTATAAGTTTAATCTGTATCATGTGCTGATCTGTGGAATAACAAACAGAAGTGGTTTTTAAGATCACCGATAAAATGTTATTATGTTAAATATACCACTGAAGTTTTGGGATATATTTTCAAATTTCATTTGTGCAAGGGGAGGGAGCACACAGTATGACAAAGAAAATGTTTTCAGATGTACATTATATTCTTATATATGTACATTATTAAGGCAGCATTAAGTACCTAGTCACATCCTGTAGATTTAAATAAATAAATTAATATTACTTTAAAACAGGGTCTGCATTTTTTCACTAATCTTGCAAGCTTTAGGGTATTCTGAATTCAAGCGCTCATAGTAAACTAATTGTTGAGGAGATTTGCTGTGGAGCATTTCGTTGTCATAACTGTTTGTAATACAATTGCTTGTCATTGTTTCAGGGTAGAATTTTGACAACTAAAGAAGTTGGCTTCTTCCCAAGTGATGTAGTTAAACCTTACTGTGTAAGTACTATTTCATTGTTTTAGTTGACATAATAGCTTTTTTTTTTAACAAAGGAAAAGATTTCCAGGGATCCGCAATGTCTTTTGTGTTGACACCCTTTTTGCATGAGAGACTCTCCATAATCGTCCGGCAGCTATGAATAATATTTGCGCTGCTTTAGTATTTAAATGCTCTGTTAAATTAGATTTTTTAGTTATAGTACATTATGTAATACTGCATGTTAATGGGGTTAAAAGGCAGTGCTTCATGGAAACATTAATAATAAGACGACAATCCTTATATTGATATTGGTTGAGGTTGTTTATTGAGGGGATTTAGACCAGCTGTCAGTGTATCTTTCAGCAATTTGAGTAAAAAGCATAATGATAGGAGATAATAGAATACAATTAAGAAAGCATCTTTTGTGTGTATGCAAACATATTTAGACTAGAGATAAATATCCAATCCCTGAATGCATATTTTTGCTATCAGCAAAAATCTAAATCATGTATGAGAAATGAAGCATTCAGCATTAAGGATTCCGTTTTATGTTAGTTCCTGGGATTTGTAAAAAGTGAATATGTAGTTTTCAGGGTGTCTCTCATCATTTCTCTCGGTTTTGCTTCACGGTCCTCTCGCCTGAAGTGCACAGGACGACTTCATATACAATAAGAGACACCTTAAACACAATACATTAACATAATACTGACCATTTATATACAGGTACACCGTGTATACCCCTGTTCAATTTGTAATGTACTGTATTCAACTAAATAAGGCTAGCCAATACAATAAGAATATAATAAAACCATGTATGAAAACTCCTTTCTCTACTTTTTTCCCCAAAGAAAGTGCCAGTATTTTCCTGTAGTTTGTAACCAAACTTGTTCTAAAATAATACATTTTTCATTTTTTTTTAAATGCAGGTTCCAAAGCCAGTTGACTATTCTGCACAGCCATGGTAGGTAAAGGTTAATATTTTGAACCTAATTATATAGATACAGGCATTACGCTATATATATATGTCCATTCTAGTAATTTCCTGAAATTCTTACCAAAGAAACGATTTGCCTTGGTCAGTCCATGGAAAGCATTTCTTTGTTTAAAGAAACAGAACCACTTCAGTGACAAATTGATCCATAGAGAATGATGGGTGCTTAATTGTTTCAGCGTAATGGCTAAACCCTAATAAATCTTAGTTTCACTTGAAATAATGTAGTTGATTAAGTGTTTGGTCTTGATGCACTGCTTGTCCTAGCATCAATAATGAACACACACACACACAGTACTGTGTATGATGTCTTGTGATATAATTGTGTTTGTTAGCCCTGTTCTAGCACTGCAGATTCTCTTTTCATGGGCACTAACATGCTATGTGCTGTCACTGGTTTAGACATGCATGATTTAAAGACTTTCCTTAGGGCATAACTTGAAAGGTAGCAAAGAAGTCACATTGATTCTCTTCAAAACAAAAGAGATCGTCAGAAACAATGGCTTAAATGATGGTTATAAACCATGCCTGTAGGGTTTGTACCATTTGTTCTTGATGTTATTATATACTGTATATATAGCATGTGTGGGGGTGTCAAAATCTGTTGTGGTTTCTGAAGTAATACTGTTCACTTGATAACACTTGCAATATGCAATACCTTGTAGAGTTATTTTGATGGATATTCATCGAATACATATTTACTATTTATCGTTAACAGGGTTTTAACTCACCAGTGCCTCCCGGTGGCAAAGTTCTGTAAACTTTGGTTTACCCCCTGCCATTAATGGCGGGATACAGTGATAGCTGTAAGGATGTGTTGCTATTCAGGTTTTGGAATCAGGGCTGCATTTGTTAAAATCTCCACTAGGTGGTGATGGAGTTGTGAAGTAGTCATGGAAGTCCAGGAAAGAAACTGAATTCAACACCCAAGTTTCACTTTTAATGAGCATTTTTTATATTAGTTAATTAAGAAAATTCATCCAAACTGTAATGAATCCGCATATGAGGTTGTATTCAGCTGTTCCATTTCTATCATGTTAATTTTGTTGCAACACATAGCACTAATTTTCTACTATATATACTGAGCATCAAAATAAACTTATCACTTACTGTATATTTGAGCATCAAAAGAAACTTATCACTTATATTTGGATAAAATTCACTAGATGTGATCGAAAAATGACAAACTGTTTTAGAGCTGGTCCCGTGACTTTTTATTGTGCTGATTAACAATTGATATCACGAAGATGCTGCAAAATGATCTGTCGATCTTGGGCGGGTGTTGTGACTCTTGGTCTCCCAGTTCGTGGCCTGTCATTGACAGAGTGTGTCTGGTTATACCGTCTCGCCAGGTTTGAAATTGCTGGCTGTGAGCACCCAAGACGCAGAGCCACTGTACGCTGCCCTATCCAGCCTCCAACATGCCAATTGCACAAAGGCGCTGCTCTCTTGAAAGACGTGGCATATTGGTTTTTTTATGTGATTTTCTTTATTGCTTTTATTCAAGCTTGCAATTCAACAGCTGAAATCACTCCATATCCAGTGTCCAATCAACTGTCTCACTAATTAGGTGATTAAGTGCATATGCTTCATTCATAGTCACTCAAGCGTGTCATGGTCAAGGATGAATGATCGAGTGATTAAAAAGAAACCAAAAACATTTCGTCAATGTCCATCATTTATATACCTTTTTTTTTTTCCGAAAATATATGTGTTATAATAGTGATACGTTTATTTTGATGCTCGGTATATTTAACCAAAAAGTGTACATCTGTATTTCATGCAGGTTTGCTGGGCCAATGGAAAGATTACAGGCGGAAATGGAACTCATAAATAGAGGCAACAGCACCTACCTTGTGAGACACAGAAGTAAAGAATGCACTGAATATGCTGTTAGTATTAAGTAAGTGTGTTTGTCATGCAGATAATTAATTGTGCTTCTAGTGCATTATTAAATGAAGAAGTCGCTCACAGCTTCTGAATTTAAATATAGACAACCCAGAGCACATCATGTATACCGGGAACAGGTGTTCTTTTTTAATTAGCAGTTTTAGTTTCCTAATTACATTGCCCACACCAAACTGGGCAGGTTTAAACACTAATGACTGTGCCAAGGAGGCGGAATCCATTTTTCTTTTCACTGTTTTATATTAAATTATGTTAGTGATTATCACTGTGTATGAGTCAAATGTATAGTTTTGCAATGTTCAAAGAGTAGGATGTTTCCAAACGTGTTTATTTTTTTTATATATATTTATTTATTTATTTTACTATGTGCTGATCCTTATGAAATACATACTGTACTGTATATATTGCAGGAAAATGTGGATTCATATTGTATATACAATTTATTGCAGATTACCAACTATATTGTACAACACATTTCATGGATTAATATGCATCAAGATAGTGTTCATATATGTAAAATCTGTTACTTATGTCAGGTTGGCCTTTTTATAACAGTTTTACTTGTTACCTTTAATACAACAGATGTATTAGCCCATCATGCAATCTTAGCAGGTATGATTTTAATGAAAGTAGGCTTAGTAGATTCAGTATTGCTACCAAATAGTATTTGGGTTTAACATTTGAATTTAAATCTAGCATTACATTTTCAGAATAGACACGGGTGTTATTTGTGGAGTGCTGCATGTCATTTCATAGTGAAATCAAGTTCAGTGATCAAAATGAGGTGCACACAATACTGAATTAAGCTTTGACATTTCAATTTATAAGAGGCACGTCAATGGATTTCTGTAGACAGTATGGATTAGTCTTATTATTAGGGAGCTTACTCATCAGACATCTGATAAGAACCTCATTTTCTGTGAAAAGCTATAAAGAAATGAACATCAGAGAACTGGCAAAGAGTGAAACAAAGAGTAATTTGATTATTTGAGTGACTATTTGACCAGACCACATGGCTTTCCAGTTAGCCATTCAGGGAGTGATCCATTGCAGGACATCAGATTTACACCTTCAGCTCTGTCTGTAAATACAGTTTCTTAATGAAATCCTCGACTTTTATTGACATTGGCACACATTTTGTGTCAAAAATATCCTTATTATCCGGGTTTGCCCGAAGGTCAGTTCTGATTTTAAAACACTCACCAGCAAATTAGATTCCTAACTTATTCATTGCCCACAGGTATAACAACGATGTGAAGCACATCAAGATTTTAACAAAGGATGTGCTTTTCTACATTGCAGAAAACAAGAAGTTCAAAAGTCTGTTAGTAAGTATCAATATGCTTGGACTAGCTTTTATGTTGTGTCATTGTTTCTTTGAGAACTTTACTTGTTAATTGTTTTTTTTTTGGTTTTTTGTCTTGACCAGCAGTGCTTAACTACATATTGTTTGATCAACAGGAGCTAATAGAGTACTACAAGCACCACTCCCTAAAGGAAGGGTTTCGAAGTTTAGACACAACACTGCAGTTTCCATACAAAGAACCAGAGAGCATGAGTCATGCACAGGGGAAACAGAACGGGCAGCAACTGTGAGTACGATAGCATGCAGTTCTAGACTGTACTGTAAGTGCCATGTTTCCATTAGACACACACTTCACTTCCCGTGAAAGTCACACGTCTCCCTTTTCCTGTATTTCCCCTTTGACCAGTCGATGCTTTAAGCACAAATCACATTTGCACTGACCCGCTGAGGAAGTGACCCAGAAGTTTTCCCTTGTTTCTTTGTTGTAAATGGCTTTCAGCTTTCTTGATCGCAACACAAATTATTTTATTTTCACACTGATAACCCATCTTTCTATTGCCTATTTTTATATTTAGCCCCAGGGGCAAAAATGTCCCTGAGCTGTAATCAGTGAACAGTAACAGCTTTTGACAAATCCATCTATAGTGCTGAATTACAGCCTGGAATTGAGAATGTTCTTATTCTAACACCAGCAATGCAATTGAGGGACTATTTCTAGCATCACAAAATTATTCAGAAACTCGTTATTTATTAATTATTACCCTTTAATTGGTGTAAAAGTAACATCTGGTATAATTAAAATTACCAAATACCGGTACCAAAACATTTTAATTTGCAGAAATTCTGCACACCATCCCCTAGTAGTCTTAATCCTATTGTATTGTAACTGTAGTAAACTGTATCTCAATTATAATATACAGTATTTGTTTGAAGGTTGCTGGGATATATATTTAAGAAAGTTCTATAACAACTCAGCTACTATGGAGAAAAATCTTTGTGCCACCAATTTCTTCTCATGTCATTTAAAAATAAATGCTGTTATTGCAGCTGTTGGGAGGAATGGGTTAAGAGCAGTACAGGTAGCAATAGCACACCCCCGGTAAAGCTTGTACTTTTAGTCTGACACAGAATTTATGACGCATTGCAATAAGCACAAAGCCGTGATTTTATTCTCTGTCTCTACACATTTCACTGAGCAGAACATTTTTAGGTTTGCTGAAGGTCGTATGCCAAATACACAGTTTGTATAAATTACAAAGCAGCCTGCGTCTCAATGTAAATGTATGCCATGCAGATTTGATACAGTATGTGCTGCTTAAAAAAGGGAAATGAAAGGCAAGTGGGTTTCTTTTTTGATTCCTAATCAAAGCAAAACCAGTTAAGCTGTTTAGCACTTGAGCCATGGCATGGCATATACAAATGTCAAAAGGCTTTATTTCTAATAACAACTGTGTCACAGGCTTTGTTGCATGAAGTAAAAGCAGAGGTTTCAGCAATCTGCTCAGTTTTGCTTGTTAAATGGGATTCAATGTATTCTGTTTTATATATTCCACACACATCACCCCTTTTTTATCATTTCCACTTATAATGTATATCTGGTGGGGAAATTATTTGTAAGAACTTGATTGTGGCCTTCCATCCCAGAATGAATGAATCTGACAAAGGCAAATCAGACCACATAGGACAAAAAGCTGCAGTTTACCTTTGTCAAATTTCTGAAGTGCTAGCACTACTAAAGACATTGGTTATATATATATATATATATATATATATATATATATATATATATATATATATATATATAGATAGATAGATAGATAGATAGATAGATAGATAGATAGATAGATAGATAGATAGATAGATAGATAGATAGATAGATAGATATAAACAACTTTTATTAGTATGCAGTCGGCTGGTATGGTAATTGGTGTGGTAATATTTAAAATAGAGTGTTAACAAACAAATTTAGACAAGAAGCTTCTGTTAGAATTCTTGTTTCATGTTAGAATTCTCCTAGTTATAACATTTCCTCAAGTACCGTCTTTGTCAGGCCATAACTTTGAGAGCATTTGTCTAATTATAACTTATAACTTCCCTGGTTAATTGAAGTGGCCCCATAATAAAATAACTAGATGGGAAAATGTACTTCATAAACATCACACACCATCATCACACATTTCAGTAGAAAAAAGTATTCTTTGATGGATGGTATACCAAGGCAAGATGTTTCTCAATAGCACTGTGTGGTCCTGAATAAGTGCATGCAGTAGCTTACAAGATCAGGGGGTTTCTACTAGATCTATTTTTGAATTATTATATGCATTGTATAATATCAAAAATATCCTACATCATGGGCATTTAAACTTGTGACATGCTTAAAAGTCTTACTGCATGCGATGAATTATGTTCATGTAATACGGACTAAATGTAAACCTGCAAGGTGTGTATTAGGTTTGTTACCGCTTAGCGATATGTACAGTGCTTGTAAGTAATATCCAGGTGTTAATTTGTAAACAAAAATGTACTGGCTCATATAATTAAGGAAGAGGGACAGCATTTTTGTTTCTAGACCTGATGTACTGACTTTAATTTGCAGTAGCTTCCATATATGCTTCAAGTTCCCACCTGCTTGTTGGTTTCTTGCCTTATTGCTGGTGTTGGTAGCTGCATGCTGACTTTTGCCTAGCCATGTTTTAACATAATCTTCAGGTTTGAACAATACCAGGGGCGGGCCAACTAATCTGATGAACAGGAGCGACAAGTGCTAGTTTTTTGGTGTTTCGCTGTTTGGATTGTGAACAAAACAAGTAATTGTCTTAAGGATAGATGTCGCGTCCTAAGATATATCATTTCAGAATGCTTTTGTCATGCAGTTCATGGAACAGGAAAGTGTTTTTTATTATACATGTTATGTACACAAAGTCATTATTATTATTTTTTTTAATACAGCTCATCAATTGCAAACTGTGTAATTCTCGCCTGTCAGAAAAAAAGGTACCCGATCTGGGATCCGATGCGATCCGGCACAAATGAACCCCTGGTTATACCTACAATAGCAGTGGAGCAATAGGAATATTTTTTATACTCGCTTAAAGGAGTGCCAACCAGTCAATGTTTGTACATCTTTTTTTGAAAAAAACCAAAAGACTCTCAATACAATACAAGGAGAGCCAGTAATATTGTTAATACAGCTTATGAGAGGTAAGAAAATGGATATTAAATAATTGGTTAGCACTCCTTTAATGGGGAAACAAGTGGGTGTGATCCTCAGCAAGTTAAAATGTTGGCTTTATGTACCTACTTACTGTTTACATGTGAACATAGTGTGTTCTTTACATTATGAGTTATTTTGTAATACCATGGGAAGTGTATTTTCAAACACTATAATCAGGTGTTTATCATTTTATCTGATAGGAACGCTTTCTATGTCAACGGTATTTTATTGGCCCTTCAGTTAATATTTAAACTTTTCTTTGCTTGTCTCTGTTTTCTTTCACTCTGAAGCCCCATTGCTCTGTGGGGTTTCTATCGTCACTCCTCCAGGTTACAGCTTTGTACCCCCTTCCTCTGCTCCTTTCTGGTCAGGTACTGATTTATACTTCCTTCAGTCGCATTTCTTTGCAACCTGAGTATACTTGGCTGCTTGTATTTGTGCACAGCTTAACCTAGTTACTGCTTTTCTTCACACTCCTTGGCAAATATTGCATGTTGTGACCTTCCTATAAAATATATTTTAAACAACTTTTCACTTTAAAATGTACATTCCTCCATTATATTTCAATCAAAAAGTTGAAAAAAAATGAATTCATTTTGAGCTCATTAGTGTACATTTTTTTCACATTTCATAAATTAAAGCATTTTTTTTTTGTCACACTGAAAATAAATTGAGGAATTTACACTTTTGAGTAATAGGCTAAAAAAAAAAACACCCAAAGTAAAATAAATGTTTTTATTAGTTACAGGATAAGAGTAAAGTGGATTTGATAACATGAGCTTAAAAGAAAGATTACATAACATAAATCAGAAACTAATGACAACTGGCATGTAGAATTTTTGTAACTTTTAAATGGGGTTATTGCATCCTAGAGGACAGAAACACTAAAATAGTAAGTAGCGGGGTTCCGAAAAATATAGCGTTACACGTCCCCATGTGTTGCTACAACTGTTTAAATAACGTACCTGTAATTTTTCTTTTCAATGCTAACATCCTGACAACTTATTACACTTCTAACTTTAAACTCTATTTCAAAGCTCTTTTCAAAATGGCCGCTCTAGTGCACTGATAGTGTAAGGATTATTGCCCACATTGCCAAACAGGTAACACAGCAATAACAACCCATGATGTGGTATGGAACAGAAAAGCCAGAGCACTTGTTATGTTTTTTTTTTGTGTGATTTAGAGGACAAATCTGTCCGCTTTACTTGGTTTCTTTTACCTTTTAACATATATTAGATTAAAACAGGTACAGGTTTCTGTACGATACAGTATTCAATGTTTCTCAGCATGAAACTAGGTACATATAAACCAATTTCCCAAACCACTATTCACTATTGGAACAATCAATCTTTTTACATGAGAACATCCAATATGAGCATGATTTCAGGTGTTTAAGATTATGTGCATACTCAGAGGGCTTCCATCATTAGTTGTGTCCTTTAGCTTTATCTTTAAGCTTATCATAAAAGAGCCTTGGCTATATACTGTGATTTTACAAAATGTGTGTTGCAAGTGGTTGTGTGTGTGTTAGCTAATGTTTTAATTACCAGCAGAGCATAGTTAATACATATCTTAAAACCTTCCTTAAGTTGTTTTAAGGAGGCTGTGTGGTCCAGTGGTTAAAGAAAAGGGCTTGTAACCAGGAGGTCCCCGGTTCAAATTCCACCGCAGCCACTGACTCATTGTGTGACCCTGAGCATGTCACTTAACCTCCTTGTGCTCCGTCTTTCGGGTGAGACGTAGTTGTAAGTGACTCTGCAGCTGATGCATAGTTCACACACCCTAGTCTCTGTAAGTCGCCTTGGATAAAGGCGTCTGCTAAATAAACAAATAATACAAGAACATAATGTATGTTGTAACATGAACCAGGAGGTCAATATCCTTTTCACTCAAACAATAGGGTACAGAATCTACGTCATTTAAAATAGTATGCTTTTGTACTTGGTACCAATTTAAAATGTGTATGAAATGTAATGGAATCTCGTTAGCCTATACATTGTAGCCTATATCAATGAAATATCTGCTATTTTAGTACAACTAAAGATTGTAATTCTGGTTTGATTTAATACACCGGGTACAGTAACTCCAGTGCTGAAAAAATCCCTTCACTGCGTGACATGTCTTTTTAGGTTTGTGCTGTCTTCTTGTATTCTCTGAAGTAATGAGTTTTATTCTCTTGTATTTTTCAGTGTTTACTCCCAAAGTAATTGGTATCGCAATAGCTCGGTATGACTTCAGCCCCAGAGACATGAGAGAGCTTTCATTACTGGAAGGAGACATGGTAAAGATCTACACCAAAACGGGAGCGAACGGCTGGTGGAGAGGGGAGGCAAATGGCAAGGTAAGGGTTCACTTCACCTCTGGGGAAATGTTCCATATGAACCATTTACTCATTCTGTAACCAGTGAAATAAATGTGCTTGTGGCCTCAAGTGGCTGCCAAGCCAACTGGAGCAATATACAATGCACTTGATGATTGCGACCCCAGGTCACCAGAACTATTATAGATAATCGTAATAAAAATAATAAAGACATCAAAACGAATAAGAAAAACCATAAAGCTCATGTTAGGAAAAAAAGCTTACAGTTGCAGGATATTGTTTTCAATATGTTCAGAACATGAACCAGTTTCATTTGACCTTTTCTGTTGTTTCTTTGTCAAACAAAAGTTGTCTTTCACAGGTCAAATTTAAAAGACTAGACTCAATGGTTTAATATAATGTAAATAATGCAGTTCTAAAATGTAACTGAGATCATCTTTGTGGAATTGATACAGAATTATATACTGTAATAACTCATATGCACCAGTGTTACATGGTGTCTCTAACAAATTGAACAACCAATATGAAAAACAAAGTGCACTGCATTGTCATATAGTCCTCAAAAGCATTGCCCCTTATCACAGAACATTTTATAATTATAATTTAGTATTTTTTTTTTTTGATGGGATTGAGTTGGCTAGGCAACTTGATCTATAGTCTTAAATATAGTCTTGAGGGCTGCTTATTTACTTTTTTTGATGAGTGGGCAGCAACAGCTTTATTTCCAAGTGAACAGTTGTAGGTTGAGTGCTTATGAGGCAGAATTGAGCCCCCACAGTGACCTCAGCATTAGTGAGAGGTCAATGGCAGAGCTCCTACTACTATACTTAGCCAGAAGTGCACTGATAAATAAAAAAAGGTGGAGGGAACAAATCCTTTTATTTCAGTGGTAAATGACATTGTACCTGTATCGTCAGACCACGGATATGAGCTGTCAGTGAATCAGGTAATAGAGGGTGCACTCCAAGTAGGGTTGTGATGGACTGCTGCTAGATTTCATTACCCCAGCACAGCTGCAGCAATCAGATTTGGTATCCCAACATGGTAACCACTTTGCCTAATGTACTGTGAAGTATGTCTCGCCTGCCCTTCTACTCTCTCAAGAGCCAACTAGTTTGCTTTTGTCACTAAGTTATTGCTTGGTTTTGACAGGTCTGAAGCAGTCCTCTGTCTAAATAACGTGCTTTTTTCCCTTTGAATTTCAGGTGGGATGGTTTCCATCTACGTATGTCGAAGAGGAGGAAGAATAAATCAATAACTGAATAAATAAGTAAACCAGCCGGGTGCCACTGTTCAAAATATCACCGTGGGCCACCGTGAATTGTGGACTTCTGCAGCCATGTTGTAAAAAACCCCACAACTCTAATGTCTGTCCAAAACCTTGCTAATAGAATGTTGGGAATTCTCCACACAAGCTTGTGTTGACAGATTAATGGCTTGCCTGCAGCTTTACAAGCAAAAGCCTGCCAGTCTACTGTCAGTAGGGACCAGCTCAGAGGGAGAACCTCTCCCTCCCAGAAGAACTTCAAAATATAGACAGCTTTATTCTTCTTGTCACTCTTCTTGCAAGTACACATTGTCAGCTCGACTGCTGGTAAATATTTAAAGACATCTCCATCCCCAGCTAAGGTTCTCCTTGATGAGTCGCGGAAGTCCGGAGCTGTTTCATTTTACCTTGCGTATCATTTCCCATTCTGACCTTCCTGGCGTCCTACAGGAACTTACCTGCATTATTATTGATGATTTTATCAGTGGCCATCCTTCTCAAAGTGAAGGCTGTAAGAATACAGGCGTTCCATCACATCACCCCTTTCCACACAGATTACAATCACTACCTTGCAAATAAGAATCATGATGCTGTTATAGTGTAAAGGATAAAGGAACAGAAAAAAAAAATCACTGCTACACAAGAATAATTGATTCGTCTTTCCAGTTCAAATAAAATGCTAATTTTTGCAGTTGGCTTATCTCAATAGGCATATTGTTAGTTGTCACTCTTTGTTTCTTTGATGTTCAGATTACTAATGTCAGTAATATGCTTCCTATCTGAAATACAAGCTTTTAAACAAAACAAAAGAAAGGGAATACAGCTAAGGACAGTACCAGTAAAATATAATGTGCTATGCCTATAGCTCACTTTTAACTGAAATATGAATTATGTATTATAGTTTGTATGTTCCAGCAGAAGATTTGCAAGCTTGTTAACCTAAACATGGCAAAACTGTTACTGATTAAGATAGATGCTAATTTCATTGATAGCACTGATAAAGGCATTAGCTGAAACATGTCTTCTTCTGTTTCTTCTACTTTTATCTCAAAGATACAGATTGGTGGGACCCCATAAAGAACCTGTACAATATTAATACTGAAAATACAAAAGCATTCAGTGGTATTTGTAAAACAATTGTGTTATTCAGTAAAAAACATTTTCTTTTGGGGAAAAAAATGCACATTGTTTTTTTCTTTGTTTTTTTAAACTAAACATATGCTAGGTCATGTAAGAGTTGTGTCTGGCACTGTATTGTACTGGTATTGCATATTGTATATTTACTAAAGCACAGCAGTAATACTGTATGCTTATCCAAAAGTAAAAATATCCCACTTGTTACTTACAAGGGAAAGGGTCCAAATTGAATCTGTGTATTTTTTAACAGTATGCATTCAGGGAACTTCCTTCATTGTATTGTCAAATGTCATTATTATAAGGAAGTCACATGCTGGATTTAAGCAATCTTCATCTATGATGTAGATGTGTAAATTTGCAATGCTATTTTTTTTGTACAGTGTTAAAGTATGCAGGACTGGTTCTCCAAAAACTGGTCCAAATACTTCTCATGCACAGAGTATTATCAGGCATATTACTGGCACATACTGTATGTATGGATTTTTATACAAAATGTTTTTTGGGTTTTTTTGGGAGATATTTTTGTTACATTAGATTAAATATATTGGAACTGTCCAAGTATTCAGATTGCATTTGAAAGGTTCACTGTTTTCTAAGACTTCAAGTGGTGTTACACCTTACTGGCCACTTGATGTCAGCATTAAAAGCTTTTATGTTATTAACTTTAACTTAATTTTCATGGGCTTATTTTGAACTGTTCCCAGTGCTAGTGGCATTAGACATCAGGAAAACATCTCCCTTGGAAAAGCATGAGTGTCTTTGGATTTGAATCGTGTTACCTTTACGCTTGCACTTACTAAATGTTTGCTCTCAGGTGACCCAGATTAAAATTGGGATCTGATTTAAAAACCACTGAAGGACTGCCAAAGGCACTTTGCTAGCATTGGATACTTTGTTTAGTATATAACGCCATCATCCCTTTTCATAACTTGTTCCAGTGAAATGTTTGCCCCACAAAGCAAAAATAAACCTAAATAACTCAATAATTTAATATGAATATGAAGAATATGAAGTTCATATAATATGCACATTATTATTAGGAATTCTGTGTAAATCCTGAAGTATGCCATGAGAAACAAAATATATTTTATAAGCTAGAGTAATTCATATGACTTTCACTCTGTTGCTTTGGGTAAAGGTGTCTGCTTAACAAATAATAATAATGCCAAAGACATGCTTGTATTTACTTGGCCTACTTAATCGAACACCCTGGAAACCTGCAATATTGTACTGCTATTTAACTGCAATCTGAGATTGTTTTATAGTGTACTAATGTACCATACTGTACAGATGTATATACTGCACAATAAACTGTATATTGCTCATTTCTTGTTTTAAGTTACAGACTCGTCAGTGGTGGTTTTTGTTTGTTGACAGCTTTTTAAATGATCTCACTGGTCTTTTATTAAATATAAAATATTCAAATCAAATTTGTGCTGCCTTAATACAAACATCACTTCATATTGCATTTGAAAGACCGGTGATGGAAATGAAATCACTTAATTACGCTGTTGTAAAGACATAATTGGCACTATGTTAGAAGTAAATAGACAATGTCGACCCAGGGGACTTTTTTGACCTGAAAAAAAGAAACAAGAACCAGAGGTCACAAATGGAGATTAGATAAAGGGGCATTCAGAACAGAAGATAGGAGGCACTTTTTTACACAGAGAATTGTGAGGGTCTGGAACCAACTCCCCAGTAATGTTGTTGAAGCTGACACCCTGGAAGCTGCTTGATGAGATTCTGGGATCAATAAGCTACCAACAACCAAACGAGCAAGATGAGCTGAATGGCCTCCTCTCGTTTGTAAACTTTCTTATGTTCTTATGTTATAAATCAAGTTCAAAATGTTTATTTTTTATTTTATTTCTTTTTTTTTAATAGCATCTAAATAATACATAATATATTTGTTTTGTTTTATACAATTATTGCATGCAGGAAAAGATGTATTCCTTCATGGGTATATGGATCGATGTAAAATGATCCAGCACGTAAATAAAAACTGGCTTCCTGTGTGATCCAGTGGTTAAAGGAATGGGCTTGTAACCGGGAGGTCCCCGGTTCAAATCTCACCTCAGCCACTGACTCATTGTGTGACCCTGAGCAAATCACTTAACCTCCTTGTGCTCCGTCTTTCGGGTGAGATGTAGTTGTAAGTGACTCTGCAGCTGATGCATAGTTCACACACCCTAGACTCTGTAAGTCGCCTTGGATAAAGGCGGCTGCTAAATAAACAAATAATAAGTAACAGAATACAGTCGTGACGGTTAAACGAGTGTGACGCATATCTACTTATTTGATTTTGGCCTGTTCCAACCCTTGTCTGTTTTTTCAGGGAACACAAAAAAGATACAATGTCAAAAATACATAGCTGAAAGGACTGTGTTTTAAAATAAGTAGGCTTCCATTTAGATGTACTGTAGTTGGTTTTGTTGGTACAGTAGTATATATTCAACAGAAGTATATTATGAACGATATGATTCTGAAAATATCACTTGCCAAAAGAGACAACACGTGGACTGTAATACTGTACATACTTTTAAATCCGGTACATATTGTAGCAATATGTAAAATTCATCATTAACGACCCAACAGCAAAATGAAATAAAAATGTTACCCTTGCACAGAACTGTGTAAAATGTCTATTAAGCAGTATGTATTAAGCATACATTATATTACCCACACTTTAGGAATTTTAAGTTTTATGTAAACAGTAAATAAACAAATAAACAAATAAATAAACAATGGACACTGGTGGCAGACTAATGAAGTTTAATAAGAATAAAAAATACATTAATTGGATTGTCGTCTTTATCCAAGGTGTCTTACATGATTTTTCAAACATTAAAATACAATGTACATTATATATAATATTACACAGTGTAATCTCTATTATGATATATTCACTTTGCCATGGGTATGTCACGAGTGCTCATTTTATTCTGCCAGGGCACAGTACAACAAAATCTCTCTCTCTCTCTCTCTCTCTCTCTCTCTCTCTCTCTCTCTCTCTCTCTCTCTCTCTCTCTCTCACATTAGACAGAGCTCATCTAGTTCTGTGCCTTTCTGAGTTTACCTCACTGTATTTACAAGGACAAGTAACAGAAAGAAAACAATAAGTTCATAGGTTAAAACGATATATTGTGGAAAAACACTAACTCTAATTGTCCTCATTTAACACTGTAAACTTTAATAATTTTAACATTTGCAAGCAGTTTCCAAGTTAAGTATAGCTATGTGTGTTAAACTCTTCAAGTATAGACACAGTTTGAGCGGCTTCTGAGTGATTGGTTATATTTTGGATGCCCGACGTCGCGACTCAAATACAACCAATAGACAACTTCAATATAATGTTGTGTGCCCACTGGGTAATGTCACAGTTCACTTGCAAATGAAAATGCACAAAAGCAACTAAAGATCACAGCTTAAAAAAAAATGCATCACAGTATCTAAAACTGTTTAATGATTAACTTTTACATTACCGTAGCTTGTCTTGTTTGCTTTGTTTTTACTGCATTTTTGTCATGTGAAATTGGAGGAAGCGCTGTGTAACTGCACAATAAAGACAGACTCATTTGAGATGAGAGGAAAAAAACTGTGACGGATAAACAAGAACATTGTAACATTGAAGAGATGGGCTTTGTATCAGAAAACTGGTGAAGGAGACGGAAATCGTGCGTAACAGGTAAGTGTATTAATTTGTTACATATATATATAATGTGGATTGATTTTATTTTTAATTCTTAAAATTCGACTGACTTGTATCTGGGTAAGGGATATCCAAGTGCTGACTGTAATAGACTCCCTTCTGTCTGCACACTTGAACATGATAAGATACATGCAGCGGTTATAGAAAGTACTGATTGTTCAGTCCTGTCTTGTCAGTGCTTTCACTCAATTGTGAGTCCAGTTTTGGATTGAGTAGTACTTTAACAGAATGTAGCCAGCTGGCTGCAGAGCTGTGCTTTCTGCAAACCTTTAAGGCATTCAGACATAAATGCACTCCTGTCAGTTTTTATTGCCCCCATAATCAACTTGTTCAAATCATCCTCTTTTGAAAATCATTGAATTTAGCTGCAGGAAATAAAATTCAAACAGACTTATTGAAACTTAAGCCAGAGTGTTTAATACATTGTGAACAATACCATACCAGGACCATATACTTTGACACAAGCATTTTATTCACATCTCTTGTGAATAAAACCAGAGATTGCTTGTGCCCCTCTTATTTTAATCCAGTAAATTACTATTTTTAGATCTGAAACATTTGTCTACACTGCTTGTTTTGAGTGAATGAGTGAGATGGGTATTTTGACGTTATGGATGCATTAGTGGTAGCTTATTCCATACAATAGTTGTCACCTTTGAATTAATCACTCTACAGCAGCCTGTTCTGGGTTTGCCGTCTGTGCTTCACACAGTTGAAATCTTAAAACTGTCAAGTGAATGCAGTTAAAAATGGAGCCACTTGACAATCTCTCAAATTCCCAATTGCCTGCTTCTGCCTGTGGCAAGCAGGGCATTTCAGGATTCAATAAAATAAATATCTTATCTGAACTATACATAAGTGTGCAAGCTTCACCCAGACCACACTTTCCTATCACATATACTGATTTCATACAAAATACTGTACACATTTCTCTATGGATTTTGGATAATAATAGTCCTGGAAATAAGATTTTTTGTAATTCAGATTTTGAATAAAATGCTCAGATACCAAAGTATAAAACTCATAGGAGCATTAAATACGTATTTAATAGTAACAGTATTTAATCTACTATTTTCACAAAGTAAAAGAATATAGCTACTTTAGTAATACACTTTAGTCTTCTGTTTTGATTGCAAAAATGCTTGCCTATTTTTGACAAGAAGAAAAACAATAACAATATAAGCTTTTTAAGACTAGTAAGAAAAATGTTGGTTTTACAGGTAGGTGCAAGCAACACGCACATTCCTTGTTGCTTTTTACTACTTTATAACATTTAACATTTAATAAAGAAATGGAGGCAAACTTGTGCTGGTGCAGAACAGAAAATAGTCCCAAACGTACTGTTTGTCTCTCTATCTTTGCATATAACGCACATTAGTATACATGATGTACAGATATTAAAGCTATATGGCTGTTTAACAAACCATTTTTCTGGTTATTTGTGCACAGTCCCATGGGTTTCTGCTTCTGCCTTCCAATCTCTTCTGTTTCATTTGTCATTTTGAAATCTGTTGTTGTCAGCTATTCTGTCCCTCCTTACTTCATGGCTCAAGTGCTTATCGAAGACAGATTCGGCTGCTTTATTGTGCCTTTATTTGTCTAATATGGCATGTTGGTTCTGGCTCGGTAATTACGTTTCCAGTTATTCCTGCACTGCTTCATGATGACCAGCTAATTTTCCCCTGGCCTTGCATATTCCTGTAAGGAACTCATCTTATTCAATAAATCTGCATTTCCGTGATGTGCATGTTATCTTTAGCAATTCCATTCTGCTGATACTGATGTTCTGAGTATTGTATTTAAGGCTTCCAATCTATCAGGTTTAAAATATGCTGGTTGGGTTAAAACATGTGCATGGGCTTATCAGATTGGAGTTCACATGCTTCCCTAGGTCTGCATCACCACTGGGATGCAAATGTGAAGACCCAACTGAATGCCATAATACAAGTATAGGGAAGGCATGTTAAATCTCTGATAACCCCTGATAGGTTAAATAAAGGCATAATATAAGCATGGGAAAATGCACAATTAATGTTTTATGATGGGAGTTGGTACATGTCATGGTTTTTGACTTCCAAATATCCATGTTTAGCCATCAGAAAATCAACTGTAATATATATATATATATATATATATATATATATATATATATATATATATATATATATATATATATATATATATATATATATATATATATATATATATATATATATATATATATATATATATTATAATGTAGCCTATTCTTAAAATACATGCTACGATTCATAAGGCTGCAATCAGACTATACCGTTTTACCATGTTCTGTTAAATTTACTCTAAGTTGCAGCAATAACAGTTTTTGCACTGGTGTAAAGGTGTAGAAACTATGCTGTTGCAAAGAGACTTTTAGCAGTAGTAGCATACTGACCATGTGATTTTTGTGTGCTCTCTCTGTAATACGTTCAAGTTCATTGAGATTTGTTTTATGGCATACTTAAACTGGGGAAATAAACTTGTGCCAAATTGATAAGTGTTAATCACCATAATCAAATGACACAGTAGAATAATACAGTACCTTGATGCAAATATTGTACTCTTCCCACCTGGAACTGGCAATGAAATCCAATGCCTTGTTGTTTCTTATCAGATGGGTGTAAATGACTCCCGGGGAATGAGTGTGGCTGGTCTTAATGCACCTGCTGGTGCTTGAGCTCTAAACCAACCAGATTGAAATTAATTTACCAGGTGAATCATTCTGAAATTCATTAATGTGATTGTCTACCTTTAGGAGCTCTTACAAGTTTTGAATCAATTTATTTCTTAATATGTATTCATAGACAGGGCCGTATTCCCTTACTAAAAATGCAGATTATATAAAGGTCATGTGCAAATGTTCCCATAACATCTAATTGGAGAGCACTTACTGCAGATAGAATTCTCTACACAGCTCCCTTCATGGGCAAATAGACCTTTTTGATTATTCTTTTGCTTCACAAAATGGTTGGTTAGCATGTCCCTTTAATATTGTTGCGTGCTTTGTTTGAAAAATGTGTCAACTTGTTATTTAGCCTAATGCAGAGTGTCCAGGTTCCATCATCTGACAGTTTTTATAGATGCTAATTTAGTATAGAAATTATATAAAACCATCTGGACATGTCACATTGCTGCTGTGTAGGAACAACAACGCTAAACAAAGAAACCAGGCAGGTGAAAGCATTCTACTACCATGGTTTCTAGGGGAGGCTGTAGTCGAGGTCTTTACCTGTGATTTCATTACCAGCTCAATACAGCTGCACCATTCCTCTCATGAAGAGCTCCATGGGATAACATTAGAATCTTGCACACTGTCTTTTGCCTCCTTCGACCAGGTTTCTATTTAAAAAATGGCACAGGAAGTACCTTCCAAGTGGACACTGGCCCTCTCTCAAAATACATCTGCCGTCATGTTCATTGTGTTGAAACTTAATGTCAGCAGGGTGATGGAGCTTTAAAATATTACAGAATACACATCAAGGATTTGTGTGACAAAAAAAAAAAAAAAAAATCCAGAGGGATAGCCCTTTTTTGTGCGTGTTTATTTCTCCTGCAGTCTTTGTGCTGTCTTAACAGGAGTCCCTTGTAAACCACTGTCTCAACAGGAACTCTCCTGGTTAAATAAATAAGTGCATAAATAAATAATAAAATCGTGCCTGGTTCCAGCAGTCATGCTGTGGCAAGATAGTCCTCGTTGACAGATAAGCTAATGATCATGCACGGCCACGGCTTTACAGAGAGATGAACAAGATGATTTCCGATAGGGGGTACAACCTGGACGCTGATATGATGTAACAATAACAAACGACAAATACTCTTATCAGTGCATTCGAGGCTTATTTGATATTTCATCAGATCAGCACAATGCCAGGTTGACAGTAACAATAAAGGCTGATGTCTATGCCATGACATACTGTAGCCCCCTATCCAGTTATGTGACAGGCAGCTATGTTGCATATCATTAATTCTCTAGATGTTTTTTTTTTTTCCTGACAGTATTTTAAATGTCATATTTTGGACCAATGTAACCAGCAGGACAATGTAAGTTAAAACGTGTAGAAACCCAGGTTTTTTGAGGAAAGGCCCATTAATAACTGCTCCACAGCTGTAAAATCCAATCTCAGCTTGTGGAAGGGTATGGGTATTCACTGACATGGGCGACAGAAGGGTGTACTTGAAGCACCGCACAGGTGCCCAGTTTTATTTATTATTATTATTATTTTATTTTTTTTGCAAGTGCTTGTTTTAGCCCGCAGAGGGTGCTGTTGTCCGTGACCTGAATACCAGCAATGGTAGACAGGACCACGGAAACACCCACAGGTAAACAGTCCCGCTGACGCACTCGCAGGTGCTCTCAAATAATAATAATAACAAAAGGCGAAATCAAAATGAGAAAACAAAACACAGTAATCAAAACTACAAAGAAAAGGTGCTGCACTCGGCAGCGTTACCCCGACTGTCGCTACCCGCACGGCCCGGGTCCCTGTCCTACACTTCACCGCTCCCTCAGCCTGCTTTTTATGCACTTATGGGGTCTGCCCAAAGTTTCCCTGCTACCAATATTTTTTATTTTATTTTATTTTTGTTTTTTTTCTTTTTCCAGCCGTTCTCGGTCCTGGAGCAGAGCTCCCGCTGGCTTGTTATGTCTTCTTATAGGGGCAGACCTGAGGGAACAACAGAACGTTATTTTATAGGACTAGCAATCCCACCAATGCCTGCCTCTCAGCCACTCAGAGAGAGGGAAAGCCCACACAGCTTCTCTCCCACCTCTCTGTGTCACTGCCATGTCTGACTGGTAGATATTGCAAGGCTGCTGCCCTCTTCCTGCAGCACTATGAACGCACCAGAAGAGTCAGTTACAGAGCTGTATTCAAAACAGAATGTCTATCAAACAGTCAGGTAGTGTACGAATTATGAACCAACATAACAGGAAATAAACTGAATTGTTAAACACAGATCCTGACTTGAACTGTTATTATCTAACCTGTAGTGACTCTTAAAGTAAAACAGTGACTGTGTTTCAAGATACCAATGAAACACATTACTATATATATATATATACAATTACCCAGTTATACAGTTGGGTATTTTTTTTACTGGTTCAAGGGTACAGCAGCAGTGTCCCCTAACTGGGATTGAACCCACGACCCTCCAGTCAAGAGCCCTAACCACTACTCCACACTGCTGCCCTAAACTTATGAATGCTTAGCTATTGCAATGGTCAATTATGCAGCAGATCATGCCCACTTACCAAATGTTTTTTTTTTTCTTTATGGTTGATTGAAATTTATACAAGGAAAACTGAATATAAAAAAACATAAGAGGAACACTAGAATTCTCTTAAAAATGTTTGCTTTGTTACGCAATTTGCACATCAAAGGTCTCTTTTGAACGAAGTCAAATATGAACAGCAGCATAATTAGAGATGTGGAGACAGTATTGAGATTTGTTCCACAAACCCCCCAAAAAACATTGCAGCATACCAATGTGGGGGGTGGCTGAGACTGACACCTGTGGTGTAAATTAGGTAGTGCGAGTAAATCAATACTGTCAGCATCTTTCAAATTTGATTTTGTCCTCGGTAACATGTGTGATATGTATTAAAGTGTCTGAAATTCAGGGATCCAAACTAAGACGATGGCTGAAAGGGATTATTGTACATATTGATTCTTGCATTTTGATGCCTTAACAGAACATAATAATAATAATAATAATAATAATAATAATAATAATAATAATAATAGATAGATAGATAGATAGATAGATAGATAGATAGATAGATAGATAGATAGATAGATAGATAGATAGCAGGTCACAAATAGATAGAAATGCCTGATTAGCACCTTTTATCCCACAATGCTTATTAATGTTTAATTTTGTAGATGGTGTGTGAGCGATCACATGTTCATTCATTATACAGCATTTTCTATGAACTTCACCTTTGTATTAAGGACAAAGGGGTGCTAACCTTCTGCAGCCCATATGTCAGCCTCGACAATCAAAAGGTTGAAATCACCTCATATATATGATAAGGAAAAGCAAAAATATCAGTGGGTTACATTGCCAAGCCTATTTATAGCATACAGTACCGGAATGAATGCAGATGAATCACACATTAACAAGCAAAGCACGGCAGCTTAAACACTTAAATGGCCTGAAAATCTTCACTTTCTTGTGCTTCAAAGGTTTTGCTTAAACTTTCTGTCAAATACTGTGAATGTTTCAGTGCTGTATTATAGTAAAGCAAATGTGGAGCTAAAAAGGACGTTGACTTCTTAGGCCTAATAGCTCCTGGCTTGTTGATAAAGTGCATTGCCTTCCAAAAAATCATATGTTGATGTCCAACATGAGGATCTGCCAAATAAGATTAAAAAGCATGCCCGTAAAAGCCCTGATTCAGTAAATAAAAATGCAACCCATCTCTTAGAATGCTTTCCCAAGTATTCCTAAACAAGCACAGATAGTCTTTTAAAGACATGACTCAAACAAAAGGCCTGATACAGTCATGTTTATTCTTTTTTTGTTTTGAAAACAACATACCGTAGTTATGGAGCCTAGTTATAATTCTAGTACATATCCACTAAAAAGCCCATGATTGTTTTTCTGATAAAGTTGAAGATATTTTGCATCCCTTGCCTCCAGGAGCATTGACACATAAAGCTAATCTTAAATTTTAATTTTACCACAGATTTTTAACTTATCCCTAACCTTAAAATCACAATCAGATTTCAAAATTGCTTTTCAGTACTGCAGCTGGACGACTGAAATGTAGACAGATGCTATTCAAAGTGTGGATGTGTGGAAGAATCAGCAAACTGCTATTCATTTAAGGTAAAGAAGCTATAAAAGACTAACAAAAGAGAGATACTATATGTCACAGGAGGAGTCTTCATTTTTTTTAGATCCATATGGCTTATCTTGGTCCTGGGGCCCTTGTTAAGGTCAACTGCATGTGGCGATGTGGCCGCGCCCTTGTGCGTAGTTTGTGTTATATGTTGCATGTTGCATGTGTTAATGTTGGTGTATAGTCATTGGTACACGGGATATAAACGGGTGTGTGTTTCACGTGTATTTAAGATGTAATTGTATTTAGGCACGGGATTGCACATCACTTCACTTCACGTGCAGATAAAATGTGTATAATGTGTGTCACGGGATTGCACTTAGTTAATTCACGTGCAGTTGTACCGAGACTCCGATTGAATGATTGATTAGCAATCGAGTCTTGGTACAACTGCATAAAAGCTGCATGTTTTCACCCACTCGGGGTTGGGTGTTCGTGAGTGGAGAACGGGTGTGGAGAAGGAGGATAAATATAAATAATAAGAAGAATAAGAAGTGTTTTGTACGCACCGTGTTTGTTTGTCTCCGTGCACAATTTTGTTTATCTATTTATTTTGGCGAAAGTGCCGTGTGCTGTTTTTGTGTTCTTTTATTTTGTTTATTAAATGCTGAGCACAACCAAGTGCTCAGCTTCACCAACCTCACTGTCTGTTGTGTGTTACTTCCTGTTTCTGGTCTGACGTCACCCACTGCTGCCGTCTTTGTGACGCGTGGTGTCATCGTGGGATTACCAGCGCCTCCAAGACTCAGACCAGAGCAGGAGTACCGTGTGTTTTTGGAGAGAAAAGGAAAAAAAATGGATTTTTTTGGAGAAATGGAGGAGGAAAGACGCTAGAGAGGAAGCAACAGCAGCACCCATCCTGCAGCCCAGTGTCAGAGGAGGTGATCGACTGGCTGCTGGATCAGGAGAAGCAAGGGGCCCAGAGTAACATCAGCGCAGCAGTTGCAGGCGGTGTTAAAAGGTGCCCTGCACCGCTACTAACAAGGCTGTTGTCCTCTCTAGCGCCAAAGGGGAGGAGCCCGAACGTCCTACGCCTGAGTGGGAGGAGCCCGAACGTCCCTACGCCTGAGTGGGAGGAGCCCGAACGTCCCACGCCTGAGTGGGAGGAGCCCGAACGTCCCTACGCCTGAGTGGGAGGAGCCCGAACGTCCCACGCCTGAGTGGGAGGAGCCCGAACGTCCTACGCCTGAGTGGGAGGAGCCCGAACGTCCTACGCCTGAGTGGGGGAGCCCGAACGTCCCTAAGCCCAAGAGGGGGAGTCGGTGCGTCCACAGCCCAAAGGGAGGAGTCGGTGCGCCCACAGCCCAAAAGGGAGGAGTCGGTGCGTCCACAGCCCAAAGGGAGGAGTCGGTGCGTCCACAGCCCAAAAGGGAGGAGTCGGTGCGTCCACAGCCCAAAGGGAGGAGTCGGTGCGCCCACAGCCCAAAGAGAGGGAAGTCGGGCTTCCACAGCCCTAGGACCCAAGCTGCCAGCAGAGGGAGAATGCCTGCTGGTTCCACCTCCACCAGCAGAGGAAGAATGCCTGCTGTCCCCATGTCCACCAGCAGAGGAAGAATGCCTGCTGTCCCCGTGTCCACCAGCAGATGGTGAATGCCTGCTGTCCCCGTGTCCACCAGCAGAGGGTGAATGCCTGCTGGGTTCCCATCCACCAGCAGAGTGTGAACGTCTGCTGGTATCACTTCCCCCACCGTCACCACCCGGAGGAGAGGAACAGGAGCTGCCTCTGCCTCCACCACAGTCCCCTGCAAGAGCGGGAGAGCCGCACCAGTCCCCTGCAAGAGAGGCGGAGCCGCACCAGTCCCCTGCAACAGTAGGAGACCACACGCTGCTCGCACCTCCATCGCCAGGAGACTACACGCTGCTCGCACCTCCATCGCCAGGAGACTACACGCTGCTCCCACCTCCACCACTTCCTCCACTAGGAGCAGAGGAGCAGGAGCTGCCTCTGCCTCCACCACCTCAATTACTTCTACCAGGAGCAGAGCAGCAGGAGCTGCCTCTGCCTCCTCCACCAGCAGAGGGTGAGTACCTGCTGGTTCCGCCTCCTTTGTCGTGGGAGGACTGCTTGCCCCTCCCACCTCCACCAGCAGAGGGTGAATACCTGCTGGTTCCGCCACTGCCCGGAGCAGAGGAGCAGGAGCTGTCTCCGCTTCCCGCACCTCCACCACAGGAGATGGTGGCCGGAGCCCCAGAAAGGGAGCTACCGGCTACAAAGACAGGGGAGAGGTCAGGAGACCACTTTCCCAGCAGCAGTTTCGCTGCAGGAGTTCTTGTGGCCGGAGCCCCACAGGAGGGAGCTACCGGCTACAAAGACAGGGGAGAGGTCAGGAGACCACTTTCCCCAGCAGCAGTTTCTCTGCAGGAGTTCTTGTGGCCGGAGCCCCACAGGAGGGAGCTACCGGCTACGAAGAAAGGGGAGAGGTCAGGAGACCAGCATCCCCAGCAGCAGTTTCGCTGCAGGAGTGGACCAGCATGCTGTCAGCCGTGCCACTACCGGCAGGGGTGCTGACAGCATTGCCAGCCATGGGCCCACTGAAGCCTCCCTTCCCAGCCCGAGACTTTGTCCTGGACTGCTGGGTTTTAAGGGGAGGTGGCCGTTGAGGCCATGTGTGCTGCGCACAAGGGGGGGTATATGTGGCGATGTGGCCGCGCCCTTGTGCGTAGTTTGTGTTATATGTTGCATGTTGCATGTGTTAATGTATAGTCATTGGTACACGGGATATAAACGGGTGTGTGTTTCACGTGTATTTAAGATGTAATTGTATTTAGGCACGGGATTGCACATCACTTCACGTGCAGATAAAATGTGTATAATGTGTGTCACGGGATTGCACTTAGTTAATTCACGTGCAGTTGTACCGAGACTCCGATTGAATGATTGATTAGCAATCGAGTCTTGGTACAACTGCATAAAAGGTGCATGTTTTCACCCACTCGGGGTTGGGTGTTCGTGAGTGGAGAACGGGTGTGGAGAAGGAGGATAAATATAAATAATAAGAAGAATAAGAAGTGTTTTGTACGCACCGTGTTTGTTTGTCTCCGTGCACAATTTTGTTTATCTATTTATTTTGGCGAAAGTGCCGTGTGCTGTTTTTGTGTTCTTTTATTTTGTTTATTAAATGCTGAGCACAACCAAGTGCTCAGCTTCACCAACCTCACTGTCTGTTGTGTGTTACTTCCTGTTTCTGGTCTGACGTCACCCACTGCTGCCGTCTTTGTGACACTGCATCATGAACTCTACCCAGTACCAGGACATTTTAGCCAAAAACCTGGTTTGGGCCAACCTACCTGCCGAGTTCCTTCAAAAACTATGTGCAAGTGTACCTAGAAGAATTGATGCTTGATGCTGTTTTGAAGGCAAAGGGTTGTCACACCAAATATGGATTTGATTTAGATTTTTATTCTGTTCACTCACTTTGCATTTAGTTAATTGATAAATATAATCTATTAACATGTCTATTTTTGAAAGCATTCTTACTTTACAGCATTTTTTCACACCTGCCTAAAACTTTTGCACAGTACTGATATATATATATATATATATATATATATATATATATATATATATATATATATATATATATATATATATATATATATATATATATATATATATATATATATATATATATATATATATATATATATATATATATATATAAATAGATAATGGATAATGAGACTGAACACGATTATGCCAGCGGACTCAACAGAAAAGAATGAACTAATTAACTTCAATAGATATATAACATTTAAATAAATAAACAAAGTTTGTTCAAAAGTTGTGCATGCTGATGCGCTGGGGAGGCCAAATCTAGACTGATCCTCAGAGCCAGCATTGCATGATATAATAAAAATATAAATTTATATAAAGTAATGTTAATTAGAATTAATACAGATTCAAAGATAGAAGTAAAAATGATGTCACAATATATAGAACAGCATTACATCATGTAAGAATAAATCATAGATTTGAATGTAAATAATAACAAGTAGTTGTCATGCCGTCAAAAACCTATAAATACCTCCAATGTTTTGATTCAAACACATGGAACCCTTGAGAAAGATATGTGCAACATATCGAAATGTTGGGCAGCTGGCTCTTTGAGCTAATATATATATATATATATATATATATATATATATATATATATATATACTCTAGTCCAACTTCTACTGCCTCAAAGTGTCAGGAGGATGACAACTGATTCTCAAGATGAAGTACTGCGGGGTCCCCTGACTCTGGCAGGTTCAACCATGCTGTCAAAGCTTGAGTAACATACTCAGCCAAAGTAGAAGGGGCACTCACCAACCCGTCTGACAAGCATGATGAGTTATGGCCAACTCCCCCATGATGAAAGCACAGACAAAAACATGGCCCTCATTCCCCAAAGGCTGGATTGCCACCGACCAAGGCAGCGGCCGTTTAGGCATGAAGGCAGAGGGTGCTAAGAATCACTGGGTTATGGCAAATCAAGTGGGACATCGAAGGACTAAGCGAAGTACGGCGAAAAGACAAAGGACTACTAGAACTCAAGATTGGACATCTTCTCTTCTACCGAGGCACTACAGATGGAGGAACAGGAGGCGTTGGATTCATTGTCCACAAGAGAATCAACAATAACATAGTAGAGATTGACAGTGCATCAGAGAGGTCTGCAAGACTGATAATGAAAGTTTCAAGGAAGTACGAACTTCAGGTCATCCAAGTATATGCAGCAACAACAAGCTGTTCGGTTGAAGAAGTCAAAGATTTTTATGAAGAAGTACAAGAACTACATGAAAATGAGAAGAATATATATATATATATATATATATATATATATATATATATATATATATATCCATTCCTACCCTGTCATCTAATCAGATATGATTGAATGTTTTCTCCTATCATGACTGCCTCAAGCGTTTTGTAAATTTTCAACATGGAATCTATTTTATTTATTTTTTCTGTGAAAAATACATGGGAAGCATGCCACCAATATACAAGATGTCAGGCTTAGACGTGGAATAAAAAAATAAATACAAAAACTGGTGTTATGAAATAATAGAATAGACTTTTCTCTGAAACATTTCAAGCTGTAAGTTTTTAAAACCCACAAGTTTTTCCAGTTACAGTCAATGCAGAGATTGTAGGTACAGGAACAGAAAGCCCTTGTGGAAAACAGCTTGGTTTTTCTTTAACTGCCTCCCCTGTTGGTCTGTCGCATTGCCTTAAATAAGTCCTTTTTCAATTGAATGTCATCTGTGCTCATGCTCTGAAAAAAGTCTAAACATTGCATCTTGACCAATTTTTCATTTTATATTGTTCTGGATGAAAATAAATATGTCTTGTTACTAGGCTGCTTGTGCACTGTCACACTGCCTGGTCGCTAGAGATTATTGGCATTTGAAAATAATATGTTTGTTGGCCAGTTTTGACTGTGAACATTTATAACAAAATAAAACTATGATGAATGAATATAATAATGCTGGTTCTAATTCCGACCCAAGAAGACCTATTTGAACCTGGATGAGTATTCCTGAGATGCAGCAGCCTGTTTCTACCATGGTTCTGACTGGTGATTCAGTGGTTTGGAATTTAAAAGATGTGATTAAACACAGCTACAGTAATGCCATTGAAGTTGTTTACAGCATCTGGCTACCATTTAAAAGAAGAAATTGTTAAATGTAAGGGGGGGCGGGTAGAATTGGAACAGGCACACCAAGAGAAAGACCTCAGTGTTGCAATAGAGAGTCTCATTGCGTTCTGCAACCACACAATGCAGTGAATCATTCAAAAAAAGACAAAAAGCATGCTTGGGTATTTGTGTGAGTGTGGAGTGCAGATTTGTAAGTTTATTAGTTTGGATATTTTAGAGTTTAACAAGTTCAGTTTAATGTCCATTGGCTTTTAGATCTAAACAAGAGCAAAATTTGCAGGCCATGCGATTCTAGTTTTTTTTATTACCTTCTTTCAATGCATAGTGACACTGAAATATTCCTCAAGAGTCAAAAACAATTGTATATCTTCTATATTTGATGAACATTAAGAATTGCAGTTTGGTTTGATTTATACAGAAGTACATATTCCAAGTGCCCTCCCCCACCCCCACACTCACACACTGATCCCCTTTAATTTGAAGATTTTTTTAAAATGTGTTGCTCATCAACTGTATATGTACTCTAACATTATTTATGCTGTAGATGACCCACTACTCCAAATACTGTACTTTGCAAGATTATAATCAGTCTTTAAGAAATCATATATAGTAATTATTTGTAGCCTGTAACAGTATACTAACAAGCACTATGTGAAACTTATTGCTGCATTCAGCAGTGTTTAAAAGGGCTAATTAAATGGTGCCAACATTGCAATTTTAGTCCCAATTAAAACATAAATTGCCAGGCGCATAACAGCTCTCTCAGTCATGGGGAAGGAAGTATAATACATTCATGTCTCAATGGAAATTGTTGCCAAATGATGAACACAGTATAGAAACCATGTCTTTAGAGTTTAACGATTGTCTTGCAGATAGAGCTTCCTGAATTAGAATAGCTACATTTGTCAATTGTCTAGGAAGTTTAGACGTTCTAGAATACAAAGTAAAGCTGGTATACAACATGTGTTCTTTGGAGTTGTGAGTTCTGACAAGAAACAATGAGTAAATACATTTTTAAAGGCTAGCAAGTATACAGTATCTAAAATTTTGTGTACCAGTATGCATCTGTGTTGCAATCCTTCCCTTGTAGGGTGGGTATCACAACTACATGTAACTATAAACATGAGGTCCACTTTTTTGGAAAACAGCTTCTTACAATGACTTGAGGTCCTGCACCCGTGGCTTAAGGTGTTATCTATTGGTACTCAGGCAGTAAGTAGCTTACAACACCTCAAATACATTATATACCGTTACCACATCTCTGCCTGTGGTAATCATGCTAAACAGATTTAGTCAAGATCTCTGCTCATTAAATAAATAATTTAAATACATTTTTTGGTTTTGTTCTATTTTGAAATACTCCATTGCTCTGAGTTGTAAGAGTTCCTTTATTTCTGTGGTTAGCAAAGCAAGCATTATCATTTCTACAGTACAAGGTTGCCGAGTAGTGTTTTTGGTTGTGAAATATTGCATTTTCAATAATACCTAATCGTGACAGGGAATTAATTTAAAAAGGTCCACTGGTTTAATATAAAGGAGATGTCACTGTGTTATAGGTTCCACACACAGGAACGGGATAAATCCAATACATTTTGAAGATTAATTGCAAATAATGTTACAGTGAATGGTACGGCCACCTTTCTTTAAGAGAATCTGTCCTTAATGATCGGTGGTAAAGTGAGGTTAGGGGTTAACTTGGCCAGGGTATAGTCATTACTCACACACTGAGATTAGGAATTATTTTATCAAAGTGTTTTAAGACCATCAATACCAGTCAGGGGACTACTGCTGTAAATTATCCATTGACTAAATCGAGTGCAGAGTGCATCTGATGTAATGTTCACAAGGTAATGTTATTATTTTATGCTTGTTACAGTGTCTGAAATGAGTTACAGACCATTTTTTCCTTAAGAAAGTGGAGCAGAGGGAGACTGTTATAGGATTTATAAGGTAATTAAAAAATGAATACCTGAAAATCAATTCTGTCTGACTAAAGTCCAATATATGAATGTTTGTTTCTTGTAGATATGTTTTTAAACTTAAATTTTCATCAAATTAGTGACTGCTAAATAAATAATAGTTCACAGTTCAAGACTCAGCACTTAGAAAGTGCCCATTAATTATCAGGTGTATACTTACAATTCAATTACATGGTAAATGTATATGTGTGTAGCTAAGCAATTAAAGGAATACACTCTTTGAATGAGTGGAAGAGTCTCTGATTCACCACCTAAAATGTGCATGCTTATGCTGCAAAATATTCCTGCTCTCATTATTATTATTATTTATTTATTAGCAGATGCCCTTATCCAGGGCGACTTACAATTGTTACAAGATATCACATTATTTTTTACATACAATTACATTATTTTTACATACAATTACCTATCTATACAGTTGAGTTTTTACTGGAGCAATCTAGGTAGAGTACCTTGCTCAAGGGTACAGCAGCAGTGTTCACCTGGGATTGAACACACAACCCTCCGGTCAAGAGTCCAGAGCCCTAACCACTACTCCACACTGCTGCCCCTCTGACAATTAACTCCAAGGAGATATTCAATGTTTGCAAAGCTGATGAGCTTTTTCTAAATGAATGCAAACCAACAGAGGGTAGTATCCATAATATTCAGATCACGCACATCAAAGAATTATCAGATTTACAAAATTGACCGGCCAGGTGATTCATTATGAAGAGATGAGTAGATTATACCACCATTGTGTTCTTGTTCTTGATCTTCTGCTGATTATATTATAAGCTACCTGTGACTTCAGAAACCACCCGCATTTAAAATGACTGGATCGGAACAGCATGCACAAATACATGCTGTTAGCCAGAACAAATATAAAGGGTAGTTGGTGAGTGTGTAACATAGCAGTGTGATTGGCTCCTTTCATAATAAAGCATGATTTGTGAAGCATGATTTCTATCATTTGTATCGTTTCCATTTTTCTATTTTTAACACAAAAAAAATGCTAATCCAGCTGGGCCCATTGCACCTAATGGTCTGAGCTCAGGTTTGAGGCAGTGTCAGTCTTGTAACATCATTTATACTTATTGCTTGGAGTTGAAGAAATATTGAAGAAATATTGATCTGTTTTAAATTGCATCTGTTGCTCTGATGAATGATCATTGTACACATTGTACACAATTTGTAATGGTAAAAACAAAAAAAAAATTAAGTGTTGGAAACATCGAGCTCTAAATTTAGGCATGCAGTGCAATCTACACCCTGGGGTATGCTGGGTTTACACCTGCATTCAGCAATTAAAATGTAGCTCATTTAGTCAATATGTCTGTTTTTAGCTGGGTGCTTTCCTGTTTATCAAGTGCTGCATGTTAACTAGCTTTTCCCACAGATGGTGCTAAAAAATACAGTATGTCTAAATTACCTGTTTGTACGTTTTTAAATAACGAGAGAGTAATCAACGCAATGCTCTAAATCTTCTTATAATGCGAAAAATGTTCTCATAGCTTTGATAGAATAGTCAATGTTATGGAAAGGGAGAGTTTGCTGGGACAGCACAAACCAGGGAAATGACAGGTGGCTGCGTTGGGGAGCATTTCAATTTGTGTTCAAACCAAGAAGGACTCCAGAGCAGGCTATATCTCAGTTGAGCTGACCCTGTGGCAGAATTCACAGCTGTCCAGAAAAAAAGAGGACAGCTACTGTCCTTTATATGCTGAATATGTGCTCTGATTCTGCTGTATTAATAAGAAGATTTCTGCCTGCTCCCTGGCAGTGCATCAAATTCTACTTTACGAATGGGGATTTAAACAGATTAGAAGGCAAATGAGCCAGTTGATTTGAATTTTGATTTGTATTCATAATATTATGGTAAATAAGCATTACAATGCAGCTGATACAGTATACAGTACCATTTTGATTAGAACATTATAATAAAAAAATGCATATAAGTAGATCTGGGTCTGATTAAATCATATACAACTATGCACTTTTGCTAATGCAGGTGTGTGTTAGGGGCTTTGTAGAACAGGGAAAGCACATTCATATACTTTTTGATCAGATCCACTCATAGGTTTAATAGATACAAATGCAAAGGTTCTTATGTGTCTTTTGTTTGAAAATATGTTTAAAACCTTGATAGAGTGCATGCAACATTGGCGATACAAGTTTAAAACAAGTGACACAGAGCTCTTTAAACTGATGTAGAGGCTCGTTAAATTAAAATTGACAAAGACATAAATGTGTTATGATTGTAATGTCTTCTAATCTTTCACTCCTGGCTCTGGCTCTGATCAAGCCAGTTTCTACCAAGACAACTTAATATCTTCTCCAAGGTAATAAAGTAAAAAACAATCTCTCTTTCCATTTTATTATTATAAAACAGCTTAATTGCAAGTAATCTCTCCTACCATATGTCATCTGTATCCTGGCTGTGTTTGTATTCCTGCTCCTCCTGCCTGGGAATTGAATATTATTTTCTACCTCAGTCACAGGCGTGCATCCCCAGCAAGTGAAACAATTCCATTAGAGCTCACTGGCACAGAGTCAAGGCTTTCCTTTAGTAAATCTCATCAGATACTGATTCATCTAGTTCGCTCATTTACAATAACCCAATTACATTTATATTAGGTTATTTATTATAAATCACATATGCGAAACCCGTTAAAGATTGTGAAACTTCTTGTACATCCTATGTATAGATAGACATCTTGTTCAGAACATACAGTATGACATAATTCTACTGATATGTAGGGTGTCTTTCATTGTCATATAATAACAGAAATCACTGCATTTTCTGAGCAGCCAGTCCACAGAATAAGAGACACCCTACATAGGACGTATTAAATAAACAGTTGCATGGATGTCCTTTGTTGACTTTTTAAAACTCAATCGAATATGTTAGCAGCATTGATGGGGGACTCTGACTCTAACACTGACGTAGAGATGAAGGTTGCAAGGACAGCGATTCCAAAGCTGATTAAGAGCAGGTTGTGTCTGCAATAATGAGTAATTCCATTATTGAAGGGTCTTCTGGTTTTCATTCCAACTTAAGCTTTCAATTAACTTAATTGATCTAATTATTTGTTCAATAGGATATATTTAATGTATAGGTCTTTTACAGTTGATGATTTCAAAACTGCACTGCATTCAAGGTACACTACCTGTGAAGCATTTTGAGGCCTGGAAAGAAGTGTTACATGTGTCCAATTAATCTAATAATTAGACCAATTAAGTAACCGAGCTCTCGAGTGGAACAGAAGACAGAAGACACTGTGGCCCTCCAGGAAATGAGTTTAATAGTGCCCCAGTCAATCCATCCAGTGGCATCAGGGACAGGTTTGAATTGCACAGCAAGGACTTCACTTACTTGCCAGTAAGATACATGAGAAATTTCCTTGTTTTCGAAAGAAAAGCACATTTTTTGTCCATTAAAATAACATCAAATTGATCAGAAATACAGTGTAGACATTGTTAATGTTGTAAATGACTATTGTAGCTGGAAACGGCTGATTTGTAATGGAATATCTACATAGGCGTACAGAGGCCCATTATCAGCAACCATCAGTCCTGTGTTCCAATGGCACGTTGTGTTTGCTAATCCAAGTTTATCGTTTTAAAAGGCTAATTGATCATTAGAAAACCCTTTTGCAATTATGTTAGCACAGCTGAAAACTGTTGTGCTGATTAAAGAAGCAATAAAACTGGCCTTCTTTAGACTAGTTGAGTATCTGGAGCATTAGCAATTGTGGGTTCGATTACAGGCTCAAAATGGCCAGAAACAAAGAACTTTCTTCTGAAACTCGTCAGTCTATTCTTGTTCTGAGAAATGAAGGCTATTCCATGCAGAAATTGCCAAGAAACTGAAGATCTCATACAACGCTGTGTACTACTCCTTCACAGAACAGCGCAAACTGGCTCTAACCAGAATAGAAAGAGGAGGGAGGCCCGGTGCACAACTGAGCAAGTGGACAAATACATTAGAGTGTCTAGTTTGAGAAACAGATGCCTCACAGGTCCTCAACTGGCAGCTTCATTAAATAGTACCATAAAACACCAGTCACAACGTCAACAGTGAAGAGCTCCGGGATGCTGGCCTTCAGGCAGAGTTGCAAAGAAAAAGCCATATCTCAGACTGGCCAATAAAAAGAAAAGATTAAGATGGGCAAAAGAACACAGACACTGGACAGAGGAAGATTGGAAAAAAGTGTTATGGACAGACGAATCTAAGTTTGAGGTGTTGGATCACAAAGAAGAACATTCGTGAGGCAGACCAAATGAAAAGATGCTGGAGGAGTGCTTGGCGCCATCTGTCAAGCATGGTGGAGGCATTGTGATGGTCTGGGGTGCTTTGGTGGTGGTAAAGTGGGAGATTTGTACAGGGTAAAAGGGATCTTGAAGAAGGAAGGCTATCACTCCATTTTGCAGCCATGCCATACCCTGTGGACGGCGCTTGATTGGAGCCAATTTCCTCCTACAACAGGACAATGACCCAAAGCACAGCTCCAAACTATGCAAGAACTATTTAGGGAAGAAGCAGTCAGCTGGTATTCTGTCTATAATGGAGTGGCCAGCACAGTCATCGGATCTCAACCCTATTGAGCTGTTGTGGGAGCAGCTTGACCGTATGGTACGTAAGAAGTGCCCATCAAGCCAATCCAACTTGTGGGAGGTGCTTCAGGAAGCATGGGGTGAAATCTTTTCAGATTACCTCAGCAAATTGACAACTAGAATACATAATAAGAAAGATGGAATGTTCAGTTGCATGCCAAGAGCTTTCTCCATTCACAACTGCCTTTTATATGGAGGACTTCTTATAACAGTCTTCCAGTATTGCTGAACAGGATCAAGGTAGCTCCAAGATATCGTTGATGATGATTTTGGTTGTGGTTCTCTAAAAAACATAGCTTATGTATTTTAAAAACAAATGACTGAAAACACTTTATGCAGAATTATTTTTTATTCACTTAACTTTTCCAGTGTTAAAGCAACAAGAAAACATTTAGAATGTCCTTTGGTGGAATCTTATATTATATTTTAGTACCATATATATATATATATGTAAACTCATATTCTTTGATGCCAGCACATTGCCAATACAGAGAAACCTCTGCACAATTAAATAATAATGAATAAAACATTTTTCTCAGGAATAATTATATTAACATGTTGTCTTTTAACACAAAATGGCAATAATACAAAAGAAAAATCTACATATTCATTTTTTTCATGAAAATAACTTTTTTATACAAAAGGATAAATATACTGATGTTTCTATAACCACCGCTCTTTTCAGATGAACACTAGGATCATACTGATCTAGTGCTTCTATAAGATATACATGGATAGGATTGGCTTGACTTGCTCTTGGTGGGGCTATTACACATGTGCGTCACTAACATCAGACAAAAAAATCTTTCAACCAACAAGGTTTACAGAGCAACGTTCACAAAAGCACAGGTTATAGGGGGTTTTGCGACTGAAGAGGGTCCAACATGGCAGTCCGAATGGATTTCCTGATATCCACAATGCACTGACAGCAAAGAATGTCTCTGTCTGGTTGGTCAACACAAACACACACACTGGACAGTTATATATTGCACTGCATCAGACTAGCCAATAGCAGTCCCCCAATTCTCTGAAGCAACTCAGTGTAGTCTTTGCAGCTCGCATTGTGATGGCAATAACTAGTGCAGCTGCCATTACCTTGGTGAGGCTGAAGAAAAACAGTCTATGGACTCCAGACCCTCTCCAGGAGAATAGTTAGTTATGGCTTACTTCACTGGCCTTCGTATTCTTGTCAGCTTTATGAAGCAATTGCTCAGTTTGTTATTTTTGTCTTTTCTTGTTTTTTATTTAAATTTTTGCTCTGGCACATTCCTTAACACAGCCTGATCCTAAAGCCAGTGGACTGCTTATAAGATTTTTTTTTTTTAAAGTGTCGGATGACAACTAATCCCTTGTAGCAGGGCAGTCAGAAGCAGTAGCAGCAGCAGTAGCACTGGGCAGTTGGAAGGAGAGAGAGCTCCCTGGCCAGAGTTTGAGTCGTCGCAACCTCCGTTCTCACATTTCTGCTTCTCGCACAGAATGCCAGTGTATGAGGCAGGGCACTGGCAGCGCTGGTGGTTATGACACACTCCCCCATTCTGACAGCGCAGAAGCTCATTGTCACACACACGGGCTGCAAAAAATCAAGAGAAAGGTTAGGGACAGAAAAAATAAAATTAACTTTTCAAAAGCGCAATACTAATTTGTTCCCAGCTAATTAAAAAAATATTGCATAGCATTTTCTTTGCTTTGTATTTTGAAGTCATTCCTCTTGATTTGTGCTGCTAAATTAATTTATATATTTTTAATTTGTTAGGGCATGTGCCTGCTCTGTTAGAGGAGGAGGAGGACATATTAATTACATTGTAACTACACCTCGTGTGTAGTGTAATACCAGATAAAATAGTTACAAGAAAGCAAAACACAAAGAATCCTCCCTCCTAATGAGTCACTGCTCTTAGACATATGTCTCTCATAGTAAAATAAGTGAACAGAAAACAAACGTACTTAAAGATTTAAAGATAAAACATGCTTGAAGTTAAGTTTATAATTATTTAAAATTGATATAAAACAGTACATACATACAGTACATAGGACAAATTCCACTGTTCAGAGGATATTGCCCTGTCAGAGACATTTATCTCTTGTTCTCAACCTATTCACTTGTGAGCGATGTGTATGTGGCCCTCCAGTGTGGCAGCAACCCCCCTACAGCTCATTTTACTGCACAAGCTAATTACACAAAGAACTCTTCATGACATGATCAGCACAACATTCTGTACAATAAAAGACAGCAATGTTCCGACACCTTAGAGCGGATGTATCAAGTTCGTTTCTCCAGAGCAGTTTCCACCTCTTTTTAGGGTCATAATACAAACATTAAAACATTGCAACTATCCAGTCCTTCCTTTTGAAGTGTGAGGTGATGGGGCACTATTTTTATACGCTCTCACTGGGGCCTCTGGTTGAGAACCATTGTTTCGTGGCGTCATAGCAACATATGAGGATTGTACCATATAGAATGTCATACAGCTGTGGCAAATATAGCTTTAAAACTACCATTTTAAATGGGCTTTGGGGTGATTAAAAAAAAAAAAACTTTTCACCAATACACCACCAACTGTTGGATAACCCCGAATCCCTGAACATATATGAACATGTACTACTGTGTATTATATACTCTTATTATACTTTGTTTTACTGTGTCTTTGGTTGTGAGTCTGTAAGTATTATCTTAATACATCAAGACCTCAGTACTGTGCAATACCTACAAAATGGTTGTGGGACTTAACTGTCTCAACAATGAAATCTATATCTTTGGTTATGTGTGCTAATATCAACGTTTCTATTACAGCTGTATACCATGTATAATATTTATGAAAGCATTCAGTTCTTTTGTATTAATTATTGATTATAAGACCTCTTTTGCTTTAATTATTGATTATAAGAAATGGGGGACAATGTCAAGCTTTCAAAGTTCGCAATCACCTGATTGCGAATGGTTGAAATTTACTAAATTAAATTGTTACTAGCTGTATTGTAAATGTAAATTAACTGCTTCAAATGCACTTAGAATCCCCCTCTAGTGCCAGCTTGAATTGTTGAAATTGCCCCCTTTATTCCATACATGACTATGAAAAAAACTTTGTGTTTAGGGCACAGTTTAGAAAAGCTTCTGGTTAATGTAGAAAGCATGTCCTCCAAATGAGAACCCCCTAAAGAATGAGATATTCCATACCAAGGTATGCATAATGGAGTAAAGTGGTAGTCTACAAGCACAGCAGTCTTAGCAAGCCTGTCAAATTGTAATGGATCAGACCTAGTCATTTAGGGACCAAGATTGACGTATTGACGTGTATTAAGACTATAGTAGTAATATAAATAAGATGTCTGCTGTTATGTATTCACAGGACAGAATTTTATCATTACAACAAAACAGACCCACATGTCTCTCCAACTATTTTACAACTGCCATCAAAACCCAGCTGCCTCAATTTACGGTAGCTATTGCAACAGTCCATAACGTAATAACAGTGCTGTACTACTGCATTTGTTTTTAAACTGAACATAACATCTGCTAGCCCCTGAACCCCCCCCTGAAAAAAAATCTTATCACATGATGATGTCTTGTAAATGGATGACAGCATCATGTTCTAAATAATTAAAATGAAATATAATGATCTACAGGTGTATGAAATGATGTTTCCCCCAGAGCTGCCATTAATTGATGGCAATTAAAGCACAGTAAAAACTAGACATCTTAATAGCATCTGCAGGATGTGTTGCGAAAGATGGGAGACAAGACAGACTTCCAGGTCAAGAACTTCCTCAAAAATGACAAGGGAACAACATTTGTGAAAAACCGTATGGGCTAGAAGCAATGGTTCAAACCCTCATTTGAGAAGGCGGTGGATGGGCCTATTTTTTGATGGCTGACATGACCTACTTTTACCTCTGTAACTGTTCAGCATTTGTACATGTGCATTTACAATACGCATGTATCATTGGTTTTCTACCTATAGTATAAAGGTGTATACAGAGGATGGTCTGGTATTTCATGACATGGGGATCAAACTTCAATTTTTGCCATGACCAGTTTAACTTGTGAAATGATGGGGTGTGAAGGACAGATGGATAGATGGACGGAGCACATAGTGGGCCGTGCTTCATGTGGGTACAGATGCATATCATAGATGTAAGTAACAAAGGGGAGAAATCCAGAACAAAGGGTGTGGCAAGCAAAGGGAACAGTTAAAGACCTGATCCATAGTTTAGATGTTTTAAATACAGGGGCTGGTACTGCATTTTCCACCCAACTAATTCAGCCTGCACAAACTCCTTTGTTTTAAAAAGAATATAGCTCATATGTACACTGACCAATCTTATCAGCTGTAAGTGCCCATTCTGTAACAAGTACTGTATTTTTTATGAGCCCTACAATAATATACAGTATATATCCTAGGGATTGTGCAATCAAATACGCATTGGGTGATGCAGTAGCAACACCACCTCCTCATCCATGGCACACTGTTAGTTATTTGCAGTTTACACTATTTTCTTTGTGTGATTGATATCACATGCATGCACAGCTTTGGCAGACTGGAAAGCATGATTCATTACTCAAAGGAGACTTCTGAAGGCCCTCTGTCCTCTTTCCAAGACAACACTGTTTGCACAGCTTTTGATGTTTTACTGGCTTTTGTTTGCTGCATCTGGGTTATTGAAGCACAGACCTTCTCCTTATACAAGGTTAGAGAGACATAAGAAATGCCCTTGTGCTGCTTCCCAGGCCCTTAGCTCCTTCTAAAGAAATGATTATAAGAGGCTACAGATACTAAGCTTGCATTGAAGCAGAGAGCCTACATGGCAAAGCCCCCAGATCATATATATCTTTTGTTTTGTTTAGTACCACACTTATATGGTATTTTTTGTTTGTCAGTTTTTCAGGTACACTGTTATGGTTAAAGTCAAAATGTTTTGACTTGATTCCCTCCCCCTCCACCCCCCGGGAAGAAAAAATTGAATAAATCAAATTGCTCTAGATTAACTTGCTTCCAGAGTAGCACCTCTGTACTGTATTTTAGTGCTGTTTCGGGACATAGTGCTCATTCATCAGTGCCTTTCCACGAAGCATAGAAACGAGTGACCAGTGCAAAAAAAGAAAAGCATTATCCTTGCAGACAAAAGGGGTGGATAATGCACCAGCATACAAGAAAAAAGAAAGATGGTTTAAAAATGCAGATGATCAGAATGGGACATGAACATCTAAAGTTGCAATGCATACTTTTTAAAATTTCACTTACAACCATATTTTCAATAAAATGGACAGCACTTAAATGTATCATACTTTTCATTGTACTGCAAATGAAATTGTATTTCAGTGATCCTGTAACTTCAATAAAAACTGTCAGTATGCATTTGGCTTAGACTCCTAATAATAAGAATTACTGATATGACAATTTTGCCAGTCTCTAAAGGTTAATATTAATGAGAGTTGACTGTATATATACAATGCTCTGTATGCTTCGAAGTTAGAACAAGATTAGTGGTTATATTTTTAGAATATACTTGTAACCTTGAATATAAAGTAAGCACACCAGAGTACTGTAAGAAAAAAATTGTTTGTTAATCACCACATTTCTAAAATGATGATGCTCTACGTGAAAGCTAATTTGATCTTGGAGACAAATGATTTCAAAGTAAAGGTAGATTAGAAGAATGCACATTTTAGAAAGCAATTCTAAAACGTCTTATAGAAAAGTGGTTAAAAACCCAGGCCATGCTTTAGGCTGCATATCATTTTTGCTTACCAAACAGAACCAGCACATACGATTATTGTTTTTACAGCTTTACTTTTTATGAAACTCAATCATGCAGGCCAGCGACACATTAAAGCTTAAAACAAGACTTGCAGTCGGGTTACAGTGAACAAATCCAACATACGGTACAGTAGCTTATCAAATCAGAACAAAAAAACGGAATCATGTTATATCTGCTACTGCTACATATTTAGCTACTCATGCTAGCAATAGAAGCCATGACTGCAAGGTGCAAGAGAAAGGCCGCACTGGTGTGTTCTACTTACGTTGGCAGCCATTGTGCCATACATATCCTGGCAGACATTCATCACATTTAGGCCCTGTTGTTCCCTTCTTACATTCACAAAATCCTGTGCCATTACAGCGAACATTGTCTGAGCCAAAGGGATTACATTTACAGTCTGCAGAAACAAGACAACACACATACACACACACTAGAGACTCGTCCACGGGTTAGTGATTTAACAAGCCTCTCTAAAACTACTATTATTAAAAGGGAGGCCATCACTTGTACAGTATAGTATAGGGTGAGAGAATCATTTTCATTTCATTTTTTTTTCTTCGAAAGATCAATGCATCACTTGTTCTCACAACTGCTGACAACTGAAACAATGGAATATGCTGTGAAATGTGAAGAAACAATACTACTTGATGTTATGTGTGATCTTCCTTTTGTTTGATTGGAAATTAAATCACACTAATAATGCTGTATATCACAATATCGATATACATTCCAAATTGCTAAAAAATGTCAGTGAAATTCTGTTATTACATATCTCTTGAGCTGCTTATTACAATCAATTAACTACATTTAAATTGCCTAAATGGGTTGACCGTTCTTTATTTAGCTATTTCTATTCCAAATAACCTTCACTGTATCTTATTCAAGAATTTTCCACTTAACATGACCCAGATATATATTTTTAGAAAATAATTGATCATTTACGAGCAGCATCACAGTTGAACTAAAAAACAAGACAGTTTATGGAATACTTTTGGTATTGTAGTTGTTTAAATTTCTACTTTCTTGCTAAAGATGGTAACCATTTTTGGTAACCCATTTTTCTTTCCTCTAGCTCACCAAAACACAGTCTTGTGTGTGTGTGTGTATATATATATATATATATATATATATATATATATATATATATATATATATATATATATAAAATAACAAACTAGAACCCAGGTAAATGCATGGAACTACAAATGTTTACTAGCACGCTGTAAGATTAATAAAAAGGGCTCCAAAAGATGTGATTGTTAGTGTTGTGGCAGTTTTAATAATATTTTGTAGTGGTCCTATTTATTTGAATTCTCGTTAGGTTTCTACTTTGCAAAATGTTATAATAAAAATAATAAAATGTGTTAAATAATGCATTTGGATACCATTTTTTTTGGATCTCACATATATTTAACAAAAATAAATACATAAAAAAAGATGTTGGTGTTTTGAAGACAAAATGAATCTTACAACATACTATACTATAGTCGGAAGCCGTGAATCAGAATTCATGTTTAGTGTGACATTATGTTATTAAGAATACTATTGCTTTGATCTGACACTACATTTGCATTTATCATTTTAGGGTAATAAATAAAATATTTTGCCATCTGCAAATCAACAGGGAATTATCAAATTGTATTAGTCATTCTAATGTGAACAAGATTTATTTTTTCTGCCACTCAAAAATGAAAGCTTCTCATTAATTTACAGTATGTTGTAAAATTAAGGGAAAAAATGAGTGACTGTTGTACAGTCAATCTCAAATTAACATTCTTTGAGCATGCCTTAAATTATTAATGTCCAATACAGCTATATGATTTACCTTGAGACATTGTGTAAATATTAAGTAAATTATGTTACATTTACTCAGTTATTATTTTTGGCTCTTGGCAAATAATCACAACATCCCATTAGTGTAACAATTTTAAATATTAAACAACAGTGAAATACCAATATGTTCCGAGGTATAATTGTAGTTTTGCATACAAATCCTGACATGGCAATGGCTTTGTAACAAACCTAGGAAAATGAGCATTGGCAATAGATTTCAGACCCTTTAGTCTACACTTGTAACTCACTGCAGACAATGGTGTGCTTGCAGACATGCAATAAAAACTTGAAAAGCTTGTGTTGTTAAAACCAGGGCCATAAAGGAAATGTTATAGCCTGCCAGCATTTCTTAATTTCATTTCTGTATCAAGGTGTTAATTAGAAATACAGTTTCTCAAACTTCCTTTTTAAAAAAAAATAATGCTGTATTTGATTGTTGAAATTAACTCACCTTAAAATCCATTATTTTCAATCTTAATGCGTCGTCAAACGATCAGACAATATATTTACCATATTGGTAGACATGTTATAATGCTACATTAAAATTGAAAATGAGATCAATATGAATTTCAGTTGTATAATGTTAATATTTCATGCATACAGCATAATCAATATTCCCATAGATATACTTCATCAACAAAAAAAGTAAAAAAAATGTTAATGTATCTACATTTTTTTTTTCCAGAAAAAAAAAAAGATGTCAAGATATAGTTATGAATTTATGAGAGCGGGGTAACAGCTGTACGAATTCAGTGTTTTCATAAGGAAAAATGAAATGGGGAATATTTTCTGTTACAACGAAGAAAAAAAAAAGATATAATTTTACAAAAATAGACCGACCTTAATAGTGCCACTATTGTACTTAGTAATTTTAATAAGCAGGTCAACAAATGACCAATGTAGCAGATCCTACCTGCCAGCCTTGTGCCTTGGGAGTGTTGGGCACATACTTGCATATGTTCTGGGAGTGCCCAAAAATTGTTACCTTTTGGCAGTTTGTTGTTTCTACTATGGGCTCTCTAGTGGCAGTTGTTGTGCCCCTCGCTCCTGAGGTACTTCTGCTGGCTGATGACTCTCAGTTAGCATTGCCATTACAATCTAGGAGGCTTTTCCTGGCAGGGATGACGGCAGCCAAGAAAACTATCCTGAAAGGCTGGGTGGAGTCGTCTATCTCCTTTTCTTCTGTCTGGTTAATCTATTTACATGACATCATTCTTTTTGAAAGCTCTACGGCTCGGCTACACTTAGCCACCGCTAACACGATGGCAGCGTGGGATACTGCTGCTGATAAAGTGGCACAGTTGTAAGAGTAAGATCAAGTGCATATTATGGCATTTCCCCCTAGGACAACTTTCATTCAATTAATTAAGTTATATTCTTTCATATATTAGATTTGTTTCTCATTAAACAAACTTGTTTCCTTTAAAAAAAACTAAACGAAAACAGGATTGAATTAGAGCTTAAATCAACACTTTCTAAAATATGCCCAAATATCTACTGTCCTTTCATTCTGGTTAAGAAAGGGCTTACAAAGCATCAGTACAAGATGCCAGTTGGCTGTATAACCACTCTGTATCTAATTAAAACCTGCTAATAGTATTTTAATGGTTTGTTATTTGCTGCCGTCAATACAATGAGGACATGATGAGCTATTAAGGGAGGCACAGTATCAGTAAACAGATACAGTTACTTTTTCAGTAACTGTATGCTTGGGCTTCCATTGTATTTGACGCAGTTGCAAAAATACAAAGACAAAGTGAAATTGGGCAGAACTATACATCAAGGACCACAGCTGGAAAACATTATTGGACCTCACAAATAATATCTAATTGTATAGGAACTACTGTTTCAGTTTTAATTATGTCTTTGTTTTGGTTTTAATGTTATTCAAAATTATTTTACTATTGACTCTAATATACTGTATATATGAGGTAAAATGTGAATGTATTCTTGGACAGTAATGTTTGTTATAGCCTGATTTATACTGCACCTGGTCATTAATTGAAATACACCAAGGAATACATTAAATAGCTCTGCTTTGTACTCTGTCCATCCCAATACCAGTGCTGTTGTCACAATGTGCTTCTTTATGCAAAGTTAATAAAAAATGCTAGGCATAAGCTTTAAAACGAGAGTCCTATTTACAAGGATTTTGCTCCTGTGCAAAGTTTGCAAAAAGAAAGAGCAAACTGTAAATTATGCACAAAAAATTGAACAAAACCATGCATGTGCTAAATTACCATTAACTTGTTTATTTGTAGATACACGAAACATTGCAAACGGTGCAAACTTTTTACTGGAGCAAAATCTGGCCCAAATTGGTAAATTTTCATTATTACGGCAAATTCCCATTGTCTTCAGTGAGGTGTGTTTAACAGATGCCTGCAGAAAAAAAAGCTATCTGATCTGTTGAAAAAGCTCATTTAAAAAAAAAGCAATGGCAAATAACTTGTCACACAGATCTGAAAGAATAAGCATTGAAACTGACCTATGCAAACATTTTCATCGTCCAGATCTGCTGAAGTATTTCTGTAGTAGCCGAGCCTGCATAACTGACAGTGCTGCCCTCTAGTGTTGTGTTTACAGCTGACGCAAATGACTGTGTTTAGCAGCTCGATGTAACTGCACCGGTTGGAGTGGCCGAAGCATTCGCAGTCTTGCAAAGAAGAATAGAAATGTATACAAAAGTGTATACAGCAGCAGACAGAGAGCAGGTCACATGCTTGAGTAAGATGGAGATTAGGCACAGAGCAATGGCTACATAGCAGCATTGACACAGACAGCTGGTTTACATGTCAGTTCACCTCAGGCTTATAATGGGCTGCATGTTGTTAGATAGCATTAGCTTCAGGCACATGAAACAATGGATGAGCAACCAGAACACAACAACAACAACAACAACAACACAGGAAGTTACGTGAAACTCTAATAAATTGAGGAATTTAAACATTTTCAGGGATGTCGGTTTAAATCTTGGCAGGCATGAATATACCATGCAATTCGGAACTATATTTGCAAGACTGTTTTTTTTTGTATGTGTGTTTTGTTTTTTTAAATCAAAAGTTTAGGGAAATGAAAAAGGAGCTCGAGCTTTCAGATAGTAGCTTTTCTTTATTATTTTATTCCGAGCCAGGAAGGCGCTGTACTGTACAATGATATTTGCCATGAACTTATAATTAAAATGACACTCTGGGATGCATAACATCGTGCCATAACTGTAAATATTTGTTTCATACACAAACATACACACACGCACACACAAACATACACGCACACGCAATATAATATATACACAATGTACATTGCGTATCTAAAAGTGTCTTTAGTTTTATTCAGAAGTTTGAAGTTATGGATAGAGGTAGTGTTGAGGTACAGTTGTTCATTTACAAAATCAAAACTTTAGACACTATTTCAGAGGCTGTACTTTAAATCTAATAACTATATTGTTACACTACAAATATTGCTTTACAGGTTGTATTATAATCCTTTACAAAGCTATTGAACTCTTGACCATCCTAAAAAAACCTGCTTTTAATTTTCAGTTTACTATTATGCTGTGCTTATTTGTTTGAGCCAAACCATCCTACACATTTCCAGTTAGTATTATATGAAGTGTATCTATAAAATATACTGAAATTCAGTCATAACAGTGAAAGCATCCATTGAAACAACATTTATAACTACAGTAGACAAGTTATTTTATGATAGCAACTGATTTATCACCAGCAATATCTTTCTACTCCTAGTTCTTATTCTTGTGCATCATCCTCTCCCATCCCTTAATGTTGCACTTTCCTATCAGAAATAGCCTTTATACACAGATGTTGAAAGCTGAAGATATAATAAAGTCAAATACTGAAGAAGGCGCAGATAGAAACGTTTGTCTATTTGTCTAATTCATTTTAAGCATTTTTAAGTTGTAGAAGATTATTGTTGGCAAGTCATATAAAATTATATTTAAAGACAGTTATTTAAAAAGGCCAATCTTGTGGATAAAATGACTTCCCCTTTAAGGCCTACCTATATTTAGAATGTGATTTTACTTAGTGCTGCATTAATATTGTATTCCAATGCTTCGCTTCAGAGGAAAAGTCAAAATCCAAATTGCGTGCAATTCGCTGTTTACAATGAATTTTATTAATCATAGTCCTTTACAAAAGTAACCTACAACAATCATGGATAAAAAAGCTGAATAATACCACATTTAGGTGTGATAGCAGGATTACAATCTAAATTGTGCAGCAGCAAAAACAAAGTGACTAAAACTACTGCTTTCTTTTCTCTCTCATTGGGTTCACAGTAATATCCAGATGGTAAATGTGTTTCATTTTAAATATGCACAATTATATATTTGATTTCCCAAATGTGTAAATAACCTTTACATTTTTAATCATATGTGCTCAGCATTGAAACAAAATGGCAAGCTGGGTTCTGTCACATACCTGCATTAAAATGTGTGTGTGTGTATATATATATATATATATATATATATATATATATATATATATATATATATATATATATATATACAAAAAATATTCCCTACTTTGCTTTCTGGGTATAATACAGCAATTCACAAATGCATGTGTAAACTAAGTATACTATTTGAAGCATTCAGTAATTATTGGTTCCATAAGAATCATGCTGTTATTTTTTAGTACTATTGTATAACAGAGTACTCTGTATTGAAAGGGAAAAATTACTCATCTCATACAGTAATTCACATTTAAAAAGAAATTATCTATATCTTTGTAATGTGACTATAACGTTATATACTGTACAAGCATACTATGTACAAGTCTAAAGAGGGGTTAGTCTAGTTGCGTGCCGGGTAAGTACCACATACACTTCACGAGTATTCTAGATTCATACAGTGTGCAAGTTCTCACAACACAAACTAACACAGGGCGGGGGCACTGTATGAATCTCAGAATTCCTACCTCTCTTGCTGTTTGCAACTTGAACAGAGGGGGCAGTTGGCAAAGCAATTTGTGGAGCAACTAGATAAGTTTGAAAAAAACACAACAAAAAAAAGATAATGTGATACATTAAACAGAGAAAAAAAAACATTACTACGGGTGAATACAAGCAGTAATTAGTGTATTAGGTTATTTTTTCCAATTAAAAAACAACTACTGCCTTAAATTTTGAACATATGTCATACTGTATGCTATATTATAATTTGTGTAGGAGTTTTCTCAAACTCAGTAGTGGTATCTAACTAAACAGGATGCAGTATCCAGCTGATAATGCTTCAGTTGCTTCAACTGCAAACGGTATTGTGAAAACAATGCTATTTATAAATGTGATAATTAAGGTTACATTTTACTGCCACATTTTTAGCTGGGAGTGGATTTTTAGACACAGCCATAATAAAACATCACAAATATCTGTGGAAAAGTTAGAATAATTGTTTTTGAAATTGCAGGGTTAATAATGTATGTATGCTAGGAAGTCCACATATACCTGTGATGTGCTGTATGACTTTTTGGGGCCATGTTTCAGATACCAGTATAAAAGTTAACAATTTCACCTGTAACAAATAGTTTAAAATATTTAAATATGTTCAATATTTGTGTCTATTCTACTGGAGACAGCACATCAGCATTCTTCAAACAACTGCTATAAAAACACTCATACACTTTCAGACTCTTTACCTACAGGTCATTTTGAAGGGACGCGAACCCATTAAATGCTACTGTAAAGGCCATTTAAGCAGAATCCTCTCCCTAAGAAATAGAAATGGGTGTCTACAAAGTATATATATATATATATATATATATATATATATATATATATATATATATATATATATATATATATATATGTAATGTTCTTTGGAATTACCAGATATTATTTACTGGTCAGTAATTCGGTCCAGGTGTGGTTTGTAATTGTGGTTCTTGATGTCGAGGGTATTATTGCTATTATATGCAACTGATGGAACATATGTATTTTTAAATTCAATAAGACTTGGGGTTTTTATACACCTCAACAAATTACTTTTTTCTAACATGTACTGGCGTTATGATGTTAGACATCATTCACAATGGGAAATAATACTATACTACTGATTCATTTTTAATTGAAGGACATGTTATATATCAATCTAAAATGTTGATGTTTTATCACATTATTACTGTTCCCAATTGGTACCCTCAATAACAGTGTTTCCTCTACAAAATATCCAAAAGGTTTGAATTCTGTTTTCTACTATACTGTACACGGTAAGAAGTAAGTCAATTGTGATGAAAAGAGCATTGCTTTTTTTCTCCACATTTGTTTTTTGTTAAACATTATTAATAAAAACAATTACCAGGAATACCTGCAGAGATACAGTACAGCATTTTCACTAAAGTAGAAAGTTAATTAATGTGTAATTATAATATTTGTATGTACAGTATGCTCATATATTAATAACACTTGATATGCCATTACACCTTTAAGTACTGTATTCTGTCTGTTCTCAGGTCAGGCACAGCACAGACAGTCTGTTTTATAAAGCTGCTCTGTTACCAATGGACCTGTGGCTATATGACCTAGAAGAACCCTCTTCATCTAAACTAAAACCTGGGAAGAATTTCAGCCAGCATTTTAAAATTCTCAGTGCAGGCTCACTTTGCTGGTCTGTGACAATAAAGAGCAGTTGCATGATGTTTGCAAAGTACAACTACACCAGGGATTAGGTAGAGGTTGTCTTAAATCAATGTACATGAAATCCCTACAGCCTTTTCAGTTGAGGAAAAGAATAATTGCATACTCCAGTTCTAATTTAAAAGGAACATAATCTAAAGCAACAAAAATTTGTGGAAAATGTTTGTCAAATAGAGCTGACTTCCATGGGGAAATGTCCTAACTGTGGAATTCTATTAGTCATTCTTGGGAAGTCATCATGTTTTATGTAGAGATGTGCAAAGCATGTAATATGATGGTATAGGTATGCCTTATATAAATATTAAATATGAACTTACTGCAAAACCAATTTTTTTTTTTCTTCCTGCTAATATAAGTAACTGGAAAATATGTTTACGATTTACAATGCATGTAAGTAAACTACATAACCGTTGTGCTGGGAGTTTCTAAAAAGCAACTTCACTTCAGCAGGAGTATTTGTTTTCGTAGAAATCCTACCTTGCTTTCGGTTGTTAGCAACCTCTAGAGACGAAACACTCGGCCATACTGCATGCATCAGGAGAAATCAGGAGTTGTTAATTGCACCTACTACACAACACTTTGTTACCTGTACAATACTAAGTGAACAAAGACAACTACAGACATCGGTTTACTTAATTTGCCCATAAAGCACAACATATGACTGCCAAGGCTGACGAAGACGAGCAATTGATGCATCCCAAAAGAAATCGAACAGACTTTTGAATATTGTATGTAATTGTGCAGTTTAAAATCAGCTGAAATAAAATAATATAGAATATGTCCTATGAGATTGATACTAGTTGTGAAATTAGTTGTTACCTTATCTTTTAAATCTATTTTTTTTTTGTCAAAAGACATAGGGCCAGATTCTCAAAGTTTTTTTTTTAAATTCCAAATTGTTATTGGAATATTGCAGGTTCTGGTTTGATAACCTTATTTGGTGTATTTTCCATACATACTAATTCTAACATACTAATGAAAATTTGGAGTAGCGTTTTCAGAATCTAGCCCTAAGTATAAAGGATACAAAAAAAATATTCAACTTGATTTTTTTTAAAAAGGAAGATTGTAAACAGATTATTCTTGGACTACTTTTCAACATATTGTTTTAATAGCACTATAAAATATGTTAAAGATCTTAATTATGATGATCTTTTAATTGAGTGTATGTTCAAAATAGTCTATTGTGTATGGTCATATAATGTGTAACCTCATAATTACATACAATTATTTATTTATTTTTGTTGAAATAACAGTGTTGAAGAGCTGGAAATGAAGTATTCTCAATGTCTTGTGAAGCAGAGACAGCAATACAGCCTGCTAATGTGCATTACCTCCCAGAAACGGCTCATTTTATGCTGTATCCTCTTTAATTTCTCTTTAAAACAATATTGGCTTCTGACCCTGTGGTCGCTTTACTCCAGGGTTATATTTATCTATCTGTCTGACTGTATATATATATATATATATATATATATATATATATATATATATATATATATATATATATATATACATGTTAATAGATTATATTTATCAATTAACTAAATGCAAAGTGAGTGAACAGAAGAAAAATCTAAATCAAATCCATATTTGGTGTGACAACCCTTTGCCTTCAAAACAGCATCAATTCTTCTAGGTACACTTGCACAAAGTCAGGGATTTTGTAGGCATATAGTTAGGTGTATGATTAAACAATTATACCAAACAGGTGCTAATGATCATCAATTCAATATGTAGGTTGAAACACAATCATTAACTGAAACAGAAACAGCTGTGTAGGAGGAATAAAACTGGGTGAGGAACAGCCAAACTCAGCTAACAAGGTGAGGTTGCTGAAGACAGTTTACTGTCAAAAGTCATACACCATGGCAAGACTGAGCACAGCAACAAGACACAAGGTAGTTATACTGCATCAGCAAGGTCTCTCCCAGGCAGAAATTTCAAGGCAGACAGGGGTTTCCAGATGTGCTGTCCAAGCTCTTTTGAAGAAGCACAAAGAAATGGGCAACGTTGAGGACCATAGACGCAGTGGTCGGCCAAGGAAACTTACTGCACCAGATGAAAGACACATCATGCTTACTTCCCTTCGCAATCGGAAGATGTCCAGCAGTGCCATCAGCTCAGAACTGGCAGAAAACAGTGGGACTCTGGTACACCCATCTACTGTCCGGAGAAGTCTGGTCAGAAATGTCCTTCATGGAAGACTTGCGGCCAAAAAGCCATACTTCCGACATGGAAACAAGGCCAAGCGACTCAACTATGCACGAAAACACAGGAACTGGGGTGCAGCAAAATGGCAGCAGGTGCTCTGGACTGATGAGTCAAAATTTGAAATATTTGGCTGTAGCAGGAGGCAGTTTGTTAGCCGAAGGGCTGGAGGCGTACGAATGAGTGTCTGCAGGCAACAGTGAAGCATGGTGGAGGTTCCTTGCAAGTTTGGGGCTGCATTTCTGCAAATGGAATTGGGGATTTGGTCAGAATTAATGGTCTCCTCAATGCTGAAAAGTACAGGCAGATACTTATCCATCATGCAATACCATCAGGGAGGCATCTGATTGGCCCCAAATTTATTCTGCAGCATGACAACGACCCCAAACATACAGCGAAAGTCATTAATAACTATCTTCAGCGTAAAGAAAACAAGGAGTCCTGGAAGTGATGGTATGGCCCCACAGAGCCCTGATCTCAACATCATCGAGTCTGTCTGGGATTACATGAAGAGAGAGAAGCAACTGAGGCTGCCTAAATCCACAGAAGAACTGTGGTTAGTTCTCCAAGATGTTTGGGCCAACCTACCTGCCGAGTTCCTTCAAAAACTGTGTGCAAGTGTACCTAGAAGAATTGATGCTTGATGCTGTTTTGAAGGCAAAGGGTGGTCACACCAAATATGGATTTGATTTAGATTTTTCTTCTGTTCACTCACTTTGCATTTAGTTAATTGATAAATATAATCTATTAACATGTCTATTTTTGAAAGCATTCTTACTTTACAGCATTTTTTCACACCTGCCTAAAACTTTTGCACAGTACTGTATATTCCCACCTTTTCTGGCTTGCTATAGGGGACAACCCAAATAAGTTCAAAAGGGTAATACTCTAGGTACTGTTTGAATTTCTGTAACTATAGCTGAAGTCTAAGGAATTTAACATGCCTGTATCTACATTAAATAGAGTTACCTCTCTCTGCTCTTTATCGCAACAATATATAGCATGTACTAAAACTCAATTTATTTGTTTTATATTGTTAACAATTAGTAATAATTTATTTTGGGAGTCATTAATTGCAAACACTCGACTAAGTGTGTGCTTCTTGGTCCTTAGTTCAAGCTCCAATAACATCCTTTAAAAAAAGGTACCCTGCTTACTGCCAGCATCATTTAATATTAATAATGAGACAGTTGACAGCCTTAATGGGAATCTCAGGTTTTAGGGAGAAAAATAAAATCGAGGTGAATAGAAAGGACACGTTTTTTTATATAAATACATCAAGATTTGTTTTGTAAATAAGCCTTCTACTTATATGGTTCCACACATTTACTTTTTGAAACTGTATTGCATTTAATGTAATCAAATTTCTTGTCAGGCATTTTCAGGCTGGACTTAAATGTGATTTGGGTAACAATATAACGTTGTTGCTGTTGTCACCAGTTTGTCCTATTGATTTGACAGACCAAATATGCTGCATTAAAAATGGACAACATTCCAGTGAGGTGATTCATAAAGTGGATTTAGCTGTTATTATTTTCATTTTTCCAACCTCTTTAATTGAGGTTATTATAGAGGCTGGAGGAGATTTAATGATGGTGGATTAGAAAAGCTGTTAAAAACAAACATATTTAGCTCATAAATTCCAATGCCATTTGGCATCATCAACCACTTGTCAACAATGTGTACTTTCCGCTCACCTCAGATACTATAAATTCCTTTGAGTTTCCTGTTTAAGCAAACATCTGCTGATAGAAAGAAGTGCTGAATGTGGTGGATGATGTTTGAATGATGTGAAAAGCATGCAGCACAATTACAATACAGTTCATGCATGTAACGAAAAAACAATAACAACAACCAGCATAGGTTTTTAAGGTTCTACTTAACCCATTATCCATTTCTGTGGTAATTTCACTTGTTTTGAGATCTCCCCATAAATATTTTTTGCATTAAAAAAATCTCAGAAAAAAAAGCCTGTCGTTTCTTTAACTTTGCATTACAAACTTAGATTATGCAAGGCTTTAAATGCACTGTGACTTGTGCCATACTTGTGTGGCTCATCTTCTAATCAGTCATTCAGCTTTTGTTACTGTACACATCACAGTGCTCCAGGGAATACTGGCTGGAAAAGATAATGCCTTCCATTACTGCACTATTTTATATTACCAAGACCTTTCTGGCATTATACTGCCAGACAATCCTTGTTTTGTTATTAAAAAATTGATATTGCTTTCAATGCAGTTTTAAAAACACACCAAAACCCCAAACTAAATAATCAGCAAGTTTTCCACTGCCAGAGTATGTGTTCTTTCCAAATAGAATTATTAATATTCATTTGAATAAAAATCCTCTGTCTGAGACGCATTGCTATTCCCAGCAATAGCAGGAAATAATGCTAATCAAATTATGGGCAGTTATCATTAAGTATGCTTGTAATTCAATTTCATATAACTGCTTAATGTACTATAATGTATCTATGGACAAAATTGGAACTAACACAGAAATGAAAATTGGGCTGCAAGGGCAAAGCAAAGCTTATTACACATGGGTTTTTACTTACTGACTGGACCAGGGTTATTGGGAATACCTAGAATAAAAGACAAATAAGACATAGTTTAATGAAACAGTTATGCAGTATGATAAATATGATACCATGAACTGTGCAGTGACATTACAACCTTTTTTTCTGCTAAATTTACCAATTTACCCATACAATTTACCCTGTAAAAAAACAGAAATAGCAATAAGGTTCTAGGTTATTATGTAGTATATTTAAAACCTAATTTTTGTAAGCCTGTCTAAAACTCTTGATTATTAATATCTTGTCAGGGTCTTTCTTCTACTTTAGCCCATTTTTCCCTTTAAGAAATGGCTACTGCAAAGTGACAGCTGCCAGCTGAGCCAAGAACAAAGTAAGGGATGTGCAAAACAAATTAATAGTGGTGGCTAAAATGACTTACCTGTAACCTTTAAGTTGCTGTATTTGGCCTTGATTTTAATTAGAAATGTGTTTTGCGCTATTTTTGATCCCTGGACTTCCTATGATTCCTAAGACAGCTGTCGGTCTAACCCAACATACAATAATGAAATATGAGTTCACAGTCACATTGATGGTACAATTTTTTTCACAGATCAATCACAATTGCGTACTTGTAAGTTACAACTATATGTGCATTTTCTAAACAGAGTGCTTTAGTTGGAGCTCTACCAGCATCTGTGTGATGTCTGCATCAGATGAACAACCAAGCAGCTGCGTTCCTGGCTTCAAGGATTTGTGATTATTTCCTTTATTCCTGAAGGGCACTCACTAACATCATCAGAGACGAAAGCACCCCCTGCTATGTGCGATCGATATCTCAAGAATCAGCCCATCTCTCTTTTTGATCCAGGCCTGACAGGCATAGTTAAGGTCCAAATTTATGACCTTCTGTAAAATAAAGCAGGTCAAAACACGAGGACACTTGTGTGCTGAGCCATGATGTTGGTTACATAGAGTAATACAAATATAATACAAAAATAAAAAAGTGTAGTCATCAAGAATGGGAATTCAAGTTATTCTAGTTTTAAATACTATATATATTCATCTCAATGTCTTTGTTTCTTTTTATATCCATTCAGGTTTCAAATTCACCAAGCCAGATGGAGATGATAGTGGGAATATCAAGGCCAATTTTGCTAGACCTTCTGTGCATTACTTTTCTGTTTTTCAACTATAGCAATTCCTAGATAAAGGTCATTGAACATTAAACTGAATGATGAGCGATAGGTTTTGTTCATTGTATTCCTAAACAAAGTTACTTGTAAGTGCATATTTAAAAATATTGCTACACCTCTTATTACTCACTAACTTATGTCTATTCGTTTATTTTATCAAGGAAAATGTTTAATTGTTCACTTTATTTTACCTTCCCAGGATGAGTTTAAATCACTTGTGTTAAACACAATAATAATATATAATTTAATATGAACTACTAGCTTTGTACTGTTCATTCAGGTACAAATATAAAGTACAGGTCTGGCATATAGATGCTTGCTATTCAGTATTATATCCACATACTGTGGCTTTTCTTGCCAACATAGAGTGGTGAATTTTGGTTCAGGCACAAAACAAGCCTCAGAGTACACTATGATAGAATAAACATTGCTCTGAGCAAATACAAAGCTGTGTGTTTGAAGCCTCAGCTAATTATTTCTGTATCATATTACTCAGTGGTGTTAACAGTAACAGTCAATTAACCATGTGAAAGGTCACCCCCATTGGACATTTGTTTATTTTTGATTCACTGTGTTCCCCATAGTTTGTTCATCGGCTAGATAAACCACAGCATGTGCCTATACCCCAAGCAACTTTATGCCAGCTTTGTATATTGAAAAATAATGATGTTGCTAAATTTGTTGATCAAAGTAAGGAATCATAACAATACTGACAGAATACCAAAACCATCATGCAAGTGTGTTTTTTGGGCAGACAGGGGAGGGGGTGGGGGGCATTTTGTCTATTCCTTAATATCTGTGCCGTGGTCATTAGCCCATTTGAAATCAATCCTAGGTTGTTTGGATAAAGAAAAGTTTCCACAAAAGTAATCTCTTGTTGAAGATATTCCTGGTTTGTGCACTTTTTTTTACATTAACCGATTATGGTTTGGATAACTAATCACCATTGGGTTTATAAAACATTTTTTTTTTTTCTTTTTACAGCAGATCTGTATCTATTCTTTATGTACCAGCAGCAAACCTCTTTTATATAATGGGTTGCATTCAACTTGGGCCAGCTGTTGAAGATCATGTGCCACTTTATTAGATTCATTTTCTATCACCATCCTTTTCATTTCACCGCACCTGACAGTTATCTTCATTACACTCAGTAATACAGATTTAATTGAACAGAATAATATAAGACCACATTAGGTCGCTCATGTTGATCAGGCACCTCATTGATTTTTCTGCTCCTCTGTTCTCAGGCTGAATTAAGGAAGCAAAAGTAGTTTGAATGCGACTGGAATTATTATTTTTTTTGTTTTGTATTGTATGGATGAGGCATATGCTCTGGATAATATTGTTCACAAATATATTATATAGTTAACTAATAATTTGATATTCTCTTAAATCTCATGTTTATTTTAGAATGAATCCAGATAATTGAATTGGAATTTATCCCCAAAATTTAAAAATTATTTCCAGTTTTGACCCCACTGGTTTGTGAAACACAAACTGTATAACAATTATGCATCTTCTATTATTATTATTTATTTCTTAGCAGACACCCTTATCCAGGGCAACTTACAGTTGTTACAAGATATCACATTATTTTTACATACAATTACCCATTTATACAGTTGGGTTTTTACTGGAGCAATCTAGGTAAAGTACCTTGCTCAAGGGTACAGCAGCAATGTCCCCCACCTGGGATTGAACCCACAACCCGCCAGTCCAGAGCCCTAACCACTACTCCACACTGCTGCCCTAATGCTACAGTACTGACAAATCTTATTAATGGCAAATTATTAATTACCATCAAAAAAAAAACTGAAAAAGTATGAATAGTGTGCTGACACAGACAAGTCCACATTAATAAATGCAAACAAGGTTACTTACAGTATCTACAAGTAGATAACAGCTCATTTGCCTCCCATCTTCAGGCTCAGGGTGCCTCATTACTTAAACCAGTTCCAGATCAAGATATTTTACAAAGTAATACTTTGGGCTTGCACTTTCGTTAACCAGCAGGAGCTGGAATTGGGAATTCTGGGAGGTGCTGATGCAATCCGTCCATACTAAAAGCTACAATAACTGAAACCTGGCAAAAGTGTTACCCACCCTAGAAACAAATGAAAAAATCAAAATAAATATCACAGCTGGCTTATCAACAGGGATCCTAGGAATTCACAGATTTTCTATGCTGTGGGAACATTTTTAGTTTAACATTTGCACTCAATTTTAGCCTTTTATTTGAATTGCGGAATAACGCAGATTTTTTATTATTTATTTATTTATTTATTTATTTATTTATTTATTGTTTTTCTGAGAATTTCATTTTTTTTATTGCGGGAAAATCCCTGTTTATCAATTTAATTACTAATTTATCAGACTGTACACACTTCAGTTATGCAAGGTGCATAATATAAAGATATATAAAGCATTCTGTAGAAATGATGTTAGCTTATTGTATTTCCAGACCTTTTCTGTCAATTAAAGTTTGGTACTTTTGTCTGCTGTGCATTTATGAATGCCTGTGTAACATGTCATTGTGAAATCGGTTGAATTATGATGGATCAGCTTCATTTCTACTGAATGTGTGTTTATCCCACTCCACTGAATGTAAACAATAGCATTCACCCTAGCACTGTAGAGTATTATTCAATTAACATAAGGCCTTGGCTGAAATACAGTTTCTCTATAGAAGACCTTTACAATGATGCTAACAAAAATAAACTGTACAAACCGATATACTACTTGTAACTTAATCTCTTGTTGGTAACATGCCACTAAACGATTCCGCCTAATTCAATATCCACTGCTGACACAGTTATTTAATATAATTTACTATCATATAGCTGAAAGTATTTAATTATCTCTACCTGCAAAGGAATCGCAGCATAGCAACTCAAATAAAACTACCTGGCTAAGTGATACCCTTACCTTTACAAGTCTTGTACTGTCTAAGGACCTGATAGTCATGTTATCCTAGGCAGAACCAGTGATACTAAATTCAAACTTCCATGTATTGTAAATTTGGGCTTTAATCACGTAACCATTTTCAATGGAATGGGAGTTCAATGCTGCGCATACTAAAGCAGTTCGCTTACTAATGCACTAGAGGGCACTCTTGTAGAGCTGCAAAGCTACTCGTTTTCTGGAGGGGTGTACGAGTGGAGCTGTAAACTCAATACAGACCCCTAAGGCCCAGGTGTAGCACTGACAAAGGACTGTAGGATTGAGTTGTAGCACTGCCATCCCCCTGGAGGGGGCTTCAGTTTCTAAAACCTGCAGATATTGGGAGGGGTGAGAATAATTGATTTGCAAGAAAGAAGCCAGATGGCGACTCAGGCTGTGAAGTTGCAGTCACATGTGGGATTTCAGGGATTGGTTTAAGGAAACAATAATATTGGGGGAGTCAATATTTAGAAACTGTAAAAAAAACAAAAAAAAAAACAGTGAGGAATGGTTAATGGCAAACATACAAAAACGGGGCAAGCCCACAGGAAATAGTAATAAAAAAATAACAATGCAAGAAATTGAAGGTGTAAGCACAGCGTCAGGAAGGGAAGAAAGATGCAAATTAGTACTTAAAATAGAAAAGCAGTAAAAACAAGCAGCAGGAGAACTTCAGTTGTGTGAAAACACTGCACAGAAAATAATTGTGAAAAAGGAGGAAGAAAAACATCTCTCACTTCCAAGTTTTTCCTTTTGACTAACCACAAATGCCACCTGGCCCTTAGACAATAGATATTATGCTCATCTGAACTCACTCCTGAATTTGATTAGAAGTCTCAATCAAATAGCTGAGTTAATTGCTGCTGCTAAGGAGATGCATTGAGTCTGTTTTTTTGTTGTTTTTTTTTCCTCATGGGGAAGCTTCCACAGGCATTGAAGGCGAGTACTAAAATGTATTACCTTTAGTCTCACATTGATGATTCATAAAGCCCTTGTGGGGAGCTAACTGGAAGCTTATTTTAAGTAGAGAAAATATAGCTATGAACCAAAAATAAATCTCAAGGATGTAATGAAAAATGATTCCCTGAAAGAGAAAACGACCAACAACTGATTTACTGAGCATTTTATGTCAGAATTGCCTGAGCTGGGACCCTGCCTGATTGGGGAGGGTCAGGCTGCATACCATGCACTGAGTGACAACTTTGCACCCGGATTATAATTGTCTGTCTGTTCATTGATCACCTGCACCTGCACACGCACACTGTTAAACACTTTGCCACAGCTGCCGATAGGCCCCTCCGGGGAGTGATGTCCTCGGTTCCACCTACCGAGGGATTAAGTAGTCACCACGGAGATCACGTTCTCTTTTGCATGGAACCCGCGAATGCGAGTGATCCGACCTCGCAAGGTTTGTTGGTCGTCTTCTCTTTTAAGGAACCAGGGTTACATCCGTAACCTATCGTTCCCTTTCAATTCAAAGGCGACCAACAACAATCCTTTTGGGAAAGTATATTAAAGCCGTCTCGAGGGAGCGTGAATGGACAGTAGATGAGGGACGTCTCGCTACCACCGAACTAATCTTTGTGGTGTGAGGCATAGAGGGATCTACCACATTAAACCGGTAGAGCCTGGTGAATGTATGCAGAGTATCCCAGCTAGCCACAGTACAGATATCAGCCAATGAGGCACCTGACGAAGCCACTCCTCTGGTAGAGTGCACGGCCACCCTCCCATGTGGGGGGGCTCATACGGGGCCTTAGTGAGAGCCTCCAATAACACATCTAGACTCCACTCGGGGAGGATGTCCTTTCTAGGAGGACGTAGCCGCCGAGTGCCCTTTAGAAAACAGGTTGCCAGAATATGAGTGCCCAGGGAAACTGAGTCAATGGTGACATGGCATGCAGATATAGCTGCTAGATATACTTTCAGCATAGAGGAAGGCCAGGAGCAACGGTATCGGCGGGAATGCGTATTAAAACGTTCTGGGCCACTTGTGCGCTAGGGCGTCGATGCCTAGTGGACCGCCCAAACGGCTAGGATGGCATCCACGCACTTTGAGAACGTGCAGGAAGCTAAGGAGAGTCCGAATGGCAGCACAGAAAACTCGAAGACGCTTCCCTAAAGCGGACGTATTTCCTGTGTGCGGGACAAATAGGGACGTGAAAATACGCGTCCTTTAAGTCCACAGTGGTAAACCAGTCGCCTGGCCGGACAGACTGGAGGATGTGGTGATGTGTGACCATCTGGAACCTTGTGATCCCTTGAAAGGGAGGAGGGCTTGTGCGGAACTGCAGTGTAACCGGTTTGTACGGTGGCAAGCACCCAAGAGTCTGAGGTGCAATTGTGCCAGTATTGCAGCTGGTGTTGTGAGAAGGGGTGGGTCTGAGGCTGCAAGCCTTCGGGGGCCCTGCTGGGGCTGCTGAGGCTGGGGTTGAGCCTGTCTTGGAGGCTGTCTAGGGCGGTTCTGTGGGAACTGTCTCCCGGAGCGCTTATGGGTTGGGGCCCCACGTGCAGCGCTCCCCCATCCTTTCAGGCGGCCCCGGGTATTAGCTGCCGCGGAAGCCTCAGGTCGCTCACACAGCGCAGTGGGGATTGGAACTGTCCGGGTTATGTAGTTACAGGCAGACGCCAGCACCTAATCCTATCCAATAATGGAGCACAGGAAGGGGGCATCGCAGCCACCTGTCGAGACGCCTCCCGCTCTCGGTGGGAGCGTTGCAGTATCTCCTCTACCGCTGGCCCAAAGGTATGGTCAGGTGAGATAGGCGCTTCCAACAGGCCCGACTTGTCCACCTCCGGGACCTGGCCTGAGACAAACAAAGCTGCCTGTGTGCCTCTATGAGACCAGCCAGGCTTCTACCTAGGGCTTGCCCTTGGAAGTCTGAAATTTTTAGCAGGGTACCGGAGACCAAGCGCAGCTCTGAGGCTACCAGCTCAGGGAGGGGCGCCGATCGTAAAATGCCATCCAGGTAGGCCGTTAGGAGACCTGCTGTGTTGGCCAGGAGCGTTACCTGCGCTTCAGCTGCGTACGCTTTTTTGAGGTGGGTCTCTGTGATCCTGCATTGGCCGTTAGGGCATACAGGGTCCTTGGACTGACCTTTCCGGAGTGACGCGCACCAGGGCCGCTATGGTGGAATCCACCGGCGGGAACTGCGCTAGTCCCAGCGCCCCCACACCTTCCAAGGAGGCCGGTCGGCGCCAGGAATATTGTTTGGGGGGGGGTCGAAGCTTGCACCAGTCTGAATACAGAGCGGCGTTGTTCAGGCGCTGCCTTCCAGGGAACCTGGAGGAAATTGGAGTCTCGATCCATAAGCACTCAAACTGAGCTCGATGGAGGGGTAAACCTCAGAGCTGGGGCCCGTCTCCTGGGTTACCCTGAATCATGTCCTGTTCTTCCTTGCTTATCACCTCATCTTGGTCTGAGATGTCCGCGACGTCCGGTGAGGGTGGGGTCAGTATCGGGGCAGGTGCCAGAGGTGGAGCTGGGGCAGGAGCAGGGGAAGAGCCTGCTGCCTGACCAGGTACTCGAGGACCTGAGCAATCTGGCTCTTCAGGTCCAAGATGCCCTTGGCCTGCCTACTGTGCCTTGCCCACTTACTGCCCCTGGAAGAAGACCGTGAGCGGCTGCAAGCTCGGTGGGTTGAAGCCTGTGCACAGGGTATGCTCTGTGACGGACTGGAATGCAGGTGGAGGAGGGTAGAGGACAGGGCTCCCAACACTGCAGAGGGCTCAGCTGAGCTGGCTGAGGAAGCTGCTCCCGTAAACTCTGACATTGCGATGCATGGAGCATTTGAACTAGGGGCGCCTAAGCACTGATGCCTCGAGGACTGGGGGGCACCGAGGGGCTGAAGCACTGAGGCTCTGGAGCACCAATGCAGGAAGCATTCAATCACAGAGGGCATTGAAGCAGAGGTCAGTCTGGACCGCGTGCAGTCACACAACCGGAGCAGCGCGTAGCTTACAGAGGCATGGAGCACAACCTTCAGTATAGACAGTATACAGAAAAAAGACAAAAAGAAAAAGATTTTTTTTTTTGGCCCTATGCACCGAGGTGGGTGGGTCACTGTATGCAAGTCTACTCTACAGTGGGCTATTCAGACCCAGAGGAGGAAGCACACATTGTATATATATATATATATATATATATATATATATATATATATATATATATATATATATATATATATATTAAACAACAGATGCTGAAGGGTAGAGTATACACAAAAAATGTGCATACCCTACCTTTTTTTTTTTTAGGCCACACACACACCGAGTGGGTGGGCAAGGTCAGCCCAGTGGCGTCAACTCGACAGCAGGTGCAGCAGAGCTGGGCCCCAGTGGAGGAAGCGTCTCTCTTTTCTTTATTTGTTATTATTATTTTTTTTAGCTGCAAAAAGCAGGGGAAAAAACAGACAGCAGATGCTGTAGGTTAGAAAGCAGACTACAGTTGCCAAGCAATGTAGGCTGTTGAAAGTAAGAAGTTTTTTTTTTAAATGGAGCGCAGTGTTTTAGCTCAGTCCTCAGAAGCCGAGTTTCCGATTATGGGGAAGTGGCAAGCCAACTTCCAGCATTAAATTGCAGTGGAATTAGCAGAAAAACTCAAAGTGAGAGCTCTTTTTACAAAGAATCAATCACGCAACTGGAGAGGTTAGTTATACCTACCTTATCTACCTGATTGTGAGAGGCAAAGGAGAACGTGATCTCTGCAGAGTGACTACTTTATCCCTCGGAAGGCAGATCGAAGACGTCACTCCCCGGAGGGGCCTATCGGCAGCTCTGACATAAAATGCTCAGTAAATACCTGACCTGTGGCAGGCATATCCCAGAAGTATTGTTGTTGGTCGTCTTCGAATTGAAAGGGAACAGAAAACAAAGCAAGAATTGGAAATCAAATGACACGCATGAGGGTCTTTGGTTCTAGTTTTCTGCTATAGATATATGATATATGATATATATGCTAGATTAGTCAACATGTCTTTATAGAAGTAAGAGCTGGCACCATCTAGCTTCCTTTAGTTTTTTGCAAAATACAGTTTTGTGCACTAGGTGGTGCTAATGCGTACTTTGGCTGATCTAGCCTTCATTACATATGTCTATGCTAGGCAACTGAACTTAACTTAAAAGCAGCATACTTACTTTACCTGATAAAAGCTAGCTCTTGGGTGCCATAGTCTTTATTGCAGTTCAAGCACAATCTGTACAAAAAAGAGCTACTGTATGCCAGAAAGAACTAAAATGTCTTAAGTATAAAACATCTGTGAAGTTCTTGAAAAAGGGTTATGGGGAAAACACATTTTAAAATAAAAAACACAAACAAACAAACAAACAAACAAACAAACAAAATAAAAAGTATGGCATAGTCAGGTGTCTGCTGCTTTTAAACAAAATAACATATGGACAGCTTAGAAAAAGGTGTATTAAGCAGTCAGTCAACGCTACAATGTGTGTGTGTTTTTTTTTTGTCAGTGTGGCTCCACAGCTCCAGATCTGATGATGAATAACAATGTCAGTGCATGGTAGGGCATTTTGGCAGCACTTGTGGTGGTGAATACTAATTAAAAACTAAAACTGATGAGCTCTTGCTAGCAATAAAGGATGCAGTCTTGTTATTCCTATCAACTACCTAGTTATGATGAACGTCACAACAGCATGTTTTTAGGGTTGTGCAGTAAATTCAGATTTGACCTATATGTCAGGTATTGGTAAGGTTGTAAAATTATTATCAAAAGCAAATTGACGAATTGCCTAAAAAAGAGAGATACGTGTTTAATTATGCATTTCTTAATGGTGTATTATGTAACAAGATAAGATCCACCGTAAAAGAAAAAATAAGATAAGAAAAGAAAACCCCTGTAAACTAATAAATCAGTCAATATTAGTCACACAAAATACAAAGGCCTCTCCAAAGGTGTAGGGAAATGATTAAAATAAGAATATTAAATCCTTGTGTTCACTCTTTTGGGAATTACTACAAGTTGTACAGCCCTAACCAACACACACATAACTTTTTAACTTGTGCCAGACATATTGCATTTATTTCCCTACTGAAGAAATTATATTAAATGGACTTTAAAATAAAATATAATGCATAACTGAAATAGAAAACACAAGCTAGAAAAGTTATATAAAAGCTGTGGTGGTATATTAAGACAAGTTTGATCGACCTTTCTACATTTTCCTGGCAGAATAACCTATTCAGATTCACATCTCAGGCGTGCTAGAATACTTAACAGTAACAGAAGGCAACACAAATACATAAAAAGAAGATACATTAGAAGTAGTACAAAATATAACACATGTTTCAAGTCATACATATTGAAATAACATAGAAATAGGTACTGTATTTGAAAGAGAACTCAGGTGCAGCTCATGCAATAGAAAGACCCTTACAAGTTTGAGACCAAGGCTGTGTGGTCCAGTGGTTAAAGAAAAGGGCTTGTATCCAGGAGGTCCCCGGTTCAAATCCCACCTCAGCCACTGACTCATTGTGTGACCCTGAGCAAGTCACTTCACCTTCTTGTGCTCCGTCTTTCGGGTGAGACGTAGTTGTAAGTAACTCTGCAGCTGATGCATAGTTCACACACCCTAGTCTCTGTAAGTCACCTTGGATAAAGGCGTCTGCTAAATAAACTAATAATAATAATCATTCTTGCATTCCATGACCTGTCAGCATCTGAGGGACCACCATAGGGAGGCTAATCTGTGATTCAGTGCTTAGTCTGATCTCAGTGAAGGTAATCAATAGATTCATTAAAATTGTTGACAATTCATTCTAGGCTAAATCAGTTGAATGTGCTATACAAGAAACAGTAAGAGCAATTGTTAGCAACAGAATAGTGTACAATTACAGGTACAGTCTACTGCAGCCAATCCCTCTTTTTCAAAAAAAGTGTATTCATTTGTATATAATCATTTTCTGATGTTGTAATTGTATCCTGATGTATCTGCTTCTGTAACAAAACATAATGCAAATTGTCACAGCAATTTACCATATTGTGCTTTCAAATGGATACAAACTAAATCATTCCAATGTATATTGTACAGGGATGGACCTTTATGGAACTAATACATTTTAAACCTCTTATTTTTATAATCTTGGACATACCATCGGGCAGAACAACAAAAAAGCTTCACCAAAAAGCCTGTTGCTGGACTTCAATACACAGTACGCTGTGAGATTAGTTAAACATACTTTATTTATTTATTATAGAGCCCAGATGCTCAGTCTTGCCTACTAATGTAAATATTCTGCATTCCTATACAAAATACATAAACACAGATAATATGTCTGATATGAAAACTGATATGAATTGACAGTAAAATAGTTGTACTGTAGCTGCCATTCTGGCACTCTTCCTATTTTAAAACTCACTCTTGGATAACAGATTTTCTAATGGAATATGCAACAGGTGTGCTCACAGTCTCTTCAATGGTGATGGATAACCTGCATAATTATATCAGATTACTATATATATAAAAAAAAATATATATATATACAGTACTGTGCAAAAGTTTTAGGCAGGTGTGAAAAAATGCTGTAAAGTAAGAATGCTTTCAAAAATAGACATGTTAATAGATTATATTTATCAATTAACTAAATGCAAAGTGAGTGAACAGAAGAAAAATCTAAATCAAATCCATATTTGGTGTGACAACCCTTTGCCTTCAAAACAGCATCAATTCTTCTAGGTACACTTGCACAAAGTCAGGGATTTTGTAGGCATATAGTCAGGTGTATGATTAAACAATTATACCAAACAGGTGCTAATGATCATCAATTCAATATGTAGGTTGAAACACAATCATTAACTGAAACAGAAACAGCTGTGTGGGAGGAATAAAACTGGGTGAGGAACAGCCAAACTCAGCTAACAAGGTGAGGTTGCTGAAGACAGTTTACTGTCAAAAGTCATACACCATGGCAAGACTGAGCACAGCAACAAGACACAAGGTAGTTATACTGCATCAGCAAGGTCTCTCCCAGGCAGAAATTTCAAGGCAGACAGGGGTTTCCAGATGTGCTGTCCAAGCTCTTTTGAAGAAGCACAAAGAAACGGGCAACGTTGAGGACCGTAGACGCAGTGGTCGGCCAAGGAAACTTACTGCAGCAGATGAAAGACACATCATGCTTACTTCCCTTCGCAATCGGAAGATGTCCAGCAGTGCCATGAGCTCAGAACTGGCAGAAAACAGTGGGACCCTGGTACACCCATCTACTGTCCGGAGAAGTCTGGTCAGAAGTGGCCTTCATGGAAGACTTGCGGCCAAAAAGCCATACCTCCGACGTGGAAACAAGGCCAAGCGACTCAACTATGCACGCGAAAACACAGGAACTGGGGTGCAGAAAAATGGCAGCAGGTGCTCTGGACTGATGAGTCAAAATTTGAAATATTTGGCTGTAGCAGAAGGCAGTTTGTTTGCCGAAGGGCTGGAGAGCGTACACGAATGAGTGTCTGCAGGCAACAGTGAAGCATGGTGGAGGTTCCTTGCAAGTTTGGGGCTGCATTTCTGCAAATGGAGTTGGGGATTTGGTCAGAATTAATGGTCTCCTCAATGCTGAGAAGTACAGGCAGATACTAATCCATCATGCAATACCATCAGGGAGGCATCTGATTGGCCCCAAATTTATTCTGCAGCATGACAATGACCCCAAACATACAGCGAAAGTCATTAAGAACTATCTTCAGCGTAAAGAAGAACAAGGAGTCCTGGAAGTGATGGTATGGCCCCCACAGAGCCCTGATCTCAACATCATCGAGTCTGTCTGGGATTACATGAAGAGAGAGAACCAACTGAGGCTGCCTAAATCCACAGAAGAACTGTGGTTAGTTCTCCAAGATGTTTGGGCCAACCTACCTGCCGAGTTCCTTCAAAAACTGTGTGCAAGTGTACCTAGAAGAATTGATGCTTGATGCTGTTTTGAAGGCAAAGTGTGGTCACACCAAATATGGATTTGATTTAGATTTTTCTTCTGTTCACTCACTTTGCATTTTGTTAATTGATAAATATAATCTATTAACATGTCAATTTTTGAAAGCATTCTTACTTTACAGCATTTTTTCACAGTTGCCTAAAACTTTTGCACAGTACTGTATATATATACCATAAAAAAGTATTAAATCCTAATGAAATTTGTATTTTCAACTCATTTGTCTCCATACGACTACCATATTTTTAACATCGTTCTACTGAAATTGACCCTAATTTGTTTCATAAATCACATTAGCTTTTGCTAAAATGATTTCATTTCACTTTCTTTCTGGGATAGAACACAGTGCTTGTGTCAATGTGTGTATGCAGTTATTCATCTATTATTATTATTTATATTTTTTATTCAACAAAATTTGATCGGCTGGGTACACCCGCAAAGGTACTTGTAAATGTTCTGTTGTTGATACTATGCTGTAAATTAAATCTCCTAACCTCCATCCAAGTACATTTCACAGTCTCTCATAATGCTCAGCAGAAAACAAGTAATCTCATGGAATTGTTTACCAAAACAAAAACGACAGTAGCTGATAATGAAACTTTAAAAGGCCTTCTTCCATAAAGAACAATAAAGTCACTTTTTTGAGTGTAGACCTTTTCAACAATACTTTCATATGTAACATGATTTTTGTAAAAAAAATACTGGGATTTGTTTTTAAGCATAATATACTGTTCACTTTACTTGCATTGAAACTGCAAATTGCCCTATAGTATACTGTTGAAGAAAGAAACATAATGTATTCATCAGGAAATAGCAATGGCTTACTCCAGCATGAACAATGTGTTTGGGGGGCAAAGTACCTGTTTTCAACCATCTGGTCTGTACTGTGCTGCATGTGAGAACTCCCTTGTAGCTGACACTTACGTCTGCACTAGATTTAGATTTGGGAGTAAACAGACTAAGACTAAGAATGAAGTGGATAGAGGTGAAGAGGCTGATGTCAGAAATACATACAGTATTATGTGCATTTTGTTTATTTATTCACTAGTGTTATTTAACCATGATATACCCTTGAGAGTAAGTCACCCTGTTTCCAAAGGTGACCCTGACTCTCAGCCTAACAATTTAATATGGAAATCATTTCTTACCATCATTATTTAACTGCATTTTATCTACAACATTTTATCAACACCTAGTATTAGGAATATCACTGTATGGAAACCATCTTCTTTTTTTTTTTTAATACCACAATGGTTAAATTACTTTCCTTCCTTTCAAATAAAACCATGACCCAAAAAAGTGTGTTGATTGGACTATAAACTATCAAGTAGATTCATCATTTTTGTACGCTACTGACTTTTAAGAATAAACAGATACATGCATACAAAAGGTACTGGCTCTTTTTTGTTATGATCAAACCCAAATGGAATACTTGTTCAACCCTTGGCTTGTTTTTCTGTTCCCCTGTTGTCACCGGTGGTGCATTTACACTGAATTACAAGACAGAGTACCTTGCACTTTAGGTGTCATTCTTGTAAAAAGCTACTCACAGATATTAGCAGTTCCCTTTGGAATTGGCAGGTAGGAGCCAACACTCCAAGCACGGCCCTGGTAAGTTTTCTTACATCTCCCACAGTCTGGACCTGTGGTGTTGTGCTCACACTCACAAGACAGTTTTCCGCCGTCAAAAACGCAGGTGTTGGCATGAAGGTTACACTTGCACCTGTCAAAAAGAAGACAGTGTCAACACTTGCAGCTTTCTAGCTGCAAAGTTCAATTAAAAGAAAAAAAAACCTGAAACCCATTTTCAGCATAGTTTGCCCTTGATGACTTTTTGTTTGTTTATTTTGTTTGGCTGAAGGTCTGTATTTCTCTTTCTGATTAAAAGGACGAGTCGGTATCAGATTCACAATTGATAAACCGCTGTCGTAGCTGTGAATTCCAACATGTTCTCTCATAATTAGCTTGGCTGAAAAGCAACATATTAATATTTGTTTCTGTTGAGAAGAGCTTATCATTCCCAGCTAAGTAAAAAAACAAACAAACAATCATATAATGGCTAAAATACAGAGCTGGAAAAAACAGAAAGCTAAAGGTATTGTTTTAACTGTCAACCCTCCCTCAAGAAGTAGTCTGTAAAATCAGCAGGGATTTATTGTAGAACATTTTTATTGTAAAAAAGCTGCAAGAGAGAGTTGAGAGAAATCAGTGGATTAGTAGTGTGGGTGGCTGTGTGAGACCTGACAAAGCAATGTTCCCCAGGCTGGGGGATCAATTTACTGCATTTACATGAACGCTGCTGCGGTTTTGGGTTTGGGGTTATTTAGAATGCAACTCTTACTGCCTTTATGTCAGCTCTATCATACATTTATAATCTTCACTGCAAACATCTGTGTCAAATCCAAGAAACTAAGTGAAGGTTGTGACTAGCAAAAAATGGGCCAGGATGTCCAAGGAAAAACAGTTGTTTAGTGGCTCAGTTATTGGCACCTTTCCATAAGGAGCAGAGCTCAACCAGGGCCCCAGGTCAGCATGGAATAAATTACATTATTATGTCACATAATAACAGTGCATACTTTTATTTTGGTTAAATGGTTAATCATTTTCTTCAATTTCAAAACCAGCCGAAAGCAGACTAACTATGGGAGCTAAACCAATCTGGCAAGTTTGTCATTAATAATCCCACCCACAGTTTCTGTGGGAATGGAATGCATGGCCATTTATTTGTTGCTCTCCACTGCTAATCTGTTGTGTATTCTTTCACCCAAGATACTATGTTTTCAGTACTGGAACTGTGTGCTTTGCTAATAATAAAACAATGACATTGATTTCGATATACAGCAGCAGAGGTTATATTTGTACCTCATGACAGTGATCTGAGCCATACATGAGAAACGGAGAAGAGTTGGCCGAGTATTGGGTGTATCAGTAATAATATGCCCCTCCTGGGAGTTATCTTATATCTGTCTGGGGTTATCAAGGATTTACTGGTTTAAAACTTCCTCAGGGCAGAAAATCTCTCTCTGGACAATAGTGCTACAGTACCTACATCTGGACACAAACCTTAGAAGAAAAAAAAAACATTGAATACCCAATTAGCACTGGTTTGTACAGAAATGTATGCTGACCCAAGATATAAATATGCTCATTTAATTAAAAAAAAAAAAATCAAGGAAATGTACTGAAATGGGCCAGATTTAAAAGTCAGAAGCCATCATTATCACGCAGCAAAATGTTATTGATGCATATGATTTCTTTCATGCATGTGAATTCACACAGCTAAGATACTTTCAGTTATGAAGAAAATGCATCATTATGTAAATCACAAGCTTTCTAATAGAGTCTAAAACTGCTGGGATCAAATCCATTAAAACACTGTTACAGTCCTGGCTGTGGCTAGGAGTTAATGGATCTCCTTTGTGTAACTTTAGTGGTGCCATTTTGATGCACTCCCTGGTGTAATATTATCTACAAAAGCACAGGCTATCCTCTCCTGGAACAGGTGTTATTACATGCAGGGAAGCTTGAAAATGACAGCTGAAACTGTAAGATGTTATTTCATCTGGTCTTACATGGCTAGGAAGAGTGTAGGTTCTGTAAGGCAGTATTTGTTTTCTTGTTAATAGAAAAGCAGTTCAATTCCATACTTCAATGTATCATCCATTACAATTAAACACTCAACGGTGCTGAATTGAGAAACTACATTTCAACAACAAACGTTTCTACTAGTCTTTTTCAATTTTCAATTTCTTCAGACACTGAAACATACTACAGTGTAGTACAGTGGAATCAGACACGTAATGCCTTCTATTGGGAAGTTATAGTAATAGGAGAAAAGAAAACAGTTTTATTCAAGCTATGGAATATCTGGTAAATGGTGGGGAAATTGTGGGACACACAGATATGAATCTGAGAGAAATTATTTGAATCTAACCAAAAGGAAGAATGCATTCCTGTTTAAAAATACACATTTTAGAAATAAATAATGCTTCCAGTCAGAATGTAAAGTACACATGGTTTTTTAAGTATAATTTTATCCAGAAACACCTTCTATATTTTAATTATGATAAAGCGATTCATCTATGCAGAAAATGGTATCACGGGTGGACTTGCTCCAAACCCCAGTAGCTTTGCCCTTGGCAGATTATAAAAAAAATAAAAATAAATTGCAAGTCTATAGGCCCTTATTCTGCTCTTATACTCGGAGGAGATGAAGATTAAATATAACTTCAGATAATTAGTCCACAAAAGTCTGTTTAACAAAGCTTTTATGTCATGTTCCTCTTGGGTTCTTTTGCAATAAAGACTCCTCATTAAATCACCTATTTTTCTGCTTCAACCAGGGATGTGTGCCACATTCAAATTCATTGTCTGCCTGCAAATTCATATAGTTGTGAGTATAAATGTTTTGTTTTGTGTGATAATTTTGCTTAAGGCAGTATAAAAAGCGTCAATACGAGCCCTGTAGAGGTCATTTATACATATTCATTGAGCTCACAGTGTGGCTCCTGTTTCATAGTGACTGGATGGGGAAGATGTTGCTATAAAATTGAACACCCGCTTCTTCTGAAAACCAAGCATTTCTTTTAACCTGCTGGAAGGTTAAAAACTTCTGGAATGTAAATTTAAAGTTACATTTAAAAAAGAAAAGCTATTTCATGACAGCATAACTGGAACCAACGTTATGGTAGTTCTGCTGTTGTTGGGCAGCCAGTGGCTGTTGTCTCACATCTCTTTCCACTCAGTATGCTGATTATTGTAGTTCATCCAAACTATTCACATCCTAAACCGAACATATAGCAAATATATATATATATATATATATATATATATATATATATATATATATATATATATATATATATATATTTATATGTGGGCGAGTTTTTTGGAGCAAAGTTTGCAAACTTCTCCCTAACTAAATGTCCCTCCAAGTCGATCAGCTCAACTTCGTGTAACTTCCTAATAACTTTGCAAAATTTACAGAGAGGGTACGTGAAGTTTCAATACTGCACTGCAGGGAAATTAGTTTGAATTAGTTTGATTGACTTGCCCCCTAAGTTTATACTGTAAGTACAAAAAACTAAGTGATTGTCTTTTGCAAAAAAAAAAACAAAAAAAAAAAAACTCCCATCCACCCACATAGATGACTCTGAACAAAAAAAACTGGATATAATTGTGTTGACTGTTTATTTATGGAACCTTTCTTTCTGACAATCCATAAGTAATGTTACTGTTCTCCTTCTGAGAATGGGAAGATTTTATATAACAAACTTCCCATGGTGTGGTTTAGGTTCTTAAATAAACATATGGTACATATTTTTTATTGTTTTAAGCCTTCACAAATACATCTGCAAAGGTCAAAACCACCTACTGTATGTCACTTACAGAAGATGCAAACTTTTAAATTATAAACATGTTTTTGCCTTTCTACCAATACACCCAAGAATCAACAGCTGACAACATGTCTCAAGACTAGACTATTCATTATAGGGCCTGTATATTTTCTCGCTAAGCAACATGTATAAAAATGTAACATATTACTTGGTTCAACTTAAATACATATATTAATTTTGCAAACTGAAATACAATTGCATGTTATGGTGAAATCTTTTAAAGTAGTTTGTGTGCACTGCTAGAAACTATTGAACGTGAACTGTATCCCTACAGAAGGCTTTTTAATAAGCTAAATGGATGGCGATTAATTTTAATCATATGTACAGGTGCTGAAGTAATCAAACTAGTTAAACAAATTAGACCGAATTTCCAGTAACTAAATGCTGTTCATGTCACCATTAAGAGGCCTTCTACAGCTTGGTAATTGAAAATACGCCAGCATTGGTAATTTAATTTCAGACTTCATCATGTCAGGCAGCATTTAAACAGAATTTTAGAGTCAAATGTTAACAAAACAACAGTGTCCTGGAGGTGAGTGCAGGTGATTAGTTAAATTTGTATTTAGGTAAATACCATTGCATACTCAACAGAGCTGCCACATCACATTTGCTTTGGGGGTTACTTACAAGAGATGCCCATGAGTTAAACACATTGCAGAGGTCTACAAATCTATTGCCTTCCAGTTCAAACCGTCTCTAACCTGCCCTGTGTCAGTGGTAGCTCTACTATCGAATTGCCCAGGGTGAAGTATAGTGGAGACAATCCCTGGCATTTTAAGTCTGAAATGGCTGCAACTAGCTGTGATGTTTTTGTTGTTGTTGTTGTTGTTGTTGTTGTTTTTTAGGGGTGATCATTTCTATAAGATTAAAAGATTCAAATTCTACTAACAGCCTAGTGAGTGCACATCTCACTGATGATAGTAAGAGGACCTGCTCTCACTAGTAAACCTATCAGGATGGCAAACTGCCATGATTTAGTAATTGGATGAAGCTGCTTAACGGCTCAGCATCACATTTCGGATCCTGATTACTACCTTGGCATTCGACCATGAATTTGTGTTTTATGTCTTTTATCAGACCATATAATGTGGATGTATAAGCCCAAAGCACATTAAGAGATGCCATTACTATAACTTATCTGTGGCGGATATCTGTATTTAAAACATGTCTATTACTTACAGCTCTACTTCCTATTCTGTGCAGTCTGCAATTTACATTTTGGCCAGACTGTTTAGTGTTTGCAATCTGTTTTATCCAGCTGTTTTGACTGTGCATGATACTTTTGCTCAATTTACTGAGGTGGGGTTTAGGAGCAATATGGAATCCACCAATGCCTCTTTCAATACAGGTTCCATTAGGAGCCCCCTTGGCAAAATATTAAACCTTGGTTTGATCAGAAAGTCTCATTGTTGGGGGCTCCCGAGTGGCGCATCCTGTAAAGGCGCTCCACATGGAGTGCACTATGCACCGTATAGCCTGGAGATCACAGGTTCGGATCCAGGCTATTTCATTGCTGACCGTGACAAGGGGTTCCTATGGAGCAGCGCACAATTGGCCGAGCACCTCCTGGGTAGGGAGGGATTAGGTCGGCAGGTCAATCCACGGTTCATTGAGCACCAGCGACCCCTATGGCTGATAGGGTGCCTGAGGGTTTGCAGTGGAGCCATTCAGATCTGTTTTGTCCTCGGGTCGCCGGGGGGTTGCAGTGGTGAACTAGGATTAAAATAATAACCGGGCATTCCAAATTGGGGAGAAAACCGGGGTAAAAACCATTGGCGACGACTAAATTAAAAAAAAAAAAAGTCTCATTGTTTTACTTAGGACCCCTGATAAAGAGATTATTTCAATAGGGTATCCAGAATAGTAAATTAATTAAGACATAAATAATGATAAGATTTCCTTCACTAAATGGACTGGTTCTCACAGTTTAAGTTAAAGGGGTACCTTATACCCCTATTTTTGTCATCTGATTATCATACCATGGTGTGTCCTTAATTGTCATTTATTACTCTTTCTGAACTCGTTGATATTTGGCATTGTAGCAGGGTGGTAGGAAAAGCCCTGCACATAATTAAAGGGTGCAGGGCAAAGCCCTGCGTGTAAAAAGATAAAGTATTATTTTGTGACGGGAGAATGTATAGTATGATTTATTTATTTATGAATAGGCTGATGAATAGCCGAGTGTTTTATTATTGTTAATTTTAATGGATGTTGTGTTATTTAAAAATACAACGTTTTCTTTGTTATTGTTTGGTTTGGATGTGGTCTGGCAGATGCGATGGTAGCAGCCATCTCACGAGATATCTGCCAGACATCTCGTGAGAATGTGGCTGGTGCCGTTTAGTGAATTATTGTGTAAGTGTTTGCAATTATTTTGTTAAATTCACCAATATATAAGCCTGCACTGCAGCTCTCTGTGTTCCGTGTGGGTGTTCGAGAGGAGCGAACAAGAGCGAGAGTGCAAAACGAAAGTAAAAAGAAAGTAAAAAGGATCAGCCTGACCTTAGGTCTGTTTTGTGTTTGAGATCTGTTTTGTTTAATTATTTATTTTGCTCTGTGAGCAGTGTTTTTGTTGTGTTTAAATATTTTATTTATTTTTGTTTGAATAAAACCAGCGCCACAGTGCGCATTGCACCCGAGTTCCTGCCTGTGTGTTTCAGTTCCTGTTTCTGGCCTGACATCACCACCCTCAGCCGTCTCTGAACAAGCAAGATTAAATGGCCCAAAAGTGCAAGTCAGTGTGAAGGCAAGTCTATTGAAGGTAAGGATGTTGATGGCACTGGGGCGCTAGTATTTCCACACTTCCTTATAAAGGTGCAATTACTGTATAGGGTAAACCTTGCCACGGGCACAGGACAGCCCATAACACAATTGGTTCCCCCGGCTTGTCGGACTGAGGTCATGAGGCTGGCGCATGATATCCCTTTTGAGGGGCACCTCAGAGCTGACAAGACAAGGGAGCAAATATTGGCTCGATTTTATTGGGTAGGACTTCATAGAAATGTGTTGAAATATGTTGCCACATGCCCAGACTGCAGGCGAGTAGCGCCGGGTTGAGTGCGCCCCGCCCCTTTGGTCCCACTGCCGATTATTTCCACTCCTTTTAAATGCATTGCAATGGACATAGTGGGCCCTTTGCTACCTTCTGACTCTGGGTATACTCATATATTAGTGGTGGTAGATTATGCAACGCGATACCTGTTAGCAGTTCCATTGAGGTCCACTAGTACAGCTGCAATTGTCAAAGAACTAGTGCAGATTATAGCTAGAGCAGGGATCCCCAAAGAGATTTTGACTGATCATGAAACCAACTTTCGCTCTAATACGTTACAGAAAGTTTCTAAAATATTAAAAATACGTCCCATCAGGACATCTGTTTATCATCCACAGACGGATGGTTTGGTGGAATGCTTTAATCAGACCCTAAAGCAGATGCTGAGACGTTTTGTAAACCAAGAGCAAAAGCATCGCTTCTTCCCTATCTCCTTTTTGCAGTGAAGGAGGTGCCGCAGAGTTCGACAGGGCTCTCCCCCTTCGAGCTCTTGTACGGCCGACAGCATCACAGTATCCCCGATCTGTTGAGAGAGGGGTGGGAGGAGCACAAAGGCTCAAAAATGTGGTGCAGCATGTGCTCCTACTAAGAGATTGCCTGGATTTGGTCGGTCGTTTGGCCCAGGACAACTTCAAATCAGCTCAGCACCGGCAACACCAGCAATACAATAAAAATGCACTAATTCAAACCTTTCGACCAGGAGACAAGGTAATGCTGCTATTTCCCTCCTCGGAATTGAAATTATGTGCTAAATGGTTGGGGCCATATGAAGTGATTCAGGCTATAGGAAAGGTGAATTATGAAACTAGACAGCCCGATCACCGTAATGAACGTGAAATTTATCACGTAAATATATTAAAGCCCTGGCAGGCAAGGGAGGCCTTATTTATAGCCCCAGGTGAAATAAAGGATGACTTAGGCCCCGGTCAAGACACCTCTAGCACTAAAGACATTTTGATGGGGGAATAGTTGTTTCCAGATCAGCAACAAGAACTGCGTAAGCTTATTGAGGAGTTCAGCAATGTTTTTTCTGACTTGCCCGGTAGAACTAACCTTGTTGAATATGACATTATCTCTCTCTCAGGTGTCACAGTACGAGAGACCTCACCGGATCCCAGAATGCATCTTTGTAAATTCGCCTGCACTTTTTAAGATGACATTGACTTGCACTTTTGGACCACCGTTGAGCTTTTAAAGACAGCCGGCATAAATTCTGAAAAAAAACTGCACACTGCCCAACAACATTAATGTTATTAAATCTAAACTTTCAAAACCAAACAAGCTGTAGATAGCGGCACACGGGGAACAGCTGGAGTATCCATGAATTAAATATTATACCTATAAACTCATAAAACAAGTTTGTCGCTAAAGAGGATTGATTAAATTTGGCAGCCCTGAATACATTGCTGCACAGAATGGTTTTCATTACAAGTGGTTATTAACACAGTTTATGGGTGAGTATTCTAAAAAAGCAGTGTTGAAGTTATCCTCCTTAAGAACGCAAAAGAAAGTCAGTTTAAAAAAATTTCAGAAACAGGTACAGTATATGTTTAAAAGCAGGAAATGTTTCATTTCAAGGTCAAAAATTCTATTTTTAAAATCTTGTTGTTAACCATAAGTAGAAATGATAAAGTATATATAATCAAGTATATTCTAGCTAACTGGTTTGAAGATGGGGCAATTTAATATCCCCTGCAGTTGTGCGAGGGGTTATGCTGACAGCCAGCTGTGACTGATTACATGGTATGTGTTTGTGAAATGGGTTGTTGTCTCATCACAGAAGTCTGAACCAAGCACAAAACAGGATTAAAGTCTGTGTGAAGGTGAGGTCAGGAACAGCATTTGTCATTTAAATCTGTCAACAAAAAGAGTCATCATGTAAATGGTCTAAACCAGGCGGGGAGGGGGCATTTTGTATGATATGTGCAAATGCCGATTGCTACTTAAATTGAGACAAGCAACTAAACCAGTGGTCCATGATTAACACATGTATTTATTGTATTATGCGCACACTTGTAAAAAAAGGAATACTGCACTTGCAGCTGCTTGTCAGTTTTACTAACAGATCACTGGAAAATAAAATCACTATCCAGTCATAAGAAACACAGACAGGATGTACTCAAGTTATTGCTGTAATGTTGTTGATGGTTAAGGATGATACAGTGATGACTAATGTATATTGTATGGACATCCATTGGTGTAAATGGCCATAAAAATACCCCAACATACAGTAAAATTACAATGTTAAAACTTATTAAAAAAACAAAAAAAAGCTTCCTTTACCTTCAAATGTTCTTATGTGTGGCTCTCTAGATTTGTGATACTTTAAGGCAGAGATGTCTACAAGGATAGATTGTTTTCTTTTTTTTTCCCCCAAGATGATTTGAATTCTAGACTACTGCCATGGAAGGAGACTTGTCATTCAAAGCACACCAAATTCAACTTGAGACATAAAAATGCAGTGACAATGTCATGTCAACAGTGCTGCTAATTTTAAATTGGAATAATAATAATAATAAAAATGAAAATCAATGTCTAAAATCAGAATAATTTCATCAACAGTGTCGCTTTCTTTTCTTGCTAGGATGTGTTATTTGTGGTGTAGTTGATTTGAGTCTATCCGGGGAAAGATATAATAAAGCAACCTGGTATTATATGCAAGATTGACCAGAAAAGCAAGACTAGACCTGAATATGTATGAGGTTTTGTGGATGTACCTGTTTCTCATGACTGAAACACTGCTGTCAGGTTGTCATTGCAGGGTTCTCCCACCTGTCTCCTGAAACTTATCACAAATCCCCTACAATACGTTTCTATATAAGGACACTTCCATTGGGATTAATAAAAAAAAGGATGTGTACTTTACCTTATCGGAAATGCCATCTTTTTTTTAAATCACCAAAGGTATTTTTTTATTAAATATTGGTAACCTGACTCTCTTCAAGAATTTTTTAATTATAAGGGAATAGCACATTTATTCTGCTTTGCACAGCTTAAGACAATATCCCATAATGCAGAAGGTTGCTGCACACTATCACTTTACTGGGCCGCAGTGTGGAGTAGTGGTTAGGGCTCTGGACTCTTGACCGGAGGGTTGCGGGTTCAATCCCAGGTGGGGGACACTGCTGCTGTGCCCTTGAGCAAGATACTTTATCTAGATTGCTCCAGTAAAAATGGGTAATTGTATGTAAAAAATAATGTGTAAAAAAACCCCAATAAATAATAATGTAATTGTATGTCAAAATAATGTGATATCTTGTAACAATTGTAAGTTGCCCTGGATAAGGGCGTCTGCTAAGAAATAAATAATAAAAATAATAATACTGTTATGCTTGCTCATGTTTCAATGGTAAAATTGATCAAGCCCTTTGGCACAAAAAACAAACAAACTTAGAAAGTTATGTGCAGTCCTGCTGAGTTTTTCAACACCATTAGAAATTAGTCAAATTAGCTTATGCCGCAATGCAATTCCAGTACTCCAATTTTCAGATGAAATGAGTACTGAGGTGAAAAATCACAAGCAGTTCCAACCATTTATCTCCATGAGATAGTTGACAGCTAAACCCCACATTGATCTGAGTTAATGGTATGGTAATGAGTTTGTCAATGTTTAGAAGCATGGTGCTTAAAACACAAACAGATGATAAATGCCACTGCCTTTTGATTTTAGCCTTAAGGAATAACAAACAGTTGATAAATATCAAGCAAAGACGCGAGTGTTGATGGCCTCCATAAAGATATAGTGAGCAGAGCATTAGGAGTTAATCATCTAGTAAAGGGGTGGTGATTATAACTGTTTGGATTTATAAGAAGCCAAAACAGATTTGCCATTTGATATTGTAGACATGTCCAGCAGTACCACCGAATGGGACTTTTTGTGTCCTGCATTGAACTTGCAGGGGGACCAGGACTATTACTTCTCTTGTAAATAGTGTATTTCTGTGTGTTGCTGTACAGGTGTGTGTATCTGTGCTGTCCTGTCTTCCCCGCTGTTTGTGTGTGTCACCCTGCATGAGTCTGTGAGCGGAAGCGTGTTTCGTGTCTAGGCAGTGCTAGCATGCTGCCTAGGGTGTCACGTGCACAGTGCAGCTGTATGAGAGAGGGGTCTGTGTTGGCTGCATTGTGATTTGTGTTCGGTTCTGCCAGTCAGCTGTTTGTGCAGGACCAAGGGTCTGAGCGATTGGTCAGTGTGTATGGAAATGTGCCCTCGTGTGTGTGAGCCAATAGGGCTTGGGAGAGATCTCTATTTATGAGCTACCTGCACACAGCTTGGGGTTGTGTTGGTGTTGTGTGTTGTGTGGTACTGCCTAACTGAGCTACTTATCCTCTTGCTAAAAAGAGCGTCCTTTTGACTGCTGTTCCTGTTTAAATAAAAATAGCAGTTTTAACTGCTTTGAGCTGCATCCTGTGTTGCCTTCTCTTATTCCGCTGTGGACCAGAGACACCTCCGCTACAATATTTAAACAAGTCATGGTTTTAAAAACTCTGCTTACATCAACCATATGTAAGCCAGACAATGCACAGTGAAGACCATTCGGATCAATTGTCAGAATATCAGGGTTTGCGCTTTAGAAAAAAAAAAATCCTATAAAAATACATATACTGTATGTTGTATTTGAGAAAACCGACTTGCTATAACATGACAAGGAGTGAATTTGAGTGAGAATTCAATTATCATTGAATGGTGAAGTTTAAGGAACACATGAAGTTTGCAAAGTAGGGTCACTGCATCAAAAACCCTTGTAGTTAGTTAGTTTGGGGAAAATGTCATATAGCTGATTCAACCAACCTTTAAGTCTTCCTTTGGGACAAATAAATAATAAAAAAGCAATTTTAAATCATTCCTTTCTATTTGCATCCACAGTAACAAACTGGCTTGAACTGGAATTCCGTCAGCCCCAATTAGGATTGCGGGCTAACAAAATTCAGCTTGCTCTGATGGAGTAAATGAAAGATCGTCCAAGAGACTGGTGTCAAACCACTACCTGCCACATAAATACTGTACATGCAGGCACACTGTAAGAGGTGCCAATTAATAATCATATTCCAAAAGTTTGAATACATTTTTGGTGACTGGATTTAAACAATGGCAATTATACAAAAATGTAATGCCTAAAAGTAAATCCTTGATCATTTTCTGTATAATATTGGATAGTTGACTGCAGATGTTACTGGCAGCAGTCCCAGTTTGAAATTGGAACAAGATAATGTTTTACTGGATGGTTTAACGTTGCAGATGGAAATCTGACATTAGATGCGTGGGAGCCTTGGCTGTGATGTTACCAGAGACTATGGATTTTCACTTTCCAAAATGTGCATGAAAATTGAAATAAATAAAATTAACTGTTTCCATCTATGGTATGGTAAGTTAAGCAATACATGAATACAAAAAGCTTGTATACAAAAGCTTGTATTTGTAGCTTGCTTATGAACTACAGTAGTAAGATTAGCTTTTCTGTTTATTGTTCATCTCTGCAAAAATGTAACTTTTATCTGTGATTATAAATTATTACCAAATCTATTTGTTATTTGCAATAAAATAATCCACGCTAAGGTAAGATTGGCAAGAAACATGTATGAATGTGACACACATCTGGTTGAATTAGTAAAAAAAAATAAAAAAAATGTCCAGTTTGATTTAAGAAATAAATGTTAAAGTCTCTTCAATGTTGCCAGAAACCATATGTAAAGCATTGAAATGTGCCAGCTGTTACTCCTTGACACTGTGCTGTACATCCCACTGCTGCCACAGTGCAAGGAAGCAGACAGGCGTGGTGTGCAAAGACTTGTTCTATTTCAAAGACCACCAGAGTAGAACAGAAGGGAAAACATTATTTTATTTTATTTTATTGCCTTCATTTGCATATCTTCACCTCAGAATGATCCATTCTTCAGTTATTATTATTCCTTATAGGACTAGATAGATTTGACCTCTCTGCTAGAATGATTGCTCTTTAAAGGAGAAGAGCTCTGAGGCTTTCCATTAATAACATTGTTAATCTTGCAGAAAAATGAAAGAAAACTTTGCACAGAACAAAATCTGTCCACAGTCTGATCTTCAATAATGTATGTATACTTGTACTATGTTGTTTACATTTCATTTCACATGGATATTTTTTTTTAATTTATTTTTTGTTTAGGCTTAACAACCTTTTATAAAAAAAAAAAAAAATAACACATTGTAATGCAAATAAAATGTCTTTCTTCCAAAAAATGTCTGTATGGTATCTGACAAACCAATCTTAGCTTGAGAATATACAAAACAAAGAAAGAGAAATATGTTGATGAAAAACATTTCTTCTAAATTAAAAATACTGCCTGCGAATTGAGCTTTCCGATTGGCAGGTAGCTTACTGTATAATTCAATGTGGAGGTAAAGGCAAGCTTATTGAATCTGGATCAGGTAGTTCCGCGGAACAAGAAACTGATCCAGCGCTCTAACTGCAAATGATGGGGCCATGAGAGCCTTATGGTGAAGAAATTAATTCTGAAATATGTATGCAGAGATCAAAGTCAGCTCTGTGTACAGTGATGTCAAAGCAATCAGTGTGCTAAAGTCAAAGAGAAGTCAAGGTCAGCTTTTCAAATCTAGATGCAGATGGAAGGTCTTCCAAAGATTTGCAGTTTAAGAAGGAATGTAGACTTTTAGGATTCAGACATAATATATAAATATATATATAATACATAGATGAAGGCTATATTTGCATCCTGATCGATTAAAAAAGGCATAATACCACAGTAGTAATTCCACTAGAGGAAAATATACTTGAACTTAGACCCATTCGACTCCTCGAGACCATCGCTTTCAGTTCAAACACAAAAATGTCTCATTTTCAATCACTGGACGACACACACTGAACAGAAATATCAATTAATGACCAACAAAATGAGAATGTTTTAAAAAAAAAAATGATGTAAAGCTGGTACATTCGTATCTCAGAGAAACTAGAGAGGAACGGGAAATTAAAACAAGGTAAAGGCAATCATCCAATAAAGCTGAAGCACGAACGATTAACGACATAGAACGTCTGTACAGCACTGAAACACTACGTTTAAAAAAACCCCAACTGTACAGCTGAACCTCGTCTTCTTTAATATTAGCATCAAAAGGGTATCCATGTATTATAAAAAATAATAGACGGTCCTCTTCGTGAGTTACAGGAAAACAATTCCATATATATATATATATATATATATATATATATATATATATATATATATATATATATATATATATATATTCTATAGGCAGAGCCTTGACTTAAGAATTAACTTATGAACATTTACCAGTTTATTATGAAAATGCTTATATAGCGCCCGGCCGCTCTAATTTCGGTGCCTGGGCATCAATGAAGTGATTTATCAGGAAATCAAATAAAAAATTAAAACATTGGTAAGTAATGTAAACTATGTATTTATCTGCTTTACTTTTATTCTTATAACCTACAATACCAGTACCGCTCTTTTTTTACATTTCAAAAACAAAAAAAATGTATTAATATTACAGGGCATCGTGGTAATTGAAGTTCTGCGCTGGTGATGACATAATCTAAAGGAATAGAAAAAAACAACAACATTCATGATAAAAAATAACCAAACCACCAGAGACAACATTAACCTTTGGCTGGAAAAACGTCAATATGGCAGCACTGGGGGAGTAGCCTAAAAGTCGCATGCGAGACACGTGCATTTCCTATTAAATGTTACCTCAAGTGCAATGTACAAATAAAACGTGAGTTTGTATAATTTGTTTTAAAGAAACCTATATTTTAATTGGCGTTCCAGTGTTTTAAGATTTAGGACTACACCACTGGTTTTATAAGGGTGACACCAACACTAAATAACCTCTGTCTTTTTTGTGAACATCTGTATTATTTTAGTTTTGTTTTATTTTCAAGTACATATACTTCTTTATTGTTACTGGTTAGCTTTATTGACGCAGAATGGAGTATGTGACTTGCTTGCATTTACCATTTACCAGCAGCTTGTTCCATTGTTCTTTAATTGTTCGATTGCAATATACCCATTAGGTGAAATATATCCAAGTTAGTATTCTTAATACTTATCAAGCCTTTTGGCTGAGTACATTTCAAAACCATGCACGTCGGTCAGTAATAGAGAACTTTTTACAGAACTTTGCACATCGCGTGACTTTTAATTTAAAAAAAAAAAGTAATTCTGTTTACGGACACTAGATGGTGCAATAGTACAAAACACAGTTTATTAAACTCAAATGAGGCTGAGATGAAAACACATCTAGAAATACTTATTTTAAAAAAATGTGGAATTAGCACAAATAGATTTTCTGTCCTGCATTCCCAAGCCCCATTTACAACCTCAAAAGAAATAAAAGATAGACTGCTGGCTATTAAAGAACACTCGGGTAGGAATCCTAATTGGACAATTAATCACCTCATAGCAGATCGATAAGTAAAACAGATGTCTTTGAAGTAAATGCAAAGGAATAAAAAAAAGTATAAATTGCTGATTGTGTTGTAAAGATATACGATTTTCTATGATGAACATCGATCATTATTATTAAAGCAAATAATCATTTGATAATTTATAGGTGCTCTTCGGTGGAATCTTAATGTAACAGGCACTTCCATTACCAATTCTAACCCCTGAAGATGTAGCAACGTTAAAAGCTCCAGCCGACATCCTGTTACACATACAGTTTTAATTCCACAGTCCAAGTTGTATGCGTGTTTTTTAGCAATCTGAATGGAGCACCATAACAAGCTGACAAACAATTGGTGTACACTGATGAAGGCATTAGTGAAACCCAAAAGACAAACACAGTTTAATTGAGGTTTTCTGCTACATTTTCAAAATCTATATTGTGCGGTAAATCCCACCCCCCACTCCCAACACACAATCATATAATCATATGCTCCAAAGCATATTTGAATGCACAGGTCTTCCAGCATTGGTCATTTTAAAATGTGGTCTTTTTGAGATAGGACTGAATGATATAGGACTTGTGTGTGCTGCTGGAATTATACTGTAATACCTTACAAGTGTACCATAATCAATTCTGCCATACAAGTGAATTGCTGATACACCGCAAGCCTGAATTTTTTCACTGTTTATTTTTTGCTACAAAATGTTGGTGAAAATTGAATTGGATTCCCAGAGGCAGTATGGAAAATTGGGGAAATAGCTTTTTTTCCAAATCACCTTTTTGCCAGTGATTGATAAACTTATGATATCCAACATAGCAAAACTGG